>JACCHV010002842.1:0-13652 GCA_018907245.1 Eupristina koningsbergeri | reverse complement strand
TTGAACCAGCTGAAACAGCACAGCTCGGTTGATCGCGCACATTCACTCGAGACAACTGCACGCAGCTGTACTTGAACCCCACTGCGCAGTCTGCTCTTTTTCAAGCGAACGCTTCTGCCACTTAACTAAGCACGCCCCAACGCGAGTTTTACAAAGTATTTTTCAAATATTTACTGTTTTAAAAATCGCAAAACATTGTGAATGGTGAAGAAAAAAATGTTTTTAAGCCTATTTTTTTATCAAATGCTGACGCAGCCTAAACTTTTTTGTGCAGAACAGTCTCTCTAAACTTTGTATTCTTCAATCTTTCATCAGATTTTACAAATTTTTTTAGGAGTTTGCTTAGTTGAAACAGCAAAAGTTTGTTTGAAAAAGAAAGCGTATAGTGGGGTTCAAATCCAGACTGAGTACAATTGGTTTGAGCGGGGGCGTGCGACCAAGCAAATAGTGCTGTCTCACTGCAGGCAGTTTGAATGCAGCTGGTTTAAATAGTAACATATTCTTCTGTCGACCTACAGGATAGCGCTCGTCATTGGCAGTAGCCAATTTTGACGGTCTTAGAATTGTTCTTCCTCGAGCCGAATCTTTGGCATGTGAATAAAAAAATCTTATTTAATAAGTCTTTAATGATAGCGTACTTGGCTGAATGACTAGCAATGTTCTCTCTGAACAACCACCCAGTGATAATTGTACGTAAATATGTATAGTTAACCTGAATAAATGTAGGGGTGACAAAACTTTTTCTAAATTGTACTCCTGTATCGAAAGCTTAAATTTCAGAAGAGATAACCCGAAAGTTATCAAAGTTGGCTGCTGTTACTAGCGTACGTCAACCCGTAGGTCAATAAAAGTATTAAAGCTTATAGTGTTTGATCACAATTAACTTGAATGCAGTTGATCCATTGAAGTACTGTTTCCTTTTGTCTACCTACACATACACACCTGTCAGTAACGATAGCCAACTTTGACAGCCTTAGAATTATCTCTTCTGTAGTTAATCTTTGGAACGAACGCATAAAAATGTTATTAACATTAGAATTAAAAATTTAAATTAAACGGCGATTGGCGATTGACAAGAAAAATTCAACAAATTGAAATTGATCTGTTAGTATGTCTGACTACACTCATAAAAGCATTAAAAACAGAATTCTCCTTAATTTTTTGAGAAAAAAAGTTTTTTCGATTAAGTAAAAATTGTAATGAGAAGATTAAAAATTTTAAATCCGCAAAAAAATAAATTTTTAAAACAAGCTGAACAAAGTTCAAAAAACTAATTTGTTTTTTTCCCGCTAAATTTGTCCTCGTTAACACTTCGAACTTAAAGACCTTCAGTTCCGTTTGATCAGATGCTCTGAATAGAGTAGAAAAAACAAAAAATTAAATCAAGTCAGTTTTTAAGGATTTGCTTATTTCAAGAACTGAAATTTTGAAATAAAGAAAATAGGTTTATGCAAATCCTGTAAGAAATATTTTTAATTATTTTCGTAAAATAATTGTAGCGAACCATCCTTCTGTATGAGAAAGGTTTGGAAGCCACTATGTACGGTAGTTGAATTAGCGACACAAATAGAGAATCGATCACAATAAGGGATTAATAAAGTAAGTTAATTAAAGCTTTAGCTATAGATGCAGCTAGAGTCAAATTTGCATACCGTCAAATGAGAGCGAGAACCCTATGCGAACTTCTTTCATCAGTCCTGCGTCGATATCCCAGAGGATTTGAGTCACGACATATTAATTTTTTAAGGCTAGCTTCATAGAACAAGTTAATTTTTGTAACAAAATTGTGATATTTTCTATAACATAGACAAAACAAAAATCTTTCAGGTTGATTCAATTTTTAAATAATTTTTATTGTTATACATATCGCTGTACACACAATATAAAATCTATAAAGACGAGTATTTTCGGTTTTAAATGAATTGATTACGCACTAGGTGTGGTGACAATGGCCGTCTAGCCAAGTGATTGTCTTTTTTTTATGTTTGGTTATTGATCCTGAACATGCTCCCTAATTTCGCCTACTTTACATGCTATCTGAAGTCGATTTTATTTTAAGAGGACCTTAAAAAGCGCAATTCTTTTGCGCTAAAAAGAAAACACAAAAAGTGACAAAAAGCTGTTCAGATCAAATTTAACAGTCATACACGCAGTATGTACAAAGTGAATATTAGTAGCACAAAGAGTAAAATCGTTTTTTTGATGTAAAAGATTTAAATTAAAACTAAAAAACTGTTGAAAGTCAAAAAAGTTGAAAAATTCTGAATTACCGCGCAAAAATACGAACGTGTACAATAATATTGCAGGTATAGCTTAAGCTAGAACCGCGTGTTACCTTCAATTACAAACAATCAAAGATTTGTTCTTGCTTTGACAATTGAAGCAATTTTTTGTGCTGCAGCCACTCAACCACATTTAAGAAATCTCGAATGTATCAAACTCGTTGAGCTTTTGCAACACTGTCATGCGTATTAATAGTATCTTATATTCCTGGAACCGTTATTCTCTAACCTTGCATGATAAATACTCAAATAAAAATTGGAAAAAAACAAACAAAAGTTCTTAAAATTTTTTGTTAAAAAAGTTCGCTCTTCCAAGAAAAATTTTTTGAATTTTGGCTTCAGGAAAACAAATGCTTCAATGTTTGAAATTAAACTTTTTATCGTACAAAGGAATCACGTTACGAAAATAGTCGACGGTTTCTTGTTTTTAAACAATTTGCTTAAAACACCAATTTGGTTTTATTTTTGAATGTTGTTCAAGTGATAATAGAATTTGCTTGGATCCTTTATGCTTTGTTTATACAAATCAAGTCAAACTTTAAAAAGTTATATTTGTCAGCTTTGTCAATAATAGTTTAAAATATTTGTTACTACTGCGCTCGATATCATTGGCAATTATTTGATAATTCACTGACGAATTTTCTTAGACTATTTGGTAAATGTCGGCAATTTATTTCAATTAAAGATTAAAATTCATGTTTATTAAGTCAGTTGTACTTATATTTAAATAGTGTTTATCAATAATGAACTGGTAACACTATCATAGCAGTGCTAAAGCCTCAAGCTTTACAAATATTTTTAAATCTCTAAAAAGTTTATATTTGGGTTTTATTGAAACTTGATCAGCAAATACGTTTTTGTTTTTGATGTTTTTACTTAGAAGCAAACCGTCGCTTATTAAATATAACATTAGTCCTAAGAAAGCATTTTTAACCAATAAAAAAATTTAAGTTGTTTGACAAGCGAAATATGTATGTCATTGTTAGAAATAGAAAGCAATGATTTCCAAAGTTAACAACTTCCGGATCAAAAAAAAAGATTGAAGCTCAGCGGTTTGATTATGCCTCCGCCGATTTTTATTTGGTTGTTTGTTTTATTGCTTTTGTTAATTACTTCATTGTTCTCGTTGAATTACCAGATGGATATTCCATGGTTAGAAAATGCTTGTTGAAAACGCTTACACAATAGGGTTTTTGGGTAAAAAGACACCACTGTGATCATCGAAAACCTCTGGTTTTCGATGTAAAGAACGCGCAAGCCAAATCGGAATTCGGGACGCGTTTTTGCCTCAAAGTTAGTTGTGTTTATTCTTACCCTATTGTACTTGTCCAGCTAGCAGGGTTGGTTTGACTCCAGGTTCGCAATATTGGTTTACTATTACCTACTGCAAGTAAATGTTAAGACAGGGCATCTTTTCGAATGGAAAGACATTGCTATAAAGAACTAGCGCTTGGGAAGCTTTAGTATCTAATACAACGCAAACACATTGACTATATAATATTTACCTTGTTATTGGAAATTTAGCAAGCCTATCCATTCTATTTGATCATCTTGCTTGCATTTATTACTTCGAGACACAAAAGTAAATTTATTAGTTTCTGACGTAGGCAACGCATCAGCACTGATCTAATTTATCTTTGAACGCCAATCCTAATCTGGATCACATTCGCTATTACGCTTAAATCGTTTTGCGATACCACTAGCTGAAGGATTTGAATGACTCTGATTAGCATTTCTGTCATGTTAATTAGTGTTACTTCCGTATTGCTGAGTTTGTGAAAACGCGAGCAAAAGCGGACTCACGTCGCAAATGCTTGCGCGAAAAGTAGTAGTCGCGCTGCAAATTATTTCTGTACTTTAGTGTTGTAGTTTAGAGCTATTTAATGTCAGAGTAAATATATCTATCTACTAGTGGTTAGCGGATGATATTAGTACTAAACACGTATTAAATGTATTGCTACCTTTATTCAGTTTTCTAACTGTTCTAACACCTAAGAACGCCACTGCAACTAAATTATACTTCTTGGATCGCATTCTTTCTAATTGACAATATTGATTCCAATTATTAACGGAAGAAACGTCTTATCAATATGTTGCTTAAATTTTAAAAAATTTATTTCAAAAACTTGATTGAATTTAAAAATTTAAAATCTTGTGGAAAGCCCAATTTTGTTTCAAACTATATGTATTCGAAATTACCGTATGTAGTAGAAAAGCTGTTTGATGCGTAAGAGATCATAGTGAATACTAAAAATGAAATCTGCACAACTAATTTTCTAAAATAAAATAACTCTAGCTTTGACAGAATTTTAAAGATTTTGCTTAAAAACTCTAATTTTTAAGTTCCTTCAAATTCCAACTTGCTTTTTGTGCTTATTGTGCTCTAAACTCGCCTTTATCTTTGAATTTTAAGATTGCTTGGGCAAAATTAAATTTTGTGTATTGAAACTTTATTACTGAAAACAAAGGTCTTTGATTAGGCATACCGCAAAAGGCATCTGCGATGTTGAAGGCGAGAGATCAATCAAACAGATGTAAAGTTAATTTTTTAGTCAAAATGCACTTTGTCAAGAACAATAGATTGAAACAACCTGAAAGCGAATATGCAAAAAGCCGTGGTATTCGCAATGCAGTTACGAGGACACGACTCATTTTGAAGTTCTGTCGTGAATGCCGAGTTTTACAGTTAACAACTGAATGAAGCTTACAATAAGCTACAAGAAAAGTATTTCGATCTCAATAAATTAGAAGCACGCTTATTCCAAAAAGACAATGCGGGACCTGACAATGTGAAATAATCAAGAAGCAGTTTTAAAAGTGGGAAATGTGGAGTGTTGTTGCCATATATTTCAGTCTTGTCTGATTGCCACTTGTTTCATTCTACAGAGCATTTTGACATAATGTTCGATTTCAGTTGTTTAAATAGATTTAACAAGCGTGTCAAGAGCTGATTGATTTTAATTTGAGAACGAATAATTTAAATGTGCATGCTGTCGGATCGACGATAGAAGACTCTTGAAAACGATGTATTTTAAATCGAAGTTGCTGCTGTTTTTGAAAGCAGACTCATAAAAAATGAGTTTTTTTTTTCAGTTGTAAAAGAACTTGATCAATTTAGTCCTTAGCAGTTAATAACTTATTTTAAATCTGTTTTGCAATAAAATGTCCTAGAGGTCTCTTTTAAATTTTTAAAGTTAATAAAAAATTTTACTTAAAATTTTAAACTCGATTTTCTACTGTAAAATGTTACAAAGTCTATTAAGCAAAAACTTGTTCCAAACAACCTTTTGTCTACTCAAACTCCAGTAGCGACAATAAGGATAGAAAAATAACAGCATTTAATGTGAATCTCACCTGTTCTTTAACAAATATTTTAATTTTATTTGCCACCTCATCTTGTCTGAAAATTTCATCTGTTTTATTTAGCCAACTGTCCAAGCGTGAATCTGGTGATAAGTAAATTTGTTTACACAATCGCTTTTACGCCCGCATAAAGTTCTTCCATATTTTCCTAAGCTTTATGAGTTGTTGGATCTTGGAGTCGAGCAGAAACAAGAATACAGGACTTTAATGTTGCAATTTATATAACTGGAGATAGTAAAATAGACAAAAAGAAATAATACCATTGTTTCGCTTTCAAAAGTAGTTCTATTAAACGTGCGCGTGTTTTGGGTCATGCGCTGCATGCTTCCCACGGTAGGGTCTGCGTTCGCTCACGCATTCGCAAACTTAACATAAGTTATAAGCACAATGATAGAAATCTGTCTTACCATATGTGCCCTAGAATTTTTAAAAGTTTTTATTTTACTCCTGCATCAGGGACTTCAGCCCGAGAAGAAGCAACCCAAAGGCCGCCAAGGCTGGCTACTGTTACTGACGGATACCACTCCGTAGGTCGACAGAGGACGTGCTGTCTTCTCGAATCAGCTGAAACAGCACAGCTCAATTGATCGCGCACATTCACTCGAGAAAACTGCACGCAGCTGGACTTGAACTCCACTGCGCAATCTGCCCTTTTTTAAGCGAACGCTCCCGTCACTTAACTAAGCATGCCTTGCTCTAGGATTTACATTTTATATTTTTAGGGTATAATTGTGAATAAAAATTTATTGTTTTATTTTAACAATCTGTTGACGTATAAAAAAACCCGATTACATGTTTGGTAGACAAAACGGCTTTGTTCTTCCGCTCTGCTTTCTTTCGTAAAATCCTACTTAATTTGTAATCGTTGACGTCCTTCCGAATGCAAAGGCATGATTGCATCAGTAGTAAAAAAGACGATAGGAAAGCGATAAATTCAATTCTCCAAAATTTAATGCACAATCAATACAAACTCAATCCAGATTGACCGACTTAAAAAGAATGTGACCAAATTCAAGTTTCACATTCAAGGAGTGTCAAAATTAAATAAGCAAAACACAAATATATCAAGCTTAAATGAGGACATTCATTTCATGACATTTGCAACGAAGTAGACTTACCTCATGCATCAATCATTAAGCGATTGGAGGAGCTCAAACTTGCAGGCTAAGACGCTGAATAGCGGATATAATTAGCTCTACAAGGGCTCCATCGGTGCAGATCAGTAAAAAGAGTAAATGAAATTTGAGGATTCAATCATTCGAACATGCATTTGTCAAGCCCGCACAGCCTGTCTTATGCGGTCCAAAGAGACATTGCAGAAGTCAAATTCTACATTCCTTTATGTTGACATCAGCTCTATTGTGCGGTCGTTATGCATCGGATTCGTGCCGACTTCTTCAAAGCGACCTTCGTTCCTCTATTAAGTAACTGTTTGCTTGTAGGTCTCATTGAGTCGTACGTCGTCAAGCATGAAACACACCCGTGCTGAAGAGCACTCAAATTTGTAGAAAGTTGGCAATCCTTTGCTGATCTTTTATCGTTTTGCAATTCAAAGTGCGCGTCGAGAATTTCTTCGTATTGATTTAGTCACGTAAAGTACAAGTATAACTTATTTAGCTGCAAGCATATTTACCGTTGTGGTTCAACAGTCGAAGCTGTTTGGCCGGGTTTTTGACTCCGGCTGGTTTATTTCTTTTTTGCCGAGAAAAGCGACACAATTTTCGCGAAAATTAGGTTAGAGATTACAGGTCTCTGCTTCTCTAATCCTTTTTAGTCCCTTGCAAACCCATAAAGCAACTTCGACCGATTAGTCTCTATAAGTGGGCTAACAGCGAACCGGTTGAGCGCGGGTTTCGGCGAAGCGTCAGTTCGCGCGCCATTTGTAGAGGGACCGTCAGTTTACAAGAACGACTAGAATAGCGGTTGGCGGGAGCGTTCAAAGAAAAGAAGCAGTTGAGTGACTGGCAGTGGTTAAATAAGTTATACTTTACGTGACTAAGACATAGCGAGTAGTCGCTTACACTAGTACTATTAAGTCACGTTAGGTAGAAGTATAACTTGTTAAGTCGTGTCAATGTGTGCTATCATAGCTCAGTACTTCTGCTGTTAACTTAAGCTGGGGCTCTTGAGGTCCCCGGTTGAGCTCTTCGGTCGAGCTCTACGAAGTCTTTATCAAAGTGAGCGTGGTGCTGCGGACAGCTGCCGCGATCGCTCCTTTACTCATACGATCATAAAGGGTCAAAATCACGTTGACTTATGCCATGTGTAATGCAAAGCGAGTGTTTAAACTCGACTACAGAACAAACATATCAGTTGCTGAATTGCAGATTTAAGCAAGATGTGGTGTACCTTTTTGTACGTTTGCCTTACGAATTACTTCGAGAAAGGGCAATTGGAAAGCTGGAAAAGCTGACCTCTGCTGCTAGAGGACACTGCTTTTTAGGTTGACAGAAGTTGACGGCGCGAAAGAGCTGCCAATGTTTGTTTAGAATTCGTACCTAATGTTTATCATTTAATTTGGATCTATCAAACGCTAGATCGACTTGCTTCTGGAACAAAATGTAGCTGACAACGTTGAAAAAGTGATACATCTAAATGACCTTTTCGAGCCTGTCATGACTGATCTACACAAACATTTCAACGTTGAAATGAGGGCGTTGTTCTCAGCAAGTTACGTTGATAGCCAGTGAAGCCATCTAGACCGTCTAAGCTGAGCTTCTCATTCCTAAAACTGATTAAAAGACCGGAAAGTTAAACCGTCGAAAAATGCTTGTACCTTGATGTGCGCCTGTCATATCCTAAGTCATCTTCTGTTGAACCAATTCGAGTCATTGAATCTTGTGCTTCAACTTTGGCTTAAGAACCTTTGCTAGCTTCCTCCGAACAGCGCTTGAATCACGGTGAATTATTCTCCGAAGGGTTGGAAGAAACATTCGAATCAAGTTGACGCCTGATTCCTGCTGCCGGCGTTGTTGAATCGAACACCCTTTGACCGGACAGCACACTCCTCACGTTCGTCTAACCCTTGGTCGTCCTTTGCGTTCCTTCTTGTCATAAATGCGGAGTCTGGAGGTAAACGTTCTAACACCGCTTTTGACCGTCTCAGACAACCCGTAATCCAATTTAACCCTGCAATATGCTCTGATTTCGCCTTTCTTGTCTTGCGCGAAACCTCTTCCGCATGACACAACACTGGGGTAAAAAAGGAAATAAAAGTTAATACGAGGTCAACGATGCAGGTGACAAGGTCACAACAAGCTGTCAGAAATCGGCCAAAGAATCTTCCAGAAGGTTCGACCTTTCTACGTGTTGAGTGCGATTTGTCCAAAATGCTCTGCACAGATAATATGGCCCAACGTTATTATCAACTTGATGCTCCATCTGCAACCTAGAGATGAGTGTGTATTTGAACAATATGCTGTATGTGTCGTGGAGTGCAGCAATAAGATTCAGAGAAAGCTCGATGACAACTACAACTTACGACAATAAAAAGTAAACAGCTCCCTGGGAGCCATGGTAAGTTCTTGTTCCAGTCAGAACTTGCGGCTAGGTTTTCGAAATAAACTACACTGCGTGACATAAATATGCGCACACTCCCTGATTTTGGAAGTTTGGCATGAAGTTGGCAATGATGTCAATTCAAAAACTACCCTACCTTCTAGAAGGAGACTTCATGCTCAACTTGCGAAATTAAGGGGTGCGCGCATATTTATGTCATGTAGTATAGAATTGAAGTGACGAGGTGTTCATAACAACGATCCTTTAGACCCGGCTTCCGCTTTCACTGCCAAGTCCATTTAAATTAACTAAAATATAATTTTGATTCGGTCTGTTTATTGACAGCGTGGATTGGAGACACCAACAGCAAGTGGAAGAGGCGCAATCAGTTCGCACAACAACCGTAAACAGATCACACGTATGCGTGCGAGTCGCCGCCAAAAACATGTTTAAGTTTGCACTCAGCACAAACCTTGTCAACAAGCCGATGCTGGACTTTGTGACGCAGTCATGAAACTCGAGCTTCCTTCCAGGACCGGCCGTCATCTGCCGACAAATCTGACCTGCTGCGTGGAAAGTGTGTACTTCGTTTCTTGTCGTTGATTCTTGGCGGAGTCGCTTCCACTTTGATAATCACACCCGATGCCGCTTGAATCATTTAACACCTCTGTTTCAAAGGACGTCATCAGGAGGAAAGCTTGGCTGCAGCAAACCATCATGATCGTGATAGTTGTACGACAGGAAGCTCCTTTTCTTCAGACTCTTAACAACAGCGAATATCGCACCATGGAATAGATCGAGTTGCACGTTGCTGAGTGAGCGGCAGAGGGCTTTTACGAGCTGATCTTCCGGAGAGAAGAGAAAAGCCTCAAAAACTAGGAAACCGTGTGGTGCCGCCTCGTCTTCTTAGATGCAGATCAGGCGAAGAAAGGCAAGGATTACAGTCGTTCTAAGATCTCAGTCATACACAAAGATGGAACAGTTCCATCGGCTAGACTCAAAACTGCGTCGAAACAACCGATTAATCTTGTGCAGGAATTGACAAGAGAGATCTTTTAATCGACATTCCTGTATCATTAGAGTAGGAATAGGTCGGACGAAGCTGAACGAGAGCTAAGATGCGCACTTTGTGCAAAGTTTGATGCTGAAAAGAACGTTCGGACAACGCCAAGAGCACTGAGGTATTCAAAAGGTGAAGGCCCTTGTTTTTGAACGGCTTCTAACTAGGGATCTGTCTACTTCCAATTGCTCTTAGAACTTTAACCACTTAGAGCTAAAAAACAAGCGCCGAAATTAGTCAGTTGATCTTCTTCACAGTCAAGCCGCGTCTGAAGCTCGGTTCCGAGCGATTGGGATTTCGGTCTAGCTTGGAACGACTCGGCTACAACATGTCGGACCTTCGATGATGGACAGGAACAAGTGGTAAAGGATCCATCAAAACAGCGTAACAAAAGACAACAGATCAAACGGCTAACTGAACAACAAGATGCGAGTACGTGTGAGGCTTGACTTCGTTTGCACGCTTTGCGTGTTGGAAGCCCGTGTTTGCTCGCGCATTCGCGGATTTAGCATCGAAGAACTCGCACCGATCTGAATTTGAAGTGATTGTCGCAAACATAGCAAATTTTTGCGATTAGAATCTTTTTGTTACTCTCCTCACGATTCGGGACACGCGCTTCATGGGCAAGCGGTGCCCAGCTCGCTGCTGTGAATGGACGCGCAGGAAATCGCACGGTAGCGCACCGTTGGTGTCGATGGTGTTTTGAAGATGACTGTTTCTGGAGCAAGAATGTGTTGTTACCGACCTATGCTTGCGATGTTTTTGGAAAACTGGCCAGAACGTTCGTTGATGTGCCATCCTAGGCTCTTGCAGAGTAATTGCGTGTTCAAGCGCGGAGGAGCTGCTATGAAAAAGCTGGAAAGGAAAGCAACTATACACGACAGCGCCCATTCGAATTAGCCTTACTAGAGCAAGAGTCGAAAAATACGGCTGTTGGCGGCACAACACGACCTAACTGTCTAATTTTCTTGTGCTCTTTGCGACAGCTTCACCAGCGCCGATGAAAGATCGCATAACAACGGGGATCGCGTAGGACTAAAAGATGCGATATCAGACGCTGACCACACTCAACTGTTTATCGGAATCGTTCTGTGTCGTCGGAATCCTGCTTGTAGTCCATTGTTACCTCTAGACTTACAGCCACCTCCTAGCCTGATTGTCCTTTTACGCAGACAGTGTTTTATCTCACATGATTCCAGTTTTAGCTGCGCTTTTGTCGAAATCCCTCAATGCAGCACATGCAATGCTTGAAGCACAACGCCACAACGTTCAAGCCAGAACGCTTTTTGCTTTGGTGGGGAAACAGTGACAAGGTAACTGACAAACTGCTTCATTTTCTCACTCAGGATTATTAATTGTCCTCCTGCTCGAGATTTAGACTCTGTTGTCTTTTGCTTCCCAAGTGTTGTTTTCGGAATTGTGCCAACTTCCTTGAATCTGCGATCGATTTCAACTCGGCTCAAACTTACCTTATTTTACTTCTAATTCGTTTTAGCTTCGCTAAAGTGCGTTTCATTTGAATGTCGAGATTAACGCGCGGCGGCTCTGTGTTTAACAATACAAGTATGGATGGAAAGGATGACTATCTTCATTCACGCAAACGCTGCCGCCGCACATCGGTCGAAGTCAAGTCAGAGTCGTACGATGGAAGGTTGGTATTTTTTCACGGTTTTTTAAAGCCTTGTTGCTGTTTAGACCTAGTCAGTTGCCGGAATTGATGCGCAATGACGTCAATTTAAACAACACAACTATGGATATGCGTGATGACGGCATCTATGCAAGTGGAAACTCGTCTTACAAGCGCCACCGTCAGATGCAGTCCAACTCATTTGCAGAACGGTAGGGGTCTTATTTTACAAAAAAACTTTACAACTTAATGCAGACGAGCAATTTCGAACTACCAATCGCATTAATGTTTTTCGGTTCCCTTTCGTCATAACTACCATAAGAAACCAAATGGCGCTCAGCTGCCGAAACCATTGTTTAGCGTGAATTCTCAGTTTGCCACAGGCTCAAATCAATGTACTCTTTTGCCGTCGGCGCGATCTTTTTCAAAGGACATTGAGATAGGCTCAAAGCCCGAATTGAAGTCTCAGTTAAAGCCTGAATTAAATATAGATTCAAAGACTGATTTGAAGACTCGCAACAGTCAGCTCGAGCAGCTCAACTCATTTTACGTCAAACAAGTCGCGGAATTGACGGCTGAGTGTGATGCTTTACAGCGCGTAAGTTTTGAAGGTTATCTTTATAATTTGTTTAATTTTAGAAGTACGATGCCGCGGACAAATATGCTCAAGAGCTTGTTAGCCAACTTCAATCTCGTCCCGACTCTGATCTTCAAAATCAGAAACTTGATCAGAAACGCATCGAAGAGCTTAACAGTCTTCGTGCCGCTCTCTCAAAGAAAAAAAAGTTGATTAAGAAGCTTGAGGGTGACAAAGCGATCATGGAAAAAGAGCTTGATCGAGATGGTCACAAATTGAGCGAGTTGAGTCGTGGACACGATGCGGCTGAGGACGACGCAAAGTACTATTACAAGAAGTATAAGAAAACCAAGGCCTTGTTGGAGGAGAAGCAGAAGTTGACAGAGTGAGTTTTTGTTGATAAAATTCTTAGTGATTACCTTTTCAACTTATATCCGATTTTAGCTCTCTGAATTTGCGCATCGAAGAACTGATTACAGAGGTAGAAAAGTCGCGCAAAATGGTCGCAGAGTTGACAGGGCAAACAGTGCTCAACAGGAAACTTTTTCTGGCTGCGAACTGCTCTGAGTGAGACTAAACAAACGTCAAACCGCACAAACTGACAAGCTCAAGTGTTAACCTGGAAACTGGCACAGCACAAGCGTTGATGCTTGCTTAGCTATTGATGAGTCGGCCGGGTCCAGAAGTTGTGGTACCGTTGCCCAGCAGGAGAACTTGATGTTAGTACGGCGTAGTGACAAGCGATCAGAACAAATCGGAACAGCTGTCATCAAACAGCAACTTGTTTACTCAAAGTTTGATGGTAAACAGCACGTTTTCAAATGTAAGTTTTTTTTCGAATTTCAAAGGGCATCTGTCTTAGTCGTTTCCTTTTAACCCAGGCACTCCAAAAACAGCAGCCGAATTGTCTGCTCCGGCTCTGCTGCTCGTCAAAGACGAGCCGACTAGTCCACAGCGTTCATGGATTATGTTGTCAGATTTGACTGAATCAACGACATCGAATAGGCTGCGCTGTGTCAAGAACGAGCCGAGCCACAGCGATGATGGTGTCGAGTCACCGAGCAAATCGGATTTCGCCAATCGTAAATGAGGTAACTGCTTTTGCTGGGTTGGAATTTTGGTGAAATTCGACTTGGTGTTAATTACCGTATGTGTCTCTGGAAGACTTGGAGAAAAACAACGACGCATTTCCAAATCTATCATCCTTGCCGCTTTCCTCCACAACAAGCAATACGGTAATCAACA
>JACCHV010002841.1:0-13401 GCA_018907245.1 Eupristina koningsbergeri | reverse complement strand
AATATAATGCGGGCACGTGAGCCGACTTCTCTTTTTTGAAAAATTTATCTGTTATGCACGTTTGTTTGGGGCCGATTTGTGTTATTTGTAAGCGTTTGGGAGATGTCGTGATCAACAAGTTATTGATCCGTATTGCTCGTCAGCTCAATAATTTGATCTTTCAAAATCGAAAAAACTCGTCAATGCTGAACAAAAGGAAAATAGATTTATTAGGCGAGAGAACTTGCCATTGGAGAAAAAAAAAAAAAAAAAAAAAACAAAAAAATAGCCCGGCTTTGGAGCGCAACGTGACCCCCTGGACACAGGTAATGAGGCAAAAAGCACAGCTGACAAGCGCGAGATAAAACAACTTTTGGTGAACTAGTTGAATCAACATTGCATTTTCAACATCTCCCCTAAAAAGTTTATTCCCACAGTTTGTCAGCGCCTACAAACTATTTTCAGGCCGGATGCAATTTGGAGGTGTTGCAAGACATATTGCAGTGTTCATTCGGGATAAACATTTTTGTATACTTGGGTGTGCAACCACCTAGCCCCATATGTACTACTACCAAAAAGCGAGCTGTTTCAATTAAACAAATTGAAACCCAGAGGAAAGCGTTTGTTTGTGGGCCTAATTTAAAGTTAAAGTCGCTAACTAGACATCGATGAAGCTTCCTTGCAAGAATGATTTTTTGCTGTACACCTCGCACATTTTGTGCTTTATCTAGCAAAAAAATCGCGCTTTTTTGGAGCAAGTTCAACTTTTAAAACCCTTTTCTATTCAATTAGAGCGTGGTTTTTGAGCTCAGGCTCAAGTCGGTTATCTCACTCCGCCTCAGCCCCACAGAAATTACTGTTTCCCGAAAAAGCGCATTTTTATTTATGGACTTCAGCTGTAACTACAACTTTGATGCCTCGCAAAAAGCCGCAATCGTTCCTCTCGTTTCGTGAACCAATTTAGACGTGAAAGTAAATGCGATCCAAAAGGCTAGAGCTGTAGGGTTGTAAAGTGGATAGATTGACTGTACCAGTCAAGGGATTAATCATACTCATTGATACCACGTAGTAGAATAATAACAATTGGCGAGAAACTGAAGAAAATTACAATGCCACAGAAAAACTGAGCTTCGAACTCGTTCTACTAGCATGTTATCGCGTCAAAAATTCAAAGGATTACAAATGCGACACTTTCCTACGAGCCGCAATTCCTTCCTAGTAGGACTTCACCTTTAGCGTTTTAGTTTGGTCAGTAGCACACGCAAAACTCGCCGATTCTTGTTTTCATGTCGCAAAAAGTTGTCGCTTTTTATCTAGCTTATCAACTTTTGTGGACATTTCTTACACTTTTAAAAACGAACAGCTCTTCCTTCTATCTGCTACTTGCTCTTTATTTTCACACTTGCTAAATTTCAACCTTCACATCATAGAAATTCACTTTTGTTTTGCGATAACACAGCAAAATTCGGAAGAGGAAAGGGGGAGGACAAGCAAACAAGATAGTGACTTTTTTTACTTCAAAAACTCCTCCTCCCCCTTTTTTTTTTCTATATTTTTAGTACATTTAGCGCATTTTTGTTTCTTAAAATGTTTTTAAAAATTATTAGTTTTGTTTAGTTCAAAAAATACTTAATAAGAAAAACAAGAAAAGTTTTGACGCCATCTTTGTCAATATTTTAATTGCTTCTTTGCATGAAACTGGCACGCTACACAACAAACTCAAGCACATTCAAGATGGTTTTGTGAATGACTTTCAACAAAATGGTTTTGTAAGAAAAATTCGTTTTAAATTTAAAAAAAAATCTTTTTTGTCTATCGACATAGCCCCCACTAGTCAATCGTTTTGGGAGTTGAACAAAGTCAACCAGACCGTACAGGAAATAAATCACAGAAAATCTGCTAAAATATGGCTTGTATTATGTAAGATTGTTTCGAAATCTGTTGGCTAGATTTTTAGCCGGTTAGAGAAACAACGCCTATAACCGCGATTGGCTTGAAGATAAAATCACCAAAGAGCATCATATCTTTTAGAATGAAATTACCGAGCTAATTGGAAACTAGATTTTGATACTCGAAAAGGGTTCCATATTTAAAACAAAATGTTTCTGAGTGCTTTGAACACTGGATAGCCGAAACTTAACAAAAGTTTCTAAAATTATTTTTAAAATTTTTGTAAAAAAATGATCGAAATTTGTTGTCTAAATGATTACTGAGGCAGCCGTTGCGGTTAACAGCATCTAGATAATATACGGTGTGAATAATTAAATTATAGTGTCTGTATAAAAATAACTTTGAGTGGCAATCAGGAGGCTTACGTCAAAACGAAAGAATAAAATTGTCAAATGCTAGACAGAAAGTTCAAAGCCCAGCTACAATGAGAAATCGCACATAGTCAAACCTGTTTCATCTTCAAAGCAGCTGGAGAGCAATCTCAGTCGTTTGAAGAAAAAGGTCAGCATGTTGTTGAAATCGACTGGACTGATTAAGGTTCTGTAGATAATGTCGAAAGTTATTTTTTTAGATCAGAAAACAGAACAAGACATTCGTCGTAGGCCAGATTCCTGATAACAAAGCGCGAATCTTAGCTGCATCAAGCCCCAGTGCTCGAATGAGCGAGCGTATAATACCAATAAATGTAATGTACAGAATGTTCTGGAAAGCATTATGTTCCGACAAGCCAATCAACAAGCCTTTTCTCATCTTGCATCCTTGAAAACCAACATTTTTCCGGGCTTGGCGCTACAACAAACTAGCGTGGCAAGTCCTCGTCCAAATGGATACCTTTCAGTAACCGACACAAGACCAGGAAAAGATTTTAACACAATCTGAGGAGCAATTTAAAATAGAGCAATTGTTTAAACCGCTTTTAAAGACTATAGGTTGGTTTTTAATTACTAAATGATAATTTTGTTAATTCCGAAAGAACAAGTTGAACAGCCTTTGATGGAAAGTCGAAAGCGGTCAAAAGCCAAAGATCAACGAAAGCATTAAAAAAGAAATATGGCAATGAACAAGTGCAAAAGCAGGCCCACAAGAACTCATTAGTTGCGACAATAAATTGTCGAGTTTATCAATATTTTAACACCAACCGCGCAACAGGGCTCTTAAAATAATTCTCTAGGTTTTCTTCTTTAGAAGCTCACTAGTTAACAGAGTTTTACACTGCGATGCGTTAGCATGAATACCCCACATGTTAGACGCATAAAACTTATTTCTAACGTGATAGCAAGTAACAAAAACAATAGCAGGTGGTGTTGGCACTGTGATGAAAAACTTGGATAACCTGACTCAACCTTGATTTAACATGGCTAAGAGGATTTAAATGACCAGGTGTCGCCAAGCTTCCGAAATGATCTGAGTTCCTCAACTGTCCCAAATTGCTTGTTTTGGGCGTAGATCACGCGCACAAATCGTTCCCACGATAGCAGGCTCATCACGTCCGTCCAACTTCGTCGGTCATCGTTTGCGTTCTTCTTGTCCTAGCCGTCGAGTCCGAAGGCAAGCGTTTGAACACTGCCTCTGACTGTGCCGATCGTTGTGATGTCTTCGCAGCTCAAGCTAGCATTCCGACAGGCTTCGACTCGACTATTCTTGTGGATGATCTCTTCTACCCGGCATCCTACTGAAATAGCCAAAAAGAAGTAAAAATCTAATAGAGTTCGGACGTGTAGTGTGTGTGTATCGACGTTCCAACGTCAACAAGCAATCCACACAACAACTTTTAAACGCTACAAATTTTTTGTTTTATGATTAGAACACCGTTTTGAAGCATTCTCTACAGATAGCAAGCTTTGCGAATCACACTTAAGATCTATTTCATGCTTAATCTCAAAAATCAACTGTATTCATATTAATGTGACGCAATGTAGCAATAGTAACAATTGTCGAACGCGGCATGTTGTAAGGTAATTTTTCATTACCAGATCAACAAAGAAGACACAATGTTTTGTTAATAACAGAAAACGCTTTTAATTTTAATTTATTCTTTTTTTTTTATCTTTACAGATGGAGGTTACAAGTTTTGTCCACTCATTTGTCTGCAGTTGTTCTTGCCAGTTCGATCCTGCTGTTTTTTGAAAGTCATCTTGCCAGCGCGTTCTTGGCCTTCCTAGTGGTCTGGGTTTGCTGGGTTTCCATTTTAGGAGGTGGATATCCCAGCGCCCCTCCTGTTGCCGCGCGATCATCTTGGCTGCATGCTTCCATTTTCTTTTTCGGTACGCTGCGACTACATCTTCCATCCGGGTCTGCTGTCTGATCCATTCATTGGGTTTCTTGTCTGTCAGCTTGATCCCAAGCATCCGTCTCTCCATGGCTCGTTGGCATACCTCTAGTCGGTGTTCTGTTGCTTTTGTGAGTGCCCATGTCTCACACCCGTATAGCAAGCTTGGCACGATACACTGTTGGTAGTATCTGACTTTCGTCTGCATGGGCGGGTTTTTGCTTGCCATTAGGTTCTGCGCTTTGCCGTAGGAGGACCATGCTGCTCGGATTCGTCTGCTGATTTCCTTGTTGTGATCACGTGGTAGGCTTATCAGCTGGCCCAGATAGATGAACTGTTTCACACGCTCAATTTGCGTGCCGTTTGCCTGTAGGCCAGTGTCGTCCGCTGTACTGGTTGTCATCCATTTTGTCTTGGTTACGTTGATTTCCAGGCCAATCTTCGCGCATTCTTTGATTAGGCTATCAAGCGTTTGTTGCATTTCTGGGATGGTCTGTGCGAACAGTACCAGGTCGTCTGCATATGCCAGGTAGTGTAGTGTTTTATCGTTGATCCGGTAGCCTCTGCTTCCCCAGCTGACGCGCGTTAGTGCGTGTTGCAGAGTTAATATGAATAGTAGTGGGGAGAGCGAGTCGCCTTGCCTTACTCCGCGCTGCACCGTGATGGGGATCGATGCGTTGACGATGTTGATTGTGGATCGGCCGGCGGCATACAGCTGTTGGATCATTCTTGTTGTTGATTCGCTGGCGCCGAAGTGGTTGAGCGCTTCCCAGATGGCTTTGAACTCGATAGTGTCAAATGCTTTCTTAAAGTCAATGAACGTCATGTGTAGTGGTAGTGCCCATTCGCGGCATTTCTCGCATAGTAGGTTTACAGTCATGATGTCGTCGATGGTCGAGAACTTCGGTCGGAAGCCCGCTTGCTCTATGTGGATCTTGTCGCCTGTTTCTGTCAGTAGTCGCTCCTTGATCGTTCTCGTCACGGCTTTGTAGATCGTGCTGAGTAGTGAGATCGGTCTGTAATTGTCGACGTTGAGCGTGTCCCCCTTCTTGTGTAATAGTATCGTTTTTGCTTTGGTTGCTATAGTCGGGAAACTGTCTCTTTCGAACATTTTGTTGACTGAGCTTGACAGATAGTCGGCGACGAATGGTATGCAGTACTTGGCGACTCGGGAGGGTATTTTGTCTGCGCCTGGTGCGGTGTTCCCTCTGAATTTCCTGCATGCTTCTTTCAGTTCTTCCGGGGTGATGGGTTCTTGGGTCTGTCCCCTGAAGCTGTGGGCGTTCTCCGGGTTGGATGACGCGTAGAGCTTGTTGTAGAACTGTGCCACCGTCCTGGCGATGCTGTTTGGGTCGCTTGCTATCGTTCCGTCTTCAGTTTGTAGTCTGGTAAGTGCCCGTCGTTTGTAGTTGAGCTCCCAGCGTCCTCGTTTTAGTCTGTTTCGATCAATCGCTCTTTGCAGGACTGCTTCTGCATGCCGCTTAATGTCGTCTTCGATGGACCAGCGTACCGCTTTGCATGTTGTCGTGTATTTGACCAGCGCGTGTGGTGTGCGGATCAGTCCGAACTTTTGTTGGTATCTTTCTTCCATGAGTGTTCTTGTTCGCTCGCTGATCTTGGGGGTCGGCTCTGTGGTCATCTTGGCTGCTTGCATTGCGTTTCTGGTCATCTTGATGATCTCTTTGTATTTCGACGGCGGGGGCAGGGTTATTCGTTGCTGGAACATTGCTGTGCGGAGTTTTTGTCGGTCGTAGTTTGGTGGTAGTGCTCGAGGCTGTGCTCTGGGTGTCGGGTGCTGCAACTTGACTGTGGCTCTGACGGTGCGGTGGTCACTTCCCGCGTTGCATCGTTGTAGGACGGTTACATTTTGTACTATGCCCCGGTTTGTTGTGACGATGTAGTCTATCTCCTTCTTGATCTGTCCATCCGGTGACTTCCATGTCCAGCGTGTTGTTGGTTTCTTTTTGAAGTGGCTGTTCGCGTTGTGTAGTCGTGCTGATTCCATGAAGTCCACTAGCATCTCTCCCCGTTCATTTCTTGGGTCTAGGCCATACTTTCCGCAGCAGGATTCTCCGTCTTGTGCCGCTCCTACGCTTGCATTGAAGTCGCCCATAATTAGGTTATGTTCGGCTTTTACGCGCGTGGCTTTGTTAAGCTCTTCTAGGAATGCTTCGTAGTCGCTGTCCTCGTATCCCGAATGTGGGGCGTAGATTTGCGTGATCCGAAGTCTTTGTCCATTACTTAGTTTGAGTGTGAGCTGGATGATGCGGTCTGAGATGAAGTTGACGCTCTCGATGCTTTTGTTGACGCTGCTGCTTACGTAGAATGCCACTCCTGCCTTGCTGCGCTGTTCTGTGCCGCCGCTGCTGTAGAGTACGTGCCCTGAACCCAGCTCCAGTGTCTCCTGTCCTGTGCGTCTAGTTTCGGAGAGACCAAAGACTGTGAACCGGACGTTTCGTATTGCTTCTTCGAAGTCTGCCAGTCGGATGTCTGATCTTATGGAGCGAACGTTTAGGGTGCAGACTTGGAGTAGAGCTCCTTGTTTTTTGGCTACCGGTCCGGACGTAGTCCTTTGCGCCCGCCGCAGCGTACGTGGCCGGGAGTGTTGATTCGTGATGGTCGTCGGTTGCATTTGTGTTGTCGTCGTTCTTCTCTTCTGGGCGAGTAGACTGTCGTGTCGAGTTCGGGGTGTAGTGGTCCACAAATGCTGATAGGTAGATAGATAGTTAATCACGTCGATCCAATAACAAATCAAGAGAGCGAAAAATAAATAAATTTTATAGCGACCTCTCTATGCTTGCAAAAACCAAAGCTGACGCTTTTCTATAAAGCATTATATTTATTGAATAGAACGGAAAATTTATGCTTGCAATGGCGGCATCATTAAGTCAGAAGTCTCGGACTCATGAGTAAAGTAGCCAATTTTTTTGAAATCAAATTATTGCCTTGAGGATGCGATTTGTCGCTTTGCACGACTCTTCGGAGAGCATTTTATAATTTGTCCCGTAATCAACTTAAAAGAGCCGCCTTTCTGAAGAATTCGAATTAGGTAAAGCGTCGGATTTCGAGGCAGCTGTTTGGATAGATTCTTGAAAATATGTCAATTCTCGCAATTCGGTGGTAATGTCCCCAAATAGAATGCAATTCAATGAAACATTAGTTTGCATGGCTTATAATGTTTGAATGTTTTTTGTGCAAATCAAATCTCGAACCGGACATCCTGGATCGAGGACTTTCAAAAGAAACGAAAGGCCAGTTTTTGGTTGATTTCATTGTTAGTAAAAGTTGGCTTTTAGAGTCATTGAACCATAATATTTGCGACTATAAATTGACTTTTGGGGTGGTTTCTAGTTTAGTGATAATGTTTTCTATGCATTAGCTTATTTAACAAAAAAAAACTACGACAATCTGCTTTGGTCGTGCCTGATGGCGGTCGACAAACTCAATGACCAAAGTGATCTTTATTTTCATAAAAGCCGGCATTCATGCTCAATGAGCTGTTGATGATCGAAAGTTTGGTGAAGGAAAGGATCTGGACCTTAATAAGAGAACTAGTGTTGAAAAATCTATCAATCAAAGCTCTGATTCTTAAACTTAGTGGAGAAGCTGATCTTCCTTTTCAGCCAATGTCGGCTCATGCTGCAACGTCAATGGCTCTATATGATCAAAAACAGTCCGATTCGACCGCAGATTTGCATCAAGTTTTCCGTTATTGATTTTCTCAAAATTAGTCGGTACAAAAATCGATTAAATTTGCTCTTGACCTGCCACTGCGCTTTCTTGTTCTTCGGGGTCGGAATCTCTCCAGTAGCTGTTTTTAAGCACTTTTGACGACACTACAGTATATTTGAAGTGCGAATTGTATTGCCAGCGATTGCCCTCATCATCGAGAGTTTTTTAGAATTAAAACTTTTCACCAAAAGTTGTTTACTAAAATAAAATTCCAAAACGGCTTCTGAGTACTTTATCGGTCGTTTATCATGCATCAGAGTAGAAACGAGCAGTGATTACAAGCTTATTGACGGTGTGGACGTTGACCACTTAGATGCTAACTGAAAAGAACTGCCTTGCTACTTTACTTTTTGTTTGATTTTGTTTAGAAAAATGCCTCTAATTTTTGCGTCCAAATTTTTCTTCGTAACCATTTGCCTTCCCGCTTTTTACCGAATGTTAGAAAAGAAAGAATAGGGATATGCGAAGAAGCAATCTAAACTCTGCAGCATAGTAAGTGGGAAGCTTCGCGCATATCTAACATGTTCGATGGTTGACCTGATTTATGCTATCCACAAATACGGCCAATGATGCTCTTGCAAGCTGTCAATGTGTCAGAGGTGTTTCAGTATAAGGCGGTAACCAAGCATTTAAAAGCAAGTGGATCAGGCAGTTCAGAGGTGAGTTTGTCCGTCAAATCCAGAACATTCAGTGTCATTGCATGAGTCGAGCAGCTTAGCATTAGTAAATCTTATTTTTAATAGGTATTCGTTTATGGATTTGGTGTGATCGACCGGCTGATGGACAAGCAAGGGTCGGTGTGTATTAGCGCGGTTTCAGGTCTTTAAGTGCCTAAAAGACCTTGTTGAATCGACGCTTTTCGCTATTTCAGAGCAAACAAATCCGATCTGCATGTGGCCTTTTTGCAAGGTTTGGATGCATCTTCTTTCTAAGGCACAAGTAGACCACTGTGGCATCCTTCGAATAATCAGGTCAATTCGATTCGTAGTTTTTCCAAATGCTATTCGCTGCACAACCGATAGTGATGATAAGGCAAAAAGGGGCTGAGCTTGAGCTAGTCCACTACATGTCGAGGAGAATGTTCACCACTGTTTGTTCCCTCAAGACCTACGAGTTGCGCGCAACATCTGGACGTAAAATAGCCTTGTCAAATAGCAATATCAAAACTGCTCAACAAATTTGCATCGTTTAGAAGTGATGAGATCGAAGAAACAATCAGATGGGCGCGCAAGTTGGAACTTGATTCGCTTGCAGACAACGGAGATGGCTCGCTTCAAAACAATCTTTTTGTTCAAACTTTTCAAGTCAATCGCTTGAACTTTTCGTTAGCAAGATCACCGAAAGTGGGTTGTTTGCGTCGCCAGACGCCAAGAATCAGGCCTGAAAGCGCTCAGTACTTGTCTAATATCCTCTTGTTTCGCTGCGCCACCCATGGGATGTGACTGCTCAAACGATTAGTCAAAGAAGCAATAGAGGTCATTCGCGTAAAACAACTTGGTCCCGGTTGTTTGAGCGCTAATTGGAGGAATTCCGTCGATCAATTATCTGGAATGGCTGTTTGTACAGTTTGAATTTGAGACCAACTTCAGATTGAACATTTTGGACTAATCTGCGTGAAGCCGAGAGGTCGTACTTCAACAAAGCAGCCTTGTAGAAAAAGAACGTTTTGATCAAATAGAAAGAAACATTTCATGATGCATAGAGGGCGCTTGTTTCCAGACAGTCTTTTCAACCCAAAAAGAGCTTAGGCTTTGCATTTGGGCGTTAGTGCCGTTAAAAAATGTGTCTTCAACCATTGGGTATCTGCAGTCTAAAGCGATAATCACCACACTACACGACTGATGCTCTCCCACGCTTCGAAGAAATTCTGATACATTTTACAGAAATAAAACCTCCCAGACAAATCCAATCTATAGGCAGGGACAAACACAAAGACAAACAAAATTTGCTACTTTTAGGGTCAAAAATGATAAAATGTTGGTTGATAAAACGCGAGAAACAAGCATGTGGGGCACTGGCGTTGCTCGCTCGGAGATGATGACTAAGCAGGAACAGATTAGAGCGTACTAAGGAATAGACGACAGATTTCATAACTTTCAAGCTGGTCGTTCTAACGACTGTTGCCTGAGCAAACGAAAAGAAGTATGGTCTCTTTGGGCAAATTTGAGCGACCAAACACAGCTCCGCGAGTCTCGGACAAATCCGCGATGGCAAGGAGTGTTGTCCAGCAGACCTTTAGACTGTAAAAATAGTGTTTAAAATTGGTGCACAATTCGGCGGACAGATGCGCTTTGTTTTGTGTAATCATCTGCAGCGGAGATTCCAGCGCTTAGAAGAACAAAGGTTGTATGGTGACTGTCTTGGAGGTGATCGTTGGCCGTGTAAAGTCGCTGAAAATCAGGACACAGCACGGCTTTGATATGGATCACAAAGCCAAATTGAATTAAGGGAACACGAGAAATGCGTTTCCATATGAGCTGGTCAAACGCTTAAACATTGCCGAGCCAGAGGCAGCACAAACACTTGAAACTCAACTCAACATGGTCTGGAAGAAAAAGAATCTAAAAAACGGTAAATAAAGTTTCACTTTTGGGGAATGAGTCGCCCCGTCTCTTGAAACGGCGAGATTTGGACGACGACCAATGCGGAAGCGAGCCTGGTCAGAGGAGACCACTTTGCCAAACTTCTTCGCCGGCACCACGCCACTTCTTGTGCGGCGAAAGAGTCGGTTCTGCTCTTTTGGCCCAAATAAATTTGGGCGAAAGAATTTGTAAACAAGTTGCATGCCTCTTCGGCCTTAGCCTAACTTCTTTTTAGATGGTTTTTCTCGCCCAAACCTTGGCTTTTGCAGAGTTGCACGGAACAAATCAAATAAATGCGCACAGCACTTTTAGCACTCCCAACCTTGATATTCAAATTAAGTTGTTTCAATTCGAGGAGACTCGGAGCTGTGCACAATCCTTGGACATGACAAATTAAGTTCAAGCAATTTAAAAGCCGCAGAACTGAGCAGCTATTAGACGAGCTTTTGGCTCGTCATCGGAATTGCTTGGCCTGCAAATGCAACTAGACTATTTCCTACTTTGTCTAGGGTCAAGCCCAGTACTAATAGACTGGACTGGCCGGTGGACCATCCTCGAAGTGGTGAGCTCCCTGAGAGCAGTGGGAATTTCGAACGACCGCGTTCATCATCATTTGATGGACTCGATCGCGAGCAACATCTTGGGAAAGGCCTGTCGGATGTGGTTGCAAATTACCAATTTTGACAGCAAGCGCCGATGCACTTTGACTGCATTTTGAAATCGATAGCAGGCGCAAGACGCCTTACAGCCTGTAACAAGCAAGTTAGCACCGTGGCTGTAGTTGGATTGAAGACTATCAGATTTGTCAGCACCACAAATCGGCTGCATCAAACTGTTGTCCTTATAAAGTCGCTGCATTCCGATAACCCACGGCAAATCGCAGAGGCCTGCCTGGGAATGAGGATTTTGCTTGGCAGGTGCGTGGAATCACCTTGTCATTGGTAGAAGTTTCGAAAAGACGAATTGTTTTGGCAGAGAAAGCGAATTCGAGGAATTTGTGTCGCTTTGTCGCACCATGACAACGCGAAAACCAGGGTTTCTGCGTCAAGACCTCCATCGAGTTCGACCTCGGTGGCGTACACTGCTTTTGTTTTTCTATTTTTGATCAAATGATGCGATAATCCCGCCACAAACACCACTGCTACCTGTTGTTTTCGGCATTCAATTAGGCGAATCGCGCCTAAACCCCCTCTCTGGGCTTATCTCCCTCAAGTCCCTGCGAAACTTTGCGCTATCCTTCTTTGCTTACAGACAATACCAATTGGTCAAGTTCTTTCACTGCAGCTTGATGTAAATTTAAATCCACAGCTGTGCAAAGGCAGTGTCTGCTGGAATGCAGGGGGACAATAAATGTTTTATTGAAAACCTTCTAATTGATTGTTTTTGTAACCAAACTGGCGGTAATAACAACGAACAGCACCGATTTCGATAATCTCTAAAACTGCTCTTGACCAGGCTTATTTGGGCTTGCGCTGCCACTCTGACGCTGTTGGGGCAAGTGCGTCGGACAAGGAAAAGAGGTGCAGCCGACCCTAGCTTGCAGCAGTCAAGAACAGTGTGGCTTGTTGTCTGCGTCAATCTCTTAGTTCGACATTTGAAGGCGTCGCACGATTGTGATCCCCCAACTTGTGCAGTTTTGGATTAAGAAGGATCTCGACTCGAAATTGTGTTTTGCAGAAAATCGATTGGGTCGATTCGAGAAAGCGACCTTTTGCAGCTGGATTCCAATTGTGCCCTGATGAACATGCTGCACGACGGACAGATTTCGTTTTGAGTTTGCCCACAGATATCTCTTGTTTGAGTTATCTTACGTTCTATATGCTTGTCATAATTAGGTCGCAATTAGTGAAGACTTTGTGGTCGGAATTTGACGGCTAACGACGAAGATCGAGCAGCATGTTGGTTGTGCACGGCGGCTGAAATCTGCAACAATCGGGCAACTATTATTAGTCGATTTGATGCATTGTGATTGGCTCACTTCTACCTGCTTCTCGGCTGTTTTAAAAAAGCAACGTCTACACGCCTTCGGCGTCTTCCTTGCAGGTGTTGATTAATCATGGCTGTTAATGGTTGTTGAATGCATTACTGGATGCAAATGGACATCAAAGAGCATGTCTACTGGGGACCATGATCTTTTGTAATAATGGAGATGTGGATTAGAGGCCACTTTCACGGTGTGGGCGAGTTTTGTAGACACCCAACGGGGAATGCACTTTAAAACAATAAGTTCTGGGGCATCAATTCTCAGTTTTGCGTCCAATTATTAAGATCAGCTATGGAGTCGATTGTGCTCTCTCGTGTTCAAGCCCCGCTCTCGTTCTAAACCTGTCCATACAGCTCTCCGGTGCGTTTATCAGATCCAGTAGCGAGTTTTTTCGTCAAAACTTGCACCCCAAAAGTGAATTAGCTTAATTCAAACAAACTTGTCTTCATTCGCTTAAGTTTTGCAAAGACAGGTGAAAAGGGATGGCCAGCGAATTCGAGGCACAACTCGCCTAGGTCTCAACTTTCAGCCCAACACGAAATCCGATATCTCAATTTGTAGAGACGAAATTTCAGGTTTATCGGGGGTTCCAAAACTCGCCTTCAGTTCAGCACCTCGGCTTGCAATGGCCACCAGTCGTTTAAACTTTGTTGCAACTCTCGAATTTTAGTTCCCAATTACCTATCCTAGCCTTTTGAAGGCCAGGATGTGGATTATTTTGTTCAATCGAATTCAGTGGAATATCTGAAAAGTTGGTGTGACTTAGTAACAAGGACGTCAGACAACTTTTTGAGATATACCAGTGTAACTGTTTTAAACTGTTTCAATGATCTGATTTTACTATTGTCTAAAACGACTATCTTTCTGTATTATTTGTCGCCACCGACCAGCACGTGCGATCGAGA
>JACCHV010002840.1:0-11030 GCA_018907245.1 Eupristina koningsbergeri | reverse complement strand
TTCGTCATTTTGTATGCCACAAGGAGTCGATATCTTTTTCAGAAACTAGAGCACAGATTGTCGTCACTTTGATTTTTACATTTTTACAACTTTAGGCAAGCAGTGCATCATCGCAGATTCAGGGTCTAAGATTGCCGAGATTTCCGAACACTTGTGCATCGGTTGCGGTATCTGCGTCAAGGTTTGTTTTTCATTCACAAAACTTTTACCGCTTTTATTCCAGAAATGTCCATACAATGCTATCACTATCATCAACTTGCCCAGTAATCTGGAGAAGGACACAACTCATCGTTACGGCCCCAACTCTTTCAAACTTCATCGCTTGCCTATTCCGCGTTTGGGCTCGGTCTTGGGTTTAGTCGGAGCAAACGGTACCGGGAAAACGACGGCACTCAAGGTGCTCCTTGGCAATTTGAAGCCAAATTTGGGCAAGTACCAGGTACTGACTTACAGACTTGTTTGTTTCAAATTTGTTTAGCAAACTGCCGAGTGGAGCGAAGTGCTGAACTACTTCCGCGGCTCTGAGTTGCAAAATTACTTTGTTAAAATTTTGGAAGACAAGTTCAAACCGATCATGAAGATGCAGTATGTTGACCAGATTCCAAAGTAATTTTGCTTTCATATTTTCTATTAAATGTTTCTAGGCTTTTCAAGGGCAAGAACACTACTGTCGGCGACGTTCTTCAATCAAGATGCACACTTGACAACTTGGACAAGGTGATCGATCGGCTTGAGCTGCGTCATCTGCTGGAACGCAAACCTGAAGACTTGTCTGGCGGCGAGCTGCAGCGCTTTGCGATCGCTACATGCCTGATTCAAAAAGCTGATGTTTACATGTTCGACGAGCCTTCAAGTTACTTGGATGTGCGGCAGCGTTTGGAAGCCGGCAAAGCGATTCGTGACTGCAGTACAGCAACAAAGTAAGAACTGCTCAAGTTTACATTCATTTATTGTTTAGTTACGTGATGGTTGTCGAACACGACTTGGCAATCCTTGACTACTTATCGGACTTTGTTTGCATTTTATACGGTGTTCCTGGCGCCTACGGCGTTGTCACCCAACCGTCCGGTGTGCGCGAGGGTATCAACCAATTTTTGGAAGGTTTTGTTCATTCAGAGAACATGCGTTTTCGGTGAGCAGATTGGACTGGCTTTTGACGGTTCATTTAGCGAGTCTTCTTTGTCGTTCAAAGTAACTGACCAACTGGATCGCGAGACCTCGGCCGAGCGTGTGACGCACAACTCCTACCCGAATATGCGCAAAACTCTCGGCTCGTTCCAACTCGAGATTGAAGAAGGCGGATTCAGCGACTCGGAGATTGTGGTTTTGTTGGGCGAGAACGGCACAGGCAAGTCGACAATGATTCAGATGCTAGCCGGCAAGCTAAAGCCTGACGATATTAACGTTGAAGTGCCCGAGCTGAGCATTTCGTACAAGCCACAGAAGATCGCTCCCAAGTACGAGGGAACAGTACGCCAGCTGTTGATGGACCGCATCTTGGATATGCTTAATCATTCTACTTTCAAAACCGACGTGATGAATCCGCTCCAAATGGAACGCCTTTTGGACCTTGAGGTTTAGTCAAGACACATTCAAAGTTACACTAGCGCTTTAGGTTCAAAACTTATCTGGTGGTGAGTTGCAACGAGTGGCGCTGACAATTTGCTTGGGTAAGCCGGCCAACGTTTATCTGATTGACGAGCCGAGCGCTTATTTGGATTCGGAACAGCGTCTTCACGCTGCCAAAGTTATCAAACGGTAATGCTTTACTTTGCAATCTAAAATTCAGTTTATAGACACGTGCTGCATGCTAAGAAGACGGCGTTTATTGTCGAGCACGACTTTATGATGAGTACGTACTTGGCCGACCGTGTCATCGTGTTTGACGGTCAGCCAGGGCGGCAAACCCGTGCTAACGCGTTAGTTTTCTGTTTGTTAGTGTCAAGCTCTGTTTAGGCCGCAATCACTCTTGGACGGCATGAACCGCTTCTTGAAGATCCTCGACATTTCATTCCGACGTGATGACGAAAGTCATCGGCCACGCATCAACAAAAAGGACTCGGTTAAGGACGTAGAACAGAAGAAAAGTGGCAACTTCTTCTTCTTGCAAACAGATTGATTGTTCTTACTGGTCGAGCAATCTTGCTGCCACGTGGCATGCGACATCAGCGGGACTCTTCTCTACATTTAAATTATTTCTCGCAGTTGTTATTGTTGTCCAAGTCGTTAATACACTGTGTTTTAATTTGCTTCAGTCGCAGTTCTTCGACTGCCGACACTACGCTTTAGTTTATTGTCCGAGAAGCGATGCTCTTGAAGCGTGCACGCCAACGATCCCTACAACTAGCTGTTCTAGACAGACAATCCATCAATTTACTCCGCATGGTTTGGTTGGCACAGTCCTTGGGGTTTCTAGGAGTTCCAACTTGTTTTTACAAAAGGTTCAACAAATGAAGACAGAAGGTGGTCGAAGCGTGCTTGGCTAGGAAGAAGCAGCTTTCATATGGAAAGAGGAACATACATGGTGGAGTTGGAGCCTAACTGCGGGTGCTTGGCCCAAATAGATGTGCACAGCCAGGAAGGAGATGTCGTCTAATTACACATAACTTATACACAGTTATGTGTATTGAACTCATACGCCTGCCTATCAGATTCTAAACGAAGAAAGGGCTCGACAACCGACTGAGTCAAGGTGGTTGTCAGAGAAATGTGATTTTCAGCTTTTGTTCAACAAATAATTTTAATACTTTAGGCGGCCTAAAGGTGCCGGTAAATGAGCTCAGCTTTGTGACGTACTCGGACCTCCGGCATCCATCACTCATCGCAACTGGAGGTATAACAGCGATGCCACAAAGTCGATGGCATTGATCTTGTCCCTAAAGATCAGCTGTTCTTGTGAGCAATGTGTAGTCGAACGCTGGCGTCCCAATGTTATTGAGCTCAACCTGGAGCTACGCTCGACGACAATGGTAGATCGTGGCAAGGAGAAGTGTCCGTGATTCGCTTCGTCGGCTGGCCGGGGGCCCACCGGGAAATTGGGGTAAAGAACTCGGCTCAGCTCGCGCGAGGCAAACCGCTTGCCGACACCAAGAGTATCTAAACAAGACCATCAAATTGGACGACAGTTCGAACCTGCTCGACCGCGTTCTCAAACCAGGGACAACATGCGACGAATGTGCAAACAAGGATAGCACCAACTGGATCGGCGTAGACCCAGAATTTGTCGCCAATGTAGGCCGCGGCAATGCCGACTGCACTCGTAATGGCGTCGTTTCTCTGGTCCAACGCCAGCATCCGACTGTTTTTGGTGCCGCGCTGATAACAAATGATCATAATTACAAATTTTATGAATATCGACGAAAGCATGAGGATCAGAGTGGACGTGTGAACGTCGGGTCCGACCTGGTTGAACACGATGGCTTCCATCGAGCGAATAATCAGCATTACGTTGGCCACAGCCATACAAACAGAGCATCCAATGATGGCTATTACTCCCAGTTGAGGCCGACCGCCCGGATAGTTAAACTGAAGCACAAGGTCCGAATTAATATTGAAATTTTGCCTTGTTGGTGTTATTGATTGCATGAACTGTCAAATGGATAGTGACGCTGCTCAGCAAATCAATCATCGAATCTATGAAGATGCTAAAGTTGAAGAGTTTCAACACGTTTGGCCCGTGGAACTCCACCTGATGATCGAGAACGAGCCCGACACGATGGACGCAAACAGATTGGCACAGAGTATGATAAAGTTGGAGACAAAGACGAGGGTGGCGGAGTAGCGGTCATACACGAGTTGCTTTTTGCGCTCGATATGACCCTGTTTAATCAGCTCCTTAGTATCCATCTGGTCAAGCATCTGGGCATCTTTCTGTACAACACGGGACAACTCATTCTGTCTTGTAGAAACTAAAACCCGATCTGGTAAGACAACTGACCCAACGAAACTCCACCTTTTGTAGCAATTCTCTCTCTGCCTTCTTCGTTTAATCAGTCCGATCTGGATACATTCTTTTTCACTTAGCTTGGCCGAGGCGCCCCGACTCAAAGACATCGCAATGCCTCAAGCAACTCTTGTCGCTCTCCTTTCAACTCCTTTCATTTCACAAGTAAAACTTAGTTTTCAAGCATAAATTAACAAATAATACATTACTACACACCAAGCAAGAAAGATCATACCGACCTCTTCCTCACACTTATCATTACCACCACTAGTGTTTGCCCCCCTTGCATTTAGTTTGTTTCTTTTGTCTTCTACAAGTTATTTGCTTTTTTGGTTCATTTAAGGCGTTGGTTATCTTGAAATTTCATTGTCTTTCCTAAATTAATTAGCAACCAATGCTTGGAAGACACCTGCAAAACGAGATCGTTTGTTTGACTTCTTCATATGCCAGTCAATCGGTTTCCCTTACACTTGCAAGTTGCTCCTGCCAACGTATCCCTTCCTTTCTCCTTTTTTTTTTTTTTCCATTTTTTCTGCCACAAGAGGTTGACAAGACGGCCTTCAAGCTGCACCCCAGTTTGGGTGCTTGAACCGTCCAAACGAGGAGCGAAACTTGTTGGACTACCTTCCTTTTTGTTGGTGACCGTGCTAATCCAAGCCACGCTTTTTCTTTTACAACCCTATCGCTGATGATTAAGAGTTGAAGCGAAGATAAACAAAAGAACACAGCGAAAAGCGAACGCAGCTGGTTTTGCCGCAGAAATTAATTACAAAAGTGGACCGAGAAGCGAAACAAAACTTGAATCGAAATGCGGTTCCGACTTTTTTTAGGCCAACTTCACGCGGGAATAGCGTGATCATGCGCTTCCCATAAATGTGCGGGCGTTGCGGGGTATTTCCCCAAAAATTATTTCCAATTTAAACGTGCGTTTGGCTCTCTGTTTTTTTAGAGAAGTTGATGTAACCACTCAAACGTGCACACTACACTTCTTCGGCGTTCGAGATCTTGTTGCCCTCTTCAAATCTTCAGCTTATAAAAAGTTCAATTTGTTTTCAGCGTGACCTGCAAATAGCCGCTGAAAACAAATCAACTTTTGTGATTCATGATTGGCCAAACTTGCTAAATGTTGTTTCGCATCAAACATGACCACTTCATGCCAGCAATTTTCCGATTTCGTCATTTATCACATTATTCTAACATTCTAGTGTGTACGTGTGGCAGGACCAACAAATCCGGCGTTTGACAAACGAAAATGAATTATTATTAAAGTTACGTTCGTGATAAGTTTGGCTTTCGACTATTTATTGGAGTAGACGGCTCAAAAAAGATTGCAGACAACAATAATGGTATTTGATGGGCAGGGGGGAAAGGAAGGATCCACTTGCTAACAGATGTTATTTGGGGACGACGACGACGACAACGAAGGAGTGGGGAGGAGTGTTTGCAAGAGAAACATAAACACAACAAACAATGAGAGATGAGTAAAACCACCACTATATAAAGAAAATATCTTTTTAGTCTAAAACCTTTTTTCTCAGAAACATCAGATTCTTAATCCTTTGCAAATTTAAATCGATCTTCGGCTAACTCTTTCCTGTTTGCAAAAAACTTTCGATTTAAGGCCATCGGTATTGTTCTTCTAGTTATTTGGAAAGAGTTTACCGTTTTATTCACAATTAGCTCTTCTCTAAATTTGGTGAGCCTAGCAAGTATATTGAGATGGGTAATGCATGAATGATAGCATACGCAAAAACCAGGCATTTTCAAGGATTTTGATTGTAGAAATGTTCAAACATACTTCGTAGTTTAAATACGGACAAGCGAGCAGTCTGAACTCGCTTTCGATGAACACAAGCTTTAGAGGAACTTAAAGCCATCTGATGGCCGAACATTCCACAATAGTTCCCGGATCAAGAATGGTACTAGTTCAACCATATTTAGTTGTACTGACACGTTGATGCCATGTCATAAAAGTTGCCAAAAGCACGGATGTACAGTCAAACTTGTCAGCTTCGAGCAGTGCTGTTCTTTTTCCAAGGTTTAGAGTTCTTTTTCAAACATTGCTGCACGATCGAAGCCTAACCAAGTTTATGACAATAAAATTCCTTTTAAATTCGACTTTCAGGCAAGCATTATTCTTTTTACAACTTGATCGGATGTTATAGTCTTGAATTTTGAAACAAAATTCAGATCAACTACCGCTAGACCTGTCATTGGCAATATTTTTTAATTTATCGACATTAACGTATAGACTTCGAGTTTGAAGTAAAAGCAATCCTCACCAGTGATCACTACTGATTCTATTTAAATCTGCAAAAGTTTGTCCAAAAATGTGCTACTTTTAGGTGGAAAGTCCTAACTAAGAATCACAAGTTCTTTGAGAAAAAAACAAGTTTTTGAACAGCGGAGAAAAAAGGCAGTTAAAAAAAAAGAAAAAAAAGGCCAAATAGAGGTTAAAAAGCAAAGATAGAGCGAGAGAAAAGTTGACTGAAAGAATTTCCAATTGCAAATTAGACAACAATGTTTTAAAGCACCTCTGACGATGCGTTGACCAAACGCAGAAGAGTGACGGAAACGGGGTGACCAGTGATCTACTCCTCTTCCTCCTCCTCTTCGCCTGCAATTCACAACCAGTAATCACTGTTCGAGTTTTACTTGGCTCGGCCAAGTCTTGTCAAGCAACTCACCCTCTTCCTCTTCCTCCTCCTCGGGCTCCTCTGCTGGCGGTGCCTCCTCCACAGGCTTCTCCTCCTTCGGCTGTTCTTCCTTCGGCGCAGCAACTGGTGCTTCCTTCTTTGCTCCTTTCGACCATTCGGGCTTGTCTGACTTTTTGACCTGCAAACCTTCCTTCACACCAAACATCCACCACTTCACTTGCCTTCTTGTCCAAAGTCTCGCTGATGTTCTCGCGCTTCACCACCTTCAGTTGAGAGCGGAAGTCTTGCTTCTCGCCGCTCGGCTTCTCGCCTGCGATCTTCTTGAACTTGTTGTCGTATTTCGACACCTTCTTCAAGGCCGGCTTCACGCTAAATCACTTTGTCATTCACTTTCCCGCCCTCCAATCACCCCCAACCCACTAAGCCCGTGTCCATTAAAACTCACAACTTTCCGCGGAGATCATTCACAGCAATCGTCAGTTCGTTAATCTGCAACAACAGTCTACTCCTCCGACTCATCCCCAAAACTCACTTGAGCATCCTTCTCCGAGACCAGTACATTGATGTCGTATTTCTCCTCCTCCAGTTGCACCATGCGTTGGAACAACTCGTTGTAGATCGACTCCAGCTTGCCTGAAATCGTTTCTTCGTTAGTCCCGCCTTACTCCCTTCCCATACTTTCCCCACCCAACCACAAAAACATCTCCGCCGAACGCCTCCGTTCAGCGTCCCACCCAGTCACCAACCCTACTACACCTCACCCTAACCCGGCTTAGCTCCCGCTTTTCACCACAACAAACCTTTGTCGTCGATGCTGTCGACATCCGGAAGGGGCTTTACGCGCGACGACAAAGCGCTCTGACGCTCCTGCTCACGCTTCAACTGCTGCTGCTTCAGGTCCTCAGCGGCCTTGATCATCAGCAATTTCTGAAACAAACGTCGCGTTACATCTTCTCTCAAGTCTGCTTTTTCATTATCTTACCCCACTACAGTTTAGAAACAAAATCTACTCTGTCTAAGCCCACTTTACCTCCCAAACACCCTCTTTACACCGTGACCTCACGAAGTAAAAAGCGTCAATTCATCCCTTCAACATCACCTACCCGCAGCTTCTTCTTACGCTCCGGCGTCAAGAAACCCTTCTTTGCCTTCTTCTTTGAGCCAGCTTCCTCCAAACGCTTTCGCACCTCCGCCTTCTTGCGTTCACGCTCCTCAGCCTTGCGGCGAGCTTCCTGCAACAACAATAGAGTCACTCAGCCGCCTCTTTCGTCTTTTTAGACCGCATTTCTACAAAACATGCCTTATTAAAGCTGCCTTTTCGAAACGCGGACTAGCCAAGCTTTAAACTTCCAACTTACGTCATCACCGCCACCACTGGCTGGTGGCTCTTCGTCGGCGCATGGCCCGCCAAAACGACGAGTTTCCTCGGATTCGGGAACGACGTTGCTGCAACAAATCTTGTAGTAACGCTATACACCGCTTTCATTTTCAAAGTCTTTTCATTAATTCACACCGACTCCAACACCACTTCCATCGCCTGCACCACAACCCCACTGCCCGGCTTCTTCGACGCCTTTCCCCCATTCTTTTCCTATCCAACCATCTCCGTACCCTAAACAAACTCACCTCCATTCACCCATGATGACCACCTCAAACTCACCCATCAACCTCGAACAGTCGTCCAAATGCTTCCGCTTCAAAAACACTACCTTCTAGCCACGTCAAATCAACCTGTGCGTCCATTACCGCCACCAACTCACCGCCTCTCACCAGCACTCCTTTGTTCGATTCTGTCCTCCTTCAACACGTCCTTTGTCCACCTCCCGGATGCATCTTCTCCAAGAGAACCGGGAAACGCACCAAACAAAACAAAAAATCCATACATCTTTGACATTCCGCTAACACAACCCGTGCCAGTTCTCTAGCCCACCCACAACGACCGAGTCGCGCCCTACACAGCCCTCGACAGCTCAAAATCGCCAGCGCGAGCTGCAGCTTACACGACTCGGACGCATCTTGTCAATTCGGGATTCGCGAGGCACAGTGCGCAGCAGATTGCGCTTTTTAGAAGCGCTGCGCAGCACTCACAAAACAAGCAGCCGCTACACACGCGCTCTGAAGCCACGCTTTTCAGGCCGTGGACGGGCTGGCGCACGCAAGTCCCGTAAGCGATGTCTAAGTGCAAGCTTTGCAGATCCGCTCGTGGCTGACCGCAAGCTGGGCAGCAGGGTTCGAGCGGTCGAATTTCGCAATATGCAAATTCATGTTGAAAATAATCAAAACAACTCACTCGTAAGAGTCGGCCATCTTTCCCGATGTGGATCAACTGCGACTGAGTGGGGCTGCAGTCACTGACGGCGGCCAAACACAACAACGATCATCCGCATATCGCTCGAGGTGCACACATACATCCGGCACTTTTCCGACTCACTGGAGGTGGATCTGAAACACGCGAGCGTGACACTCAGATGCGTTTCCACGCCGAGATGACGGAGAGAGTGACGCGAAAGTGCCGCAATGCAAGCAGTGAAACCGGGCGGACGGCAGGCAGTGGTCGAGAGAGGGGCACAAAACAGCGCCGGCCGCATCGTCGGCAAGTAGGAGGGCGAGCGATGTCCAGACAATTCAAGCAGATCAACCCGAAGATCGCTGCCGGCAGTGAGAAACTACGAGTCAAATAGAACCTGCAGTTCATTCCCAACGTTCACACAAGCACGGTCGCTTGAGTGTAAGCGACTCTGGCTGTGTGCGTCCCGCCGCGAACCGATCCGCCAAATCCAACTCGTTCAGAAGGCCAAAAGAGTTTGTTGCTTTTTCAAGAACACCTGCTTTGGACCGACTTCACTCGGCCGTCTGACTTTTGCCGGCCAGCGGGCAACCCGTTGTCAGTTGCCGGAACTCTGCTTCTCTTACTCCTCGAAACGCCGTCTTGCGTGTTTTTGGCTAAAAATGGCCGGATCAACGACTCCCGGCCTTGATCTGCAGCCGATCTAAGCGCACCGCTAGCCCGGAGTGCGTTCTTTGCCTCCTGCTGGAATGTTTCGGCGCTGCTGGCACGTTTCCAGACAAAGAGAGACGCCCACGCCGGAGCCAGATGCAAAACGGCAATCTGCAACACCTGCCCCGGCAAAATCGCCGCAACCTGGTGTCGATTGAGTCGGAACAATCGAAATTAAAAGTTTGAAGAGAGAGAACATGCTTCTCTACGTTGATGATCGATGAACACCCCCTTCCCTCGTCGTCCTGTTTTTGGCACGTCTCCGTCTGCCAGCACTCGCGCTTCCAGTGTCCCGCAGTTCAGCTCGCCCAAGCACTTCGTCCCTTCCTTTGTGTTCCTGGAGATGCGCTTCAGCAACGTTCAGCTTCTACACAAGCTCTGCAGCTGGCTCTAGCCACCGTCTTGTGCTTGTTGCACTCCGACAGATGCTCGCACAAAGACCAGCCAGCTTGGTTGCAAGGGCTCTCCTCGGCTTGCCGACTCCCGACGTGCACTTTCAGAGCCCACTTCTGCCTTGGGACACTCGCGGCAGAGTGGGAGCAGCACGCCTGCAATCGCAACCCGCACCGCGCGTTCCAGCTTCATCAAGCCATGTTTGTTCGACTGCGAGCAGTCACAAAACCCCACAAGCTCTTGGCTGGCCGTCCACAGTCCGTTCTAAAGACAATCCAAGGGTCGGACTCGAAGGTCCGACATGCGAGGGATACGCTCGCTCGCACTGTCGCGAGTCCTTCTCTTGACAGCAGCCCGCGCAGCGAGGACGCGTTCAACCGCGCCATAACGCACACGTCTGCGGCAGAGAAAGTCTGTTCGCAATGCTTTTGGAGAAAGCTCCGCAGAACAGCTTTTTCTTATAAGAGCTTCTGCAGATGCAGCCGACACCGCAGTCTGCGTCAGGCCACTCCGAATCAGACGCACCAGAGCGTCTTGCCACTGGTGTGCGAGCGTGCGTTCCCGCCGCTATGCAAATTGCGAATGTGCGAGAACAAGCGTTCGCCTTCTGAAATCAATACGTGCTCTCTGATCACGTGTTTGATCTTGAGCGGCAGTTGGCGGCCGATTCCATTGCGGGGGCGCTTCCGACCGGGCCGCTTCCTCAAACAGCTTTTTGCTGTCGGCTCTGAACAAGAACAAATCGGCCGGTCCGTCACCGTTAGTTCAATCAAAGTGAATTTTAATTGTCGAGATTTAAAAGACCGTCAAAACCGGATTCGCAGGCGTAGCCGCTCTCATCAAGATCCACATCCCCAGAATCATTATCCAAACGGCCCTGAGTTCACAACGCAGGTGCCCTGACCATTGCCGCAACACCACCATCTCGCGCTGCCCTCTCTCCCGAACATCCAGTCTCAACACCCGCACTGCCGAATCGTCCGCAGAGCACACGCTTTCTGCTTCATTTACTGATTAACAAAAAGATGTGATAACAAAG
>JACCHV010002839.1:0-11248 GCA_018907245.1 Eupristina koningsbergeri | reverse complement strand
GTCAACCATTGCGCGTGAAATTGGCAACGGAGCCACCGGCAAAAAGGTGCGCGAGCAGTGGTCGTACATGCGCCGCAAATACGAGGAAGAGTATCACTCGCGGCTATTGGGCAACCCTCCTACTGCGGTGGATTCGACCAAGCGGCACTTATTCACGTATGAGCAGCTCGACTTTCTCCAGCCCTACGTGTCCACATCCAACGTAGCTGGAAACACGCGTTCCGAGTCGCCCGCCGAACGCCTACCCTTGTCTCACCAAAACTCGGCTGGCCACTCTCCAAACGGTCAGCAGAGCCGAGACAGCAACGATTCTGTCTGTCCAGCACTGGCCGTTAATTTGAACGACCTCTTGATGCAATTCGCGAAGGCGCAACGTACCATCACCGGTGATGTCGGCACAGCAAACCGCAAAATGAACGCCTTAAAGCCTAGCACTGAGAACCGAGTTCAGGCAACAAAGAAGCGACGAATGGCGGCTGAAAGTAAGTTTCTGATCCAAGAACCTAAACATCAAATCTTTGTCAGACGACAACTCCAGCCTTCTCCATGTCAAGCAAGACAGTTTGCCGTCGCCCAACGTCGATTCGCAGGCCGAAATCGCTGCTTTGAATGCGAGCGTGCTGTGCTTAAGTCGGTGTCTAGAAGAAATACTACCCAAGAGTGGCGATGACGACTGCACCATCTTTGGACGACAAATCGCCAACGATTTGAGACAGCTCTCAAAGCGACGACGACTTAGTGTGCGAAAGCAGATCGCCGACCTGCTTGTGCAAGAGTTGTCCGAGGACACCAACGGCGAGAACGAAGAGAACGGTTTGATGGCAGACTCGAAGCTGTAACTAAGATCCTCCGTTGGTAGCGCATTTTCCAATTTTTCGTATTTTAAACTCCTGTTATTCATCTTTTCTTACAAGTTTAACCATTTCTTGCTTGGTTAAACCGTCATTCTTTTGCCTTGAACAGGAGCGAGGCTGCTGCAAGCGACAGCACAGAGATCAGTTTCGCTTGGTGGTTCGGCCTTCTTTTGCTTCAACTTAATCAACTCCGTCGCCCGCTCTCCCTGTCGTCAGTCGTGATGCAGCCCCTTTTTATGAAACTCCAGTTTACTAGCCAATTTGAGAATCTCATGTCGCGCGTACGCGAACCGTTTTGTGTCATCGCCAGCATTTATTAAGTCCTTGCATTCTTCAGCCTTTTTAAACGCAGTTCCACCCAGCCCGTTACCAAGTGCCTTATTATTTTTCTGCCCGCACAGGTGCATCCGTTTTTATTCTCTTTATCTGTGAACGAGGTTTTTCTCCAGGTAACAAGCTAATGCTTTACTTCCAATGTAGACGAAATTCCAAAGTCTATGAAGACTTACAAGCTCCTTGCTTGCAATGTCTGCAGCTCTTCCGCAAATCAATTAGGTAGCTGAAGCTGCGAACGCGTTCTTAGAACAGCTTGTGGTCGGAACAAGTTCTTGGAATTCGTGAGGACTCTTCGTGCGGCTACAACTCCCCGTCGTAGGTGATCCTCTAGGTTTTACCAAAGTTGATTTAGCATTTCATGATCGGCATTTGTAGATTTTACGAAATTCACCGCGCATTAGTAAGTCAACCTCAAGCGTAGTAAGCCTTCCGCTGCAGCGCACTAAACCGACGCAAATGTTCTAGAACAAATTATTACTAGTCAACATTGTTTTGATACTCCGCACATTTGTTGTACATGTTTGTCACACCGTTAATTGTTCTATGATTGATCATTTAACCCGCAAATCTCCACAAATATGTAAATTCAGCCATTAAAAAGTATAAAATCTCAATTCCTTTCTCTTATAAACTGAAGGCGCAAGTTGTTTGGCTCGGTCCTCGAAAGAAGTGTTCCCGGATATAACAAATTTCACTTGTTCAGGCTGATCACATTCAAGTCTTTCAGCCTGGTTAAAGCGGAGGTTGTGCACACCGGTCAGCATTCGGAGACTAGTTTGATATCGCATGCATCACTTTAAAACAGGCCTTAGAGAGACCGACTGTCTGGCACGTTTAAAACGCGTCAGCTGTGTGTCAAGTCCAAACCGGCTTACTCGGAACGATCGTTTTAAGTGACGTCGGCTTTCGCCGCGCCTCATTGGCATTCGGTACCTAGAGCCTCAGGCTCCGACTCCCGATCCAAGCGCAGGCGTATCGTTGAGCACTTCTGTCAGCAGTTGTGAAACGCGGGACAGAACCAGTCATGGCCTCTGAGCAGTGATGCGGGGCATCGTTTGATGCGATAACCCAAGTTTTCAGGTGTCGCATTTCCAGTGTCAAACCTGGCTTAATAAAACAATAAGTGAACACATGCTCTAGCAACATATAAAGTCCAAAAGTCAACAAGTGATCAACCGGTCGTCTCCTACTATTGAATCGGAACAAGATGAGGGGATGCCTCGCTTTCCTATGCTAACATGCTCTCAACTCTGACTTGCCCAGATCGACTAGGAGTCGGTTCGTTCATCGACCTCGCTCCGTGCCACAGTCGAACAAGATGTCTGCGAATGTGTCTGAATTCGAAGAGGCGGCTCAGAAACGCTGTCCTAATATAATCTTGCTTGACGAATCCAAGCTGCTCGCCGCTCTTGCACTCGTCTCTTTCGACAACTTCAGTCTGCTCAAACAGCCTCAAACTTCTGCGTTCCTGCTTACAAAAGTGAAACACTGGTCAAGCCTAGCCTTTGACTGAGAAACACATCTTGCTAAAGAAATATGATCGGAATCTGGTTGCCCAAACATGAAAACAGTGTAATGCATTAATTACTCAGAAGAACAGAAGTTTAGCAGTTGTCAGAGTTTGAAAGTCTATATCTGCCTATCCGAGGTTTGAGAGCGGTCAGTATTAGAATTCCCCCTTTTCCTCCATTTGCGCAAAAGAACAAAAAAAAAAAAAACCAACCCCCGTTTATGAAAAGCAAAAGGGTGGGGGGGGGGGGCGGGGGTGTTTTTTAACCCAAACTAAAAAAAAAAAATGGTTTTTGGGGGGGGCCCAACACAAATGATCTAGAAGTGAGCAAAGGACTAGACAGGCAATTCTTGACAATCACTGCGGACACACCCAAACAACGACAAGGTAAAAGCGAGGGTCGGAGTGAAGGGACGAGTTCGAAATCGTTTAGACGGCTACCAGCAGTTTGCGTGCGAAACCTGCAACAAGTCAGATTGAAATTACGACTGAGCAGAGCAGTCGAGTTCGACCTGACAATAGCTAGAAACAACTTACTGAATCAGCATCAAAGCTGGCTGTGCAATGCGAAGTGATATCTTCAGCCTGCCAAATCAGCTGTAGTGGCGTGTAATCGGAGCATCCAAAGGTGACATTGCCGCCTACCAGGTTTTGAACGCACCACTTACCTGGAATGGATGAAACCGAGTTAGCTGGCTTTCAGTTGGAGTGAAGTTCAAAACAGCCGTAATAAAATTGGCCAACAGTTGCATCACGCTCAGCTTTTCACTTACCCTCGCAAACTCGTCGCTCGTCACACAGCCATGGACTTGATCTCACTCGATCGTGCATCTTCAGTCGAGCTGCCTCTCTTGAGTTTTGATGGCTGCACTGATGACAGAGAAGAGCATGCGTCAATGTGCAAAAAGAGAGAACAACGGCAAGACAGCGAACGAAACAGATCATTATGATTTGAGAATCAAAGGGTTAAACTCTGATTGAAGATGAATTGAAACTGGCAATGCTTGCTGCAACTTTGCATCAAAACACATTCGCTTTTGAAAGCTGACTGGGATAGGCTAAGAATTGTTATGTTAGAGAAAGCACGTCTTGAGAAAGTAAATATATCAATTTAAACAATCATATCATGCCAGTAGGATTTCGGATAACTTTAAGTTAACAAACACCACTTGACTCTACATTGAAACAGTAATACACGATATAGCTAAAATTGGCGCTAGAATAGGGCTTCAAAATACTATCTTAAAAAGTGCAGCGCCAGCACCTATAAGCCTGGTGCCGGCACGAAAGTCTTGCGGTTAGTGGAGGAGCTCGAGCTAGGGTTGAAGCGAAGTATTCTAGCATGAACTGACGCCCTTTTGACGGTTCAACTACATTAAGCAAGCAAGCATTGCAACTTTTCTGTTGAAGCCGCCAAAAAGTTTTTCTAAAAGCCGCCTATTCACATGCAAGCAAGAATCACGATTAAAGTCTGGAAAAACTTCGTTGTAAACACTGCCGGTGGTGAAGCAAAAAGCGCAGAATTGTCGTTAAAGTTCACCGATAGAACCACCAAAAAATTACCAATTTAAGACCAGAGAATCAGAAATGGCAGAGTCCCCACCAATGGTATGGTCACCGCCCCGTTTAATTCCCGTGCACTTCAAAGGCAACAATAGTGCTGCCAAAAGCGCGATTCTTTTACGAGTGATTGTAATGGGAACAAGCGTTGTTAGCGCAAGATTTTACTCTGGTTCCAGCACAAGCTTTAGGTGCTTATAGAAGCCGTAGGACCATAATCAGGCACTACGGCGATGAATGATTAGATAAGGCTTTATTAAGGTTAGGTTTCGACGAGCTAGTCAATCCCTAATTGCCTGGCGCTGCTTATGCTTAACATAACTAAATTCATCTGCAGCAGCAACTTTTATTTGATTCAATTAGATTATCGAATCGTTCCACAAAAGTTGTTTATTAGATGCACCAAACATGTGAGTCGTAAAAAAGTAAAAATAAAAATTGTTTCTTTTCATATGACTAATTCAAAAAACAATCATCAGCGAAGGAGCTTGATAAAAACTAAAGCGAAATAAAATGACTGGGCAGGTTCAAATGAGATTAAAATTTAAATATAACTAAGTATAAGTTCAGACAAATTTAAAAATTAAAGTTTGCTAGCTTAGGTACACACATGCTTAGTCAAATAAAATGCGCAGATGAGAACAGCGACTAAGAGGTTGACAGCTGCCACACTGAAATGTTCAAAATTAGAATCAAAGTTTCTAGGATAAACCCACATGACCCAGATCTTTGGATGCGCGCAACATTCTTCCTGTGCGCAGCACTCGTAGTAGAAAATAACAGATTCAGGAGGACATCTAAAGCAGTTTTGACGTAGTAGTTGTGATGAAATAGAATTTGAGCAGAAACTTACAAGAACTTTGATGAAAACTGTTGCTTTGCACTCCGACAGTAAGAGTCGCTGTGAATAGTTGACACTTGCATTGAGTTGATGATTGCCGATAGCAGGCTTATCATAAGAAATATAGTCAAAACCAGCAACAAGCACGCAATTTGGCGGGCACACAAATGCAAAAGGTTCGTTTGAGTTTGACGTTTCAACCTGCGAATACGCAGTTTTTAAAAACAAAAAATATATGTCGCTGGTTCGATTTCCCATAACAGCAAAGCCTCCTTAATGATCGGTGTTAAAGTGTTTTAAAGTTTGATAATGCTTCCGCATTGCAAAACTTCTTGTAATTTCAAGCAATGTGCGGGTTTAAAGGTTTTGATTTAACCAGAACCTTACTTTTTAATCACAAGCGGATTTGAGTAAAAAACAATAACTGTTCATCAAGTACGGACTTGATCAAGTGATAACGTTGTTCACTTGGAGACGAGAAAGCAGAATAGCGGTAGGGTCGAAACTAATACACGCAGTTGCTCGGCTGAATACGCAGTGATCAAGCAAGCTGTAATGTCTAGTTGCAGTTAGCTTGGACACAACTGACTCGTGCAAGTAGTGCGTTCTCTTGTCAATCTTCGAGATGACGGTCGCTACTGGTGACTAGTAGCCAACCTTGACAGCCTTTGTGTTGTACTCTTTGAGCCACATCCTTGATGCAGGAGTAAAAAGAGAAAAATTAACCTTTAGAAAAAAACCATCATTATCAGATGTTTTCTAACACCAATCGGCGAATCTTAGGCTTTATGGAAACTCCGCTTCCTGGACCTTTAATAGAAATACTTCTAACAAGAACTTTCGACTTAATCAAATTGTTTGGGTTGACGTTTTGACAGCAATACTTCACCAAAGCACGGTCAACTTTCGTCAGGGGGGGGAGGTAGGGGTACAATCGCGAGATTGACGTCGTTTAGCGCTTTATGTTATCTAGGAATTTCCCGCTACATGTAGAGCTTGAAATAATGCGCTACAGCGGAAATCGAACTTGGTCCGTTTATGTTGTTTTGGAATTTAAACAGTCGAACTGAATAGTCGCGCAATTTCTCGGCTTGACGGTTATCCGTTAATCGTTGCTTCCAAGCTGAAGACAGATTAGACAGTTCCTCCGAGCAAACATTTGATTAAAATGTTGAATTTAAACCAGACAACTCTTGATACAAATTGAAATTCGATCTTGTACCAAATAAAAATACAAAAAATCAAAAACTTGAGTGTCCTGATTGGTATCTTTTCGGAGTGAAGGCCTTGTACTACCAGTTAAGTTCGAAAAAAGAAATCTTGGTCTTTCTAGGCAAATTTAAAAGTTGCTGCCTGTGGTCGGTTGTGGTAAAACAGCCGTCATGTGCGTCCAAAACCCGAATTTGCCTTGTTTGTTCTGGTTGCAAGTTTTTTGGAACTTGAGCACTTTTGATTTATTGATAGGGAATTAAACAATTGCCAAAAATTGGAATCTTAATAATTTAATTTAAAGTTGGATGCTCACAGCATGTAAAATGTTCAGAACAGATGATAACCAAAAGGTTGCTTGGAGTTTCAGAAATTTGGCACCAATGGTCGGCTTTGAAATCTAACTCGAGTCTGGTCCAAATGTAGAGAGCTTTTCAAAACAAATGCGTAGATTTTTGATTGAGCTTTAGGTTTATACCCAGCATAAGATCCTCTGATCGTCCAGCAAATTCGCAAAACTCCTCCAGCGTTTAATGGTTGGAAAGCCCCGGTTTTTCTAGATTTTCCATCGACGCACATTAGCAACAGACTAAGATAGTTTTCGAATGTCGCTTTAGTGTGCGATTCACGTCTATAAAAAACTCACCCGTCGCAAAGTCAGTGACTGACGTCGCTGCGAACTGGCCAGTATTGGAGGCGGAATTAAACCGATGGATCTGTTCATTTTCTTTCCACTAAAAACCTAAAATCAAAATCCGAAACAATTCTAGATTTTCGACATTAGCACTATTGTTAGTTTCACTAGAGTTGCCTTTGAACGTTCGAGACACATCTGGCGTTAAACCTGTTTTTTTGCACATTTCATTGATTTGGAAAGCGTCTAATTGTCCACAAGTGAAGAGGGGCTGTATCTCTGTTTTTATAGGTCTCTTGTGACTGGCGCTAGGAAAAGTTTCGAGAGGCTTAAACAACCAAACTTGTGTTCTAGTAGCAAAAATATGCTAATGTTTTGAGATTTACAAAAGCTTTTAAGGCTGAAAACAGACAGCTTTTTTAAGTTATAGTTTTAACTCCCGCAGATACAGCGAGCGGTTGCAGTATCTTTGACTTTTTTGGGATTGCATAAATTTAACAAAATGTGTGCCACAACAGGATGAGCAATCAACAGCCGTAAGTGGCAATCATATGCGCTGCTACGGGTCCAAACAACCACGTTTGGATGGATAGCCCCACAACGAGATGGACCACTTAAGACGTGTCCTTTCGACGTTCACTCCGTTAGAACAGGCATTTGTCGTGCAGACTTTAGAGGATTGATCTGGCATGTCAACGTTGTATGCTTAAAGTTTCTCAAATGGACGCAAAGAGCACAAAGCATTAGATCTAGTGTCCACAGCAGCAGAAGCCTAGGACGATGCTCTGTGTCGGCAGGTTCACAAGTACGATGATCAAGTCTGCAAACTTCGTGTCCAGCCGCATCGTTCATTTCACTCTCAAACTCAGTAACGCACTTGCTGTTCGCATCACGCAAGTCTACGCTCGAGCGAAAACTTCAAACTGACAACACAAAATACCCACCAATTAGTGCCAACAGCTGCATAAGCCCGTTCATCTAAACTGTTAAAACCCATAACTCCAGCTAATCTAAATTTTCCTTCTTGGGCTTTTCTAAAAAATTGAAGTTTTAAAATTTATTCGCATGGTTACAGTGTTGATAACGCTGAAACAAAGCGATTTTTGAGTGGAATACCATCATAATGCGGATTGGTCAATTTTAGTTGAGTTGGTTGTTGTGGTTCTCGCAAGCACTTTTCCGTTTCGTTTTATTATTTCACTTGTTATTACAAATCAGGCAATCACACGTTATTGCAAATTATGTAATATATTCATTGTGCTTTCATTCATCTTAGGTAAGGAAGCAGCACGGTATCTTATAGTAACCGATTGATTTCCAAAGTGTGATACCAGAAGAGTAACTTAAAAAACAGCTTCAGTTTTTGCACTGACTTCTGATTTGAAGGCAAATCGTTCCGTGCTATTTTGATTTAAAGTTAACCAAAACATTGATGAAAGATTAATTCTTGCGTTAGGATTACCGTATGGTCTTCAATAGCTTACTTTACATGAGGCTTTCTAAAACTGGGTTTTATAGCTGACGAAGTTGGGCCAAATATGTCGTGCGGCTTCTCGTAATCTGCTATTACAAACCTCGAAGACAGTACAACAAACATTCCTGACGTCTTTATTCACAAAAGATTGTTTTTGAAAGCAAACTCGACTTAAGAACTTTGTATCCGAGGTTTCTTCAAGTTCCTATTTCTTACATAAATACAGTCCGTCGCAGCTCATATTCATCAACGAAAATACCTAGAAGCCTACTCTTTATTCATCCAAAAACAACAAGTCGACCGATTCCTAACAGCAAAGCTAACAAAAATGTAGTTCTTTAAAAATTAGAGGTTGCCTACTTAAAAACGCTTTTTTAAATCTCAAAATTGGTTCGAAAATGCGGGCTAAGTCAACTTTTTCTCACAAGGTGTTGACTTTCCGACACGCTTGATCTCCACGTGCGCAAAAGTCGTTCTATCTCGCAAAAATTGTCTTCAAATGAATTAAAGTCGCGTAACGAACGTGTTGACACCGCTAGCCGGTGCACCGTCGCCTTTATTAAACGCTTTGTTGTCCAGACCGAGATCATCACGTATCAGTTGTTGACGGTCGTCTTCAATAGTAGTAAAGCTCGTGTACCGGAAGCAGTAAATTGCCATTGACGCAAACACGAGCACAACCGCAAGCAAACCAACAGTGCAGAGAATAAGAGCAAAAGCTAGGTCAGAGACATTGATTATAGACAATAAAAAGGCGAGAAACTCGCCACCGCCCAACTGAAACAACCAAATCGCCTGCACTAAGGTCTTCATTGAGGGTGGTGCCTGAAAATTAACAGTGGATATTGTAGCATCAACACGCACACCTGTGTGTAAGCAAACTCCATGCCAGTAATGCAAAACATAATTTTGGTCAGTGTGATCAACAAATACTGGGGTATTTGCCACACGAGGTTTAGGAAGCTGGGCGGTTGTAACTGATGCAAGACAGCAATGTTGTTCTGAAAACTCGATTTTTGCACATCTAACAAAAACTGTTGAGGTGATACACCTTGAAGCTTTATTTCGACTAAATTATTTGTTTATTCAAACGCCCGTTTTTTTACTAATCATTCGGTGGGAAAGCTTTTTTTACCAATAATCTTTCCTCGGAAATAAGCAATTTCCTTTTTGTTACATGCTCAAATCGCACTTATCACCTCATGACCTACACTGCGCGACATAAATATGCGCCGCTCGCTGATTCCGCAAGTTGGACATGAAGTTGGCAATGATGTTAATTGACTTCGTCGAGTTGGACGTTTTTCGAAGACTGATGCTGAAGAGCAAGAAGGCAAGACGCAAGCAGGCATAGCAGCCAATCTTGCAAATCAAGATTGGTTTCGAGCGAAGAGTAAGCTGCGCGAAAGCGACAGCTGACCCAAGGCCAGACGAATAGGAGAGCCGGGATTCCTGCTCCTGCAAAAGATTACGGTTCAGCCGAACTGTTTCCGACCCGCCTAAAAGGGGTGGACTCCCTGCTGCTACTGCCGCATTTTTTTCCGCCTCAAGAGACGGCTTCGGTTTCTCATTGGCGGCCCTGAGACCTCCCGACTATACGGACAGCACGAGCGTCGTGCGCCCCGGCCGGAGCCGGTTTACGGGAAGCTACTACTTTGGGCCCACTCCACCACTCTCCCGCCCAGTCAAGCAAGCGTATAGACTTCGTAGGTCAATCTTCGAATCATTGGGTGACCTACCCTCAACTCATGCCCACGTGTCCTCAAAAACCGCCGACTCTTACCCTGAGCTACCTGGGGGACGTTGGTTAGTCGTGAACCCCAAACACGACGTCAAAGAGACTTAACTTTTGGTGACCTAGCAAGCTTTTTCTGTGCTCTTATGCTCTATCGCTTTAAACGCTTGAACTGGGTTTCAAAAAAGCACAGACAGTTAGATTGCTGCAATCTCTCATTACATTTTACACGTTCACAAACTTATAGCTGTAACCTAATTTATCTAGATGGAGGCCATATTTTTAATTCGATGGATTCGGTTTCTTCCTAAACCACTTTCTCGCTTAATATTTTACACATGCTGCCACAATAGCAAGCCTGTTCTCGGCTGCGATGGCTGGCTTGTGCAGGTAGCACAACGCTTGACACTTGAGGCACACTTTGGTCACACTAATTTGGCTGCTCACACATACAGCACTGTGCCTGAATATGCAACCACCCCTAATTTGCAAGTTGGGCATGGAGTCGGCAATGATGTCAATTCAAAAACTATCCTATCTTCTAGAAACAGACTTTATGCACAACTTGCAAAATCAGCGGATAGGCGCATATTTATGTCACGCACTGTAGATCTGCATTTAATTGAAAACATGATTCAAGTTTATTGCTATTTTAAATTTTCAGTTTATAGAGAGCAATTTAGATTTTCTTTTTATCAGAGAGTTCAACAATGACGTTTGCGTGATTTAGGAATTATATGCTTCCTAATATTTAATCCTATAAGTCTGGTTTGCTGGAAAATTTAAACTTGTAACAAAAACGTCTTTCTTTTAAACTGTGCCGGACAGAATTTTATTGTGCATGCTTTTGTGCATCATCTGTTCTGACCTGTCACTTAACCACGGCTTAAGGAAGATTATGGGCAACCTGCTTTTCTCTAGAGTCTTGACTAGAACATTCGTTTAAAGATCGTTTTTCTAAAGCATAAAATCGATTTTATAGAAACAATGACCGTGATGCCTTCCAATTCAAAGGCTCATATTTTAATTAATGACATCAAACAGTTTTTCATTACTCTTTATCCGATCTCGAAACTTACAATTCAATTTTTTTAC
>JACCHV010002838.1:0-18043 GCA_018907245.1 Eupristina koningsbergeri | reverse complement strand
AAACTTATAATTTTTTTCGAAAGTATGGGCTGTATTTTATTCGAGTGACAAGATAGGTCTGGTGTTTGCTAGTTCGGAGATGACTAGTGCAGATTATGTGCAAGTTCTAGATTAGCACGTCCGACCATTTTGCGCCAATCAATGATACATTTATCGGCAAGAGAATGTCTTGGTTTACACAGGTCGCGAGACTTGTCGTTGGTTTAACGACAACAGCATCGTTCTTTTGGACTGGCCCGTTTGACCTGAATCCGATGGAAAATATATGGGGGAGGGGGACAAGTTGTGAACATGATGCACGCCGAAAAGAAGTAGTTTGACACAGTTGAACAACTCAGAGAGACGTTTTAGAAGCATGGCGAAAGACCACTGTCCAGAATATTTTAAATCTCGCTAAGCCGATGCAGAATTGAATTTAACGCGCAATTAGGAATAGAAGGCAGACTGTATCGTATTGGTGAGTCAGATGTTTGTTTTTAATAATTATAACAAATTTTAAACGTCGAAAACCTGTGCTGTATTTACATTTATGCAATGGCACAAAAATTGCTCCAAAGAAAAAAAATTTGGGAGCTTTAAGTTTTCTGTTTGATTGAAATGTCATTTTAAAGCGTTTCCTATCAGGTAGGATATTTTTCGAATTAAGAGTGTTACCAACTTTATGCCCAACTGGCAAAGAAGGGTATGTCTATATTTATATACCGCGGTGTATATGAAAACATTGATTCAAGAATTTAAATTATGATAAACGCAAGAAGCATTTGAGAACGGATAACAACTGCATTGTTCTCTGATGTCTGGGAGCGTTTGCGTCAGGCCAGTAATCAAAACTCTTGTTTTGTTTCAAAGCAACTTTTCTCCACATAACGCAACCGCTGAGGTGCTGGTGGGTTGGCCGAGTTTTTTGATTACTTTTTATGAATAATGGCTCCAAGAACTAACTTGTCTCGTTAAAACTTCTCGGGCAAATTAGAAATTTAGCCCCATTTGTTGTTTTGATTAGCACTGCGGAAACATTCCGTAACGGCATTATTAAAAGCTATATCGTTGTGGCTGGTTTTGAGACCTTGTCTACTAGTCGGTGATCTGCCAATCAAGTCTAACATGTTATAGCACCTGATAGTCGTTACCAAAACCAAACGTTTTGGGCGTTTTGACTCTGTTCTTGCCAAATCCGCTCTCTTAAAAAAAGTAAGTAGACAATCAAAGGCATTTTTATCTTCAAGAGCTTTTGTATTGATTTTTTACATGTAAAACACGCTTCAAGACGAAGCATATCAGCGTGTTCAACTTTTGTTGAATAGTGTTTAAGAACAATCAAAAACGGGATTTCCCCAGCTTCTACACGATTGTAAAGCAGCGTTTTCGAACAGACTGTCCAGGTCTTAAAACGAGCTTTTGAACAAACCAGCCTTTCTCATACTTTTACTTCAAGAACTATTCCGGAAGAGACAGCCTATAGGCTGTAAAAGCTAGCGCTGCTATCGCTGGTGAACGCCACTTTGCAGGTCGCGACAAAAGGTCGTACTACTCCCGCGAACCAGTTACATTCAAGCTGGCCGTAATTGAACAGCATCGCTTGTGCTTGGTCATGCACATCGACTGAGACCAACTAAGCATAGCTGAGTTTAAATTCTACTACGTGGCTACCAGTTAACCAAGCACTTCCTTACTTTTTCGTTGTATTCGCAAAATAGAGTTTGAAAAACTGCTTCAACCTTGTAATTTTATCAGAAACAAATTGAAACAAAAGCTCGGTTTCGAGAAAAATCACCTTCTGTTGCACAAAGCCTGATAAACAGGAGAACGTGTTGATTTTTAGTCAAAATTTAGCTACATTTACCTTGTCTTCTGTTTGTCTGGTAATGTTGCGTATTCAACTGTGCTTGGAAAGCAGTGTATTCATCTACATTGATGTCAAATCAAGCATCATCATACCCATAGTTACTCGATGTGCGATCGGCACGAAATCGAGTTACACAAACTTCAAGCTCAAAGCCATTTGGATTATGACTAGCGTGTCACCGACATTTTAGGACGTCATAACATTGGTAATGTTGGAGACATTCAAAGGTGACAGGGGTTCTCGAACGGATGCTTGGGCGAAAGCCGCCTAGCGCAGCCCCAGCCAATGCAGTCAGTTTTGGTGTTTAGACTGAGTGGATTTATTATTTCGCTCTCGCTACACCCGAAAAAATAGCGCTTCACTTACCGAATAAAGTATTACTCAAGCACATTAGCGGGTTATCGGTCGAGGGGGGATTGAGCTATTGCGGGTTATCTCGATAGAGAGAACTCTCGACGCCTCAAACAAGATCCCGGCCGGCCGAGGCCCAAGAGGATTAACAACACTATTTTCAGTTGTTACTAGGTGTCGTCGTTATGTACTCCTGCAACCAGCGATACCTAGCTTGAAGTTTGTCAAAGCTGGCTACTGTCACTGCTGGGCGTCATTTTGTAGGTCAACAAGGGCACGCTGCTTTCTTGAATCAGCTGCGACAAAACATCACGCGGGACAACTGCACCTAGCCGGGTCTGAACCTCACCTACGCAGTTTGCTACTTTTGAGGCGAACGCTTCTGCCACTTGACTAAGCACGCCCTCTCGTCGTCTTTTTTGTACTTTCTGGGGCTGAAATTTAGACTAGTTTAAAAATCAAAGAATTGTAAAACTTTTAAAAACTCTGCGCCAAAAACTGCTGAAGTTGGATTAACTAAATTTGATTCGAAAACTGCCGAAATACGCGCAATCTACAAATATTTTAAAATTCATATTCCCGTTTGAAACTGAGGCATCTGGGTAGAGCATTTTGATTAAAAGCTTGAATTGGCACGTTGAAAAGCACTAAGTCCAGCAGTTTCTCTACTTGATCCATTTTATTTGAATCGCCATTGAAACCACGGGGGCTGTGCATACAGCTGTACTCCTAAGAGGTTGCACTTTGTCCTTCCTATCCGCCTGATCCATGTTTCTGGAAGCACTGGTAGCTTGATTTTATTTAGCATCACTTGAAACTATTTCCTAGTCTTGAAAAACAAACTTAGGAAGTGTCAGTTTTTTGACACTTAATTCTCGAAACTCGCACGCAAGCTGGTTTGTTTCGCAAGCATTGTGCAAAGAGTAACAACAACACGTCATCAAGTTTCAGCAATCAGTATCAAGTCAAATCCTCGTTACTCAAAGATCTGAAACACCACCAAAACGGCTGGACTTGTGATTTCCAACACAGTATTGACGCCATGCGCAATCACCTTGTTAATACAGTGCGCATTGTTCAGACGCTTGAAGACAAGCATCTGATCTGACCCTTCAAACCTTAGCCTAAACACTTTCGTGCTCTTGTCGAAGTTTCGCCCTACCGAAAGGCTTTGACATCACTTGAGAAGTTTCAGAAAAATTTGTAGACTGATTTCAAACACCTGATCAATAAACCCAAAACTTCATCCAAGTAATGTAGAGACTGTTGCTATTTGGTCATAAGCATTTTACAGAAAAGTAGACAGATTTAGAAAGATTCGAGTTTATTTTTAATTGAAGCTGCTTAAAAGTTCTAACCAGCTGACTTTTCATCAAAGCGACCCTACAATAAACTTGCGCTAACTCGATGAAAGCCTTTTATAGCACTAAGATCAACGCTTTGCTAGCTGTGCGGCCCAATCGATCTTTTGTCAGCAAGATACACGGAGGAATCTGTGATAACATAAACTTTGTAACAATTATATTATACTTTGCTAGAGCGAACAAAGTTTTGACAATACGTGGCTTTTCTTTAATTGCTCAAATTACGCACTATCAAGGTGCGACCCTAATCGACTACGGCATGTGCAATTTAACACCAGCCTTTGTGTTTGTGATAAGACTTTTCAAAACGCAAAGACCCCCAAAACTGGAAAGAAGTAACTTGCATATTGAGAGCATGCTCAACAACACAGCCAAGCCTTTGTAGCTTTCTAAAACGTCCAACCTTATATCGTTTAGAATCAAAACGAATCCTGTAGAGGAACTTCTGTCTGAGGAACTACATTCCAATACAAACTCCCTCCTTCAGCTCAAAACGACTTCTGAACACAGTTTCGACGTTCCGGGATATATTCGCAGAGTTGTGTTGTCAGGGCCATTCCAAGAGAACTTCTTTCGTCTGTAAAATCCATACGTCGAAGTTCGGTCTTGATCTTTTTTCATAATGTGATGCTCAGCAAAACAAAATGCAACTGCTTCCATCAATGCTCCAGAAAACTTCTCTGCGAGTCTATCTGATGGCTAGCACTTGTACTGCCCGGCAAACGCCATATAGTGCGCGTCAAGCAGCCGAATCAAGGTGATCTTCGATGATTTTTACGCTAACCGAATGGTGCCGGCGTGCTCATAGCCAATAAAACCCGCAATCCATTGGTCATCGAGCCCGATACTATTCTTGACGCCATTAAAATCTTGCACTTGTTTCTGGCCACTTTGTTGACTGTCTTGAAAACAGTACGGTTCCAATAACTTCGTTTCTGCCAACTTTGTCCGTGCTAGTCAATCCAATGTCACGATGACAAGCTTTTTTGATTACTTGGAAACGTGCTAAAGACCTAAAGCTGGGGAAGTCAGTACGCTACAACTGAGGTTAAGCCAAAGTCTAGCACCAACTTGTGACAGCTTTAGCACAGTACAACTTAGGTGTTCAGCAACTCTCAAACAAAATTTAAACATCGAATTCAATGTTTGCACTCACCGAAGTCAGCTTCGAATTGCACCGTAGAACGCGAGAAAACTGTTTTCAAACAGACTTAGATTAGTGAAATAGCTGACGCCATTCGAATGTTTAGTGCCGCATAGCTATCCTTTGATTCTTAACGTTCCAACAAATAATGCAAGAAAATCGGTTTTACAGCATGCAATAACATTAATAAAGAAGTAGGGACACATTGTGGAGCAGTCTTCTCTAAGGCGAATACTTTTGAAAACAAGCAAGAACATTTAGTTTGGAGAAAGACAGATCGAGATGATTGAGGACGATTGCCGCTCATACTATCAAGCTGCTTAGTTGGAGACAAGCGACAACGAAGCAAGTATAATTTATGTACAATTAATTTCTGCGGCTTTGAGTGCTGTTTTGGTGGTACAAGTCAAGCTCTTAAAAATGCTACCGATGCCATTACCCGCCAACTAATAATCCTCAATCGATAACTCTCAATGATCGCCGGCGCGTTTTTTCATTATTCCCGGAAAACTTTCAAGCCTACTAGGAACACTAAAATTGTTCAAAATTGTTGCATTTTTGAACCGCTTGAATTTCGAAAAAATTTTATCGAACAAGTGCCGCAAATTTTGTCTTTAAACCTAGTTCGAGTAAAAAATTTCTCTTCAAATACATGTTTGAAGCGATTGGCGCGGAAAATTGCCCAATTTGGCCAATTTCGTGACTACCAAAAATGCTCAAAAGGTTCAAACTTTTGGTATGAAAACGCTTTTTCATTAGAAATGCATTGCAAAAATCGATTTTAAAAACTAAATTGCTTACAACGCCTTCGTCGAAAGTTTCGCAAGATGATCAAGTCGGACGAAATTATCTTGTGGGGATAATTGAGGCCTCCTCCTGGCGTCGCTGTCACCACATTTGAGCAGCTAATTTCGAACACTTTGTATCCGTTTTGGCGGTTCTGGTGAGTGGAATCGAAGCGAGGGAAAAAGGGAGGTGATAATTTTCGTGTAGATTTATGGTTGAGTTGTTTAGAGACAGGGAGAGGAAAGAAGACTTGGTTATAGATAGAGAAGACGGGTTTTGTGTGAGAACAAAGTTCCACAGCTCAAGCGTTTTTCGGTAATATTTTCGAATCTGGTGCTCAGACTGACAAAACTTTTTGTTAATTTGGATTCGTATTAGTTTGGAAATCCGAATGGGCAGGTTTCGCGACTCACACTCAATACAAGACACCCGTAAACATTGCAATTACCATCTAGATTTTTAGTTTGTTCAAATACAACACTTGGCCAAAAGCACTCTTCGCCGATGAAACTATTTCATTCAAGGCATGAAACCGCAGTCGGCTCATTTGAAAGTTGTTTCGCTCGCCAATCAAGTATCTACTGTTTGTTTCAAAGAACAAGACATCGAATGCAGTTTTAAAACGCGGAAATTGCCCATCAATAAATTTGTGAATCTAGATGGGTCGGTAGTAATGTCGTTGTTAAACAACTTCCGCATATCATTCTCATCATGTCGTCATGGAGCAATTTTTCGAAGCAAAATTTATGGCAAGCTAAAAATACCGTAGTTTCTGACTTAATAATGCATTTTCTCTTTCCGCCCTCACATAAGTGCACTTTTTTTATAGTAGCTTGAACTTTTTTAATGTACATTTTTATTTCAGAAATTTATTTAAGGAAGAGAAGCAATTCAAAGGTCGTCGAATTCGGCTACTGTCATTGACCATGTTATCGCGTAGGTCAACCCAAGAAGCGCACTGTTCTTATTAGCCAAGTGCGGCAGAGAAGTTTAGCTTTAATTTAAAGACTAAGTTGGTGGTATACATTTACTCAAACCAATCGCACACAGATCGACTCACCCTCTGTATATGCAGATTCTTTTACCAAACATACGCTGCTACCACTCGACTGAAAATGTTCTCCTCTGCCCTTTATAGTGCGATCGGGCATAGTCTTTTAGATTCACTTAAGGATGATAAAAGTTTGCTGGATATACTTTTTGTTAAGGTGCAGAGTAATCTTATTTCAACTAAATGAATTCAGATTTAAATAGCTTGATGCACTCGTAAGACTAATGTTTAAAATTCGAACAAGACTATCGAGTCTCATTGCAGCCAATACCTCAAGCCTTATTTTCATAAAAGAAGTTGTAAATTATTATTTTACAGGCAACTGCTACATGACAAATAAGTGCAAGTTATGTGTTAAAACAGAGAATGTGCAAAGAAATTCTGTCTGATATAGTTGACAAATAAGCTTTGTGTCACAAGTCTGTTTTTAAACTCAATGTCGAAACTTTACAGCTGCACTCACTTCAAAGTGCACCAAAAGTGAGCCAAAAGCAGTGGTTTATGTATAGCTGATAAAGGAAATACAGTGCAAGTTTTTTTTAAATTCCCACCAAATTTTAACAAATTGGTTTTAAAATTTTAACAGACCAAAACGATCTTCGAACTGCGGCTTCAAACCAACTCTGGTCTCCAACAACGGCGACATTCAGTCGAATCAATGTTAGAGTTTCGACTGTACTCTTTCAAACTAATTTGCTGTTTTTGAATTCAAAAGTAAAAAATTTTAAAACAATGATTGTTGAATGTGTGAAAAAGCAAGTTTTTATTGGCGCAATCAAGCATACACTAAGAGCTTCGCGGTTTCAAGCAAATTCAACATAGTATTAGTGAGCCAAACCTTCTGTCAAATTTGTTTGAACGTTTTCCAAGCGTGGCTAGGCTGAGAATAAAGGCTTCGTATTGTTAAAAAAATACTTCAAACGATACAAGTGCAAAGTGCAGTTCTCTTTGTCGCTTAAAAAGTTAAGCGTATCCACAGTTCTAAATGACGTCGAGCTTGTGTTCATGATTCAGATTAGTATTGAACAGAAAGCAATTGTGGAATTTTAAAATTTATGACATCGCAACTTGAATTATCTAAACCAATTAACATCTTCCTCAAAACTGTCAAGGCACATGCACAGCTTATCTTAAACTTCACCTTTGTTTTCTTTACAAATCTGCAATCGAAACGTTTTCGTATAAATTTTTTAATTGGTCAAAAAGGTTTTTAACATTGTAAAAAAAATTTTACTGCTTGAATGTATCCTAAAAAACAAGAGTAACTACGGGAATCAAGAACCGAAAACCTCTACTTTTTGAACGCGAAAAGCAGGGCAGCAAAAAAATGTGCGGAATTTGTTTGTGTTGGCTATCAATGGCCATTTCTGCTTTTTGAAATGTGAGTTTTATATAGACAGCAAAGTTATCAGGATTATCTTGCATGATGGAGTGGGTAGAACTCATCTCGATCCTAATCCAGCGTGTTCCATCAGGTACAACTGTTTGTAACCCATTTTAGGACCAGTGTTTATTTAACACAAATGGTTCACAACTGAGTGGGAAAAAAATAGAAACCAAGAGAAACGTATGTTGCGATTCAAAGCTCAAGTAAACCCAAACCGCGGAAAGCTTGTGAAAATAACAGCGCAAGCGGGTAGTTTAAGTTCATGATCATTATTCTCACAACATTAGTAGCCGGCCTATCTTTTAGTGCCCGTTATTTAGAATCTTCCTACTTGGCTGAATTGAGTGCGCCAATTCGTAGTGTTCGAAATAGTCTTATGCGGTCGATCTCACTGGAAAGTTGGTATCCTACACTTAAAATAGCCTTCTTCGTCGTTCTGTACCTTCACCGGAAATCGTCTTCACTTCCTATAAGTAATGGTCGAATCCCGGTTTGAAGCCGGTCAAAAGGCGACTTGGTCCCAGAGAATGCTTGTGGGGCGAAAGCGCCTTGCTCGATCACAAGCGTTGTCATAATTTTTGGTTTTCGCTCAAGTTTTCGCGAGCACAATTGTTTCTTGTTAGTTCTAATAAACTAATCTATCAAGCTACTGTGTGATTAGGAATTGGAGTAATTCTAGCGCGCCGTGCAATAAGTCCTCTTTAGATGACCCACACGAGAAGTCAATCGGCTACTCACCGTCCGGGTTATAACAATCCCTAACTCGAATATCGGATCAATTAGCCTTTCAACTCTAGGCTTCTCTTTATTCTGCACTACACAGATCATGCTTGTGATGGTTCACGACACTCATTGACTTGCAAGCATTTTATTCTAAGCTATTCGTTAGACTTAAAATCGATCAATACGTGGCCTAGTTATTTTTTATCAATGTGTGGAAATGCAAGTTTTATAGGGCTTGCTCTGTTCATTAATAGGTATTTGGGCTTGCCGGTTTACGTCCGCTGTTTTCCTGGGTACGTCCTGTCACTTATTCTTAGGTGTTCTAAGAATTTAAATGTTGTAAATATCCACCTTAAAAGCAGATATTCTCGTGTTTATTTTGCCACCGCTTAAATATTTTGCCTACGTTCAATTATATTTACGGTGCATAACACCGGTGTTATTTATCTAAGTTTATCTGATTAAAGTAATGTTTTTTCTTGTTTGTCATCCGGATGCTGAGAGCGTTTGTCGTTTTATGGCACATTGACAACTGGTTAACAAGCTAACCAGTTTTGGTTTTTGCGAACACACCGAACAGTTACAATATTTTTGCTCTCGCTATTCACTACTCGTCAGTCCACATCTATTACTGTTTCGTATTGTAAAGGTGGTTTCTGCACCACTTACCATGACGGAATGAAGAAACGAACAGACAAACTTCCAGGTACGTACGCTATCACAAGGGAAAAAGGCACTAGGTCTGGATGATACTATACAACAAGAAAGCCACTCAGCATGGAACACTTAAGATTTGCTTTAATCAGAGCCGAAAATCCGGCCTGCACTTTGAGCGGGCGATGCAGTATTAGCCATTTCAGAAATGTTCAGACCGTCTCAAAGACGTGACATCAGAGGCAGGTGATCGTTAGACTGGGGGCTTAGAACATGTACTCTAACAGCATTGCACTTCAAATAGACATGCGACGGGCAACTAGGAGTAGCATTCTAATCAGCAGTTCACAGCAAGATGGTTGAGTCGGCAAATCGTGTAAACGAATCGCAATAGCATTCAACTCTCAGATGTAGCTCCAGGCAAACGGTTCGCATCACGCAAGTCCACGCTTCACACTCAAGGTATGACAATGACTACAAATTATTCCTCAAGAAACTCAATGCCACACGCGCGACTTTTAATGCAACCTGGTCATGGACGCGTTCAACGCTGTTCTTGGGCCAACACAAGGAGAAGATATCTCTTGCGGCTTATTCGACTTCGGATTGAATGACGAAAACGGAGAAACACTTGTTGATTTTGTTAGTTTTGCAACCCAACATCATAAATAGCCACTTCAAAAGTTCGATCAAATTCCGTTGGACAGAAATCACCCAACAGTCAGATAATAAACGAGATATACTTTGTAATCTCAAAATGCCCTAATATCGCCTAAAGCATGAACATCCTAAAGTTTTGAAACATGAAGAGCAATCACCACATTGTCAGAGTTACGATTGAAGTGCAACCCTCAACGCTCCGAACAAGATCCCGGCAACTACCGCTGGCATTCGACCGCGTCAAATTACAATCGGCAACGCTGCAATAAAAAATTACACACATGTCCATCAAGCCGCAACGATATTCTCAAAATGACCAAGAACGTAATAATAGAAGCAAAGACGACCATGAAGTCCAGTCTTGAAAGTAGCAGCCGGACACGTTTACTCATGCAAACACGACATCAACTAAAGTTTCGTCCAATGCACAACTCTCATGCGGAATTCTGTTCGTGATAGTTTGCACAGCAGTTTGCCAATTCTTCAACGAGAACCTAAGCTGTCGTTATCCAAAAGTTTCAGAGCCAGTAATTGAACAGAACAGACTTGAACAAAGATGCAAGGAACTCAACTGTTGAGCCATTCAAGCTCGGCTAGGTCCCGAATGAAATACTTGTGGCTGCGCTAAAGCGATTCGCCCTAAGCATTCAGTTAATGTGTTGTTCTTGAAGAGCTCAGCTTAGCAAGCTGTCTTATTTATTATTATTTGGAATAAAGTGGTCTATCTAGATACTGTGAAATTAGGGATAACCATCTCCTCGAATCCGCGATCAACTCTGTTTAGATGACACTCACAAGCCAAACTTATGCTCAGGATGAGGGACGCAACATCAACTATAAACGACAAAAATCAAATAAATGTCGGGTATAGCAAAAACGTCTGATACAATCATCAACATCACAAGTGTAGAGCGAGCAAACTGTTTCATCTATCTCAACCAGCAGATTAGTATACCACGCGACCACAGCAAAGAAATTAGTAGAGGAATCCATGTTGCCTAGTTGTCGTTCTATAAAGTTTGCCAACTAATATCAAACAAACATACTTCCGTACAAATCAAAGCTAACATTCTAAGCAGTGAATCACATCATGTTTGCTACATAGCTACCAAACTTAAGCGCTTGCAAAATCAGGCGAAAATAAGCTAGCGATATATTAACAAGCGATGGAACGATGAATGCTTAATACTCGGGTCCCAGACAGGAAGAACAAGTTATGGATCAGACAGCAAATCCAGATGAATGCCACCGTGACGTATCACAAAAGAAAATGAAAGCTCGCAATCAAAATGTTAAAAAAAAAACGAGGAGATAAATATTGGAATATTTCTTTCAAAATGATCATTCATAATGCTGGGATCACGAGGACGTTCGAGAACTTGATGACAAGACACAGAAAAATTACAAGCGAAAACGGACAAGATAGAATTTTTACTGAGTAAAAGAAGCGCTTCAAGTACAGGATTTTAAAAAAGAAATTGTAATTGTATCCGTCGAGAACTGATTCAGGCATAATACTGAGTGCGATTCAGAAGGGCAAAATTGGGTTTAATAACAAATAGATTGATCGTCTCAGTAAGAGATTACAAATTTAATAATACCAATAATATAACAGCACTTGACAAAAACCGCAGAGCAGAAACTCTGTTCTCGCAAAAATTGAAGAAATCACAATTGATTCAAAATTGCAACTACCCTCCAAGCTCATTTTCACTACTAGCACGTTCTTCGCGTCAAGAACCCAGAAGGTTTCGATCACAACAGTAACTACTTATCTGCTGCTTTTTGTTGGTTCTTAATTTTTGCAGCCATATAGTAGGTAAAAAATAATGCACTGTCAGAAATAGCAGTGTTTGATTTCTATTAGCATCAGCTTATTCGTCAGTAATTATTAAATTACTTGAACAATACCTAAACAAAATAAATGCTTTTGCGGATTCATTTATTGCAGTCATGCGAAATGTTAATGTGTTGACCAAAATAGATAAAACTGACCATGCGTTTGTACTGCCGCATTTTCTCAAAGAAATCGAATCTATGGACACACAAAAGTGCTTTATGGACAGAAGCAAGCTGTAATTAGATGAAACTAGGAAGCGTGCTTTACAACATTTTGATTCCGCCCAGTTTATCAAGTTCGTCCTTAGTCTTGGCATTGTTGTATTGGAACCGAGCGCGCTTACAATTCATCAAGACCAGATACTTTGCTTAGCTTGTTGCAGACTCGATTTGAGTGCTGACAGTAAAGCAACATTTATGGTCTAATTAAAAGATTCACCGTTTCTTCCAGTCGCATAACTTATAGCTTTTTACAAATCAATCTTGATTTATTGAAATCCACAGCTTTCATCTGTTGCGGACACTAAAGTGGTTTGATTTTGTGTGAAAAATATTACGAATTCCGACTGTTCTGCAGAGCTACGGGAAGGCTATAAAGTTGGCCAAAAAAGATTGACTAATCAGTTCTGGTTCTCGCCAGCAGTTTCTCGCTATTGCGGTTTTGAAAAGGGAACTTCTACGTTGTACTTACTGTGCCGTGGTTATTACAAGCGCAATCCGGTAGAGAACATTTTGATGCTGATCATCAAAAAGATCCACGCCTTGTTTCAAATCATTACGGCTTCTGAGAGGATCGCCTAATAATTTGCTGAGCCGCTGACGGCTCACTTCAACTTCCTTCTTGGTCTACACTTTAGTGAGTTTGTGCGCACTCTTTCCATGCTTTTTACGCACAAAGTTCAACGGCTGATTAAGAGTAGTTTAGTTAGCTAAGACTGCGAGAGACGACGTCAGATTGCAACTGCTTGAAAAATAGTCCTCTAAAGTAGCACTCAACCTCCGATTGCTTAAAGCTAATGGTCAGCCATAACAACGTCCATCTTTTGGACTAAGCTTATCAAAACTAAACTCTAGTTTGATGCGATCGTGCCGCTCATGATTGTCCTATCTTTGCCGCTGTAGATCTCTCGCAGTATTTAGGGTCGAAATTTCTTGCTTCCGACAACGACCTACCCATACGGTTTTATCATCTTGACTCTAACAATTGGAACAGGCCAAAAACATGATCAACACAAAAAGCAATTTTAATGGCTCGGTAGACCCAAAACTAAAAAAAAAGAATCAAATTTATTGGATTGCAGAATAATTCTGACCAGCTTTGTACCTTAACACAACAATGAGTTGAAATAGCGTTTTCTAGATCGATTCAGTTTGGTCTGGGCAAGAAGCTTGAGTGAACAATTCGAATAATTTGCTTGTCGAAAATTACTTTTGCAAAGGTCACCTGTTAGCTTGAGCTTCTTACCCCACGCTAGCCTCTGACATGGCTTGCTTTCAAGTACAGCATAAGGTTAAATTGATTTGCAAATCAAACTTGGATGGACTAATACCTAGTTAAACATAAAAATGACTTGACCGCTGTTATAGAACCGATATGATCGACGATCATTCTAGAGAGTCAACTAAACAAGTAGCGTCCTCAATATAGGCCAACTTAAAAATTTAAAAGTAGTAAAAACAAATTTAATAAACTTATTTAACACGTTTACAATTTGAATAGTCGTTGTCGCTATTGTCTATTAATACGTTTAAGTATTTTTCACTTTTCAACTTTGCAACTGTAATTCAGTAGGCTTGCTTTTGTTTGCTTTCGGCAAGTTCCGTTGACGATCCTTCCGACGCATATTGTTCTTCGTCATATTCGGGTCGTTGCTGTGAGTATTACACAAGTTACAACTTAGTTTGCACGACTTTTCGGCCACAAGACGCATTTGCTGGTTTTCACACAGACCGTTGCGCTTCCAGTAAAAACATCTTGAATGTAAATTGCCGGAATGATAAGAGTATTATTAGAACAAAACTTACGCCAAAGCGTTGACATCATGACAATCACATTGTTTTGGATTGCTGGCACAAGCTCCTGAACCGCAAGTAAAAGGACAGTTTCGTTGGACAGATGGACCTAAAAGAGTTTGAGTGTTAAGTGGTAATCATTTCAGAACAACTCACCCAGTTTTTGATGATTACAATAGCGTCCTGCACGATCACAATTTTCGACAAGATTTCGACAAGGTTTTGGTGTCGAAGGGGTGTGTCTTGCTCGTGGCCTGTTCTGTCCTGAATTAGTCGAATTCCGTGTGGTTGTGGCGATTATTGGTGCTATTTACTACAATAGATGGGCTTGTTCCATTGACTGTTGAATTTAATGTAGCTAATGTGTTAGTTGCAGCTAGATGATAAGCTTTAATAAACCTTGCAATGCATCAAACTTACGTGTTTGAGCATAGTTTAAGGAACACATTTCGAAGCATGCGAGCAAAAGGATTAGCGTTTTTGCGCTCATGCTTAACGATGACGCTATCGTTTGGCTCAGGTAGCCGTGTTATTAATACATATATATCTGTTTTTGATTCAATCTAAGACAAAGCAATGTAGGCACAGCTTTGCCACCAACCCTTTGTAAAAACAATTTTTTTTCAAAAGCACAAAAAAGCATTCTAATTTTGGATGTATATCTTTGTTATATATTTATCTAGTTTTTGTACAGGTAATTTTCAATAATTCTTTGTTGGAATTCGACACGCAAAGTGAAAAGAAACAAAGGATTTCGAAGACAACGCTTCCACTGTAATTTCTAAAAACGTCTGCAAGTTGGTTATGCACCAGTAGTTGACTTGTTTTGACAAAAGTTACACTAAACTAAACAAATTAATAATTCATTTTCATTGACATGACTAAGAAACAAGTTGCCAGTTTGAGTCAATATTTGCGAATTTGCAATAAAATTTGCCTCTTTTCGATAAACCTGAATCACGAATCAAGCCGTGCAACTTATTCTGCAATCAGCTTTTGATGTCAACGTAGTCTTCTAGTACCTTGCTTTTTAATTAAGCGCAGATTTGACTAAGCAGTCAAATCCAATAGAATGAAGCAAACAAATACAGCTGAAAATTGTTAAATTTTAATTAAATGACAACTTATAAATTCTAAAAATCTATAAAATCAACCCAATTTTTTATGCAAAGTCATCCAAATTATATTTACTTTTTACACTAGACTCAGAAACAAGAGATAGCGAAAACAACAAAACCATACACCTGCACAAATACTATTTAAACCATTTCATGTCTAAGTGCAAACCTACACGAGTTCTTCGACAGTCTTCGGAAAGCGAATAAGAATGGCCTGTTGAGGATATGTTTACAGCTTGCAAGCGAGCGGTACTGCAGATGAGCTACGGAAGAGCTGCATGCGAATCGAGGGAAGCAAGACATCTGACACCAACGGAATTCCATCCAGAGTTATCAAGGCGTTAGTACCGATTGTAGCGACACAACTTGCCATTCGGTTAGATAAATTGTTAAAGTGGAGCAGCTTTTCGTCACCTTTATTACTCACCAACACAATTTTAATGCACAAGAAAGACGAGACCCAACAGAGATCAGCAATTATTGGCCTATTTTACTGCTCATCTGGGTCTGAAATGTGCTGTTTCGCGCGCTGATAAAAACAATTAATGACAGAGCGCAGAACTGGCTACCTTCAAAGCAAGCAGGATTCAAAAGCATATACTTGATAACACACTATATCCTGGTTATTAATCTACTCATTGAAAAATTCCGGAAATATAGTACCGACTGCTTCCCACGGCATTTGACGATTTTAAGAAAGCGTTCAACACAGCCGAGTGTGAGGCAATTCCTCAGACCCTAAAGATGCTCGATATAAACGCGGAAACTAAAAGGATGATAAAGCAACTTCACGCAGCCGGTACAGCATCGTTGACGTAGCAGGCAAATAAGTGATATTCAAAATTCACATAGGAGTCCGGCGACGCAACAAGCTCCTTTTGCTGCTTATTCTTACTCTTCAGACGGCTATTAACAGGGTCAACTAAAGCGATCGACGATTAGAATAAATTACAAGATACTTGAGCTATTAAGTTGTAGCATAAGTTTTGAGACACGTATTTACTTTACTCTTGCATCAGGGACTTGAGCCCGAGGAGAGAAGTCGAAGGCCATCAGGATTGGCTACTGTCACTGGCGGGTACCACCCCGTAGGTCGACAGAGGACGTGCTGCCTTCTTGAATCAGCTGAAACAGCACAGCTTGGTTGATCGCGCACATTCACTCGAGACAGCTGCACGCAGCTGGACTTGAACCCCATTGCGCAATCTGCTCTTTTTCAGGCCAACGCTTCTGCCACTTAACTAAGCACGCCCCGAGACACGTATTAAAAATGAATAATTTTTTGTTCAGAATGGACAATTTTTATATAGTAATCTCTATTATCATGTGAACTATCATTTTGCAAACAGTTTTACTTTTTGTTTAAAATAGAAAAAAAACTTTTCTCAAGAATTGCTGAAATTCGAGTTTGTTTTAGGCTGTGGTGCAAAAGAAGCCGTAGATCATATTGATAAAGTCTAAGGAGCCGGAACTGTATCTAGATCAACTGCCTATCAATGATTCTTGAAGTTTAAAAATAATCAAACTCATATTAACTACAAAAAAAAACCGGTCATCCTTGAAAAGTCAACTGAAATGCCGTTTTCACGGCTATTCAAAAGTATTCTTCGATGACTACGCGCATGCTGGTCGTCGATTTTGATTGTTGTCCTTCGGTAATTCATGGGATATTGAGTGTCACCAACGAGACCGTTTAATTTAAGCCCATTTAATACAGCTTTTTAAAGTAAAAAATTACTTAAAGGTCGTTGGATGCCCAAGGAACTCACAGAAGCTCAACGACGAGAGCGAGAGAAGATTGCGAGCAGTCTACTTCGTAGATCACCAAGCGCTCTTTTTAAGCATATTGTGACTTGCCATCAAAAATGGATTTATTTTGTAAATGATAAGCGTTGTAGCAAGTAGAGGTCATCTGGCCAGAAGACTAGGCAAACGCCTAAAAAGTATTGTCGGACCAAAAAAACAATGCTTTGCGTGTGGTGAGGTGAGGTAAGGTCAGTGTGGACCAACTTTTTAGAAACTTGTTGAACACGAACAAACTGTTGGCTCGACTGTCTATTATAAGCAACTCAAAAAAGCCCACCGTGCCTTTCGAAATCGTCCAATATCAGTGATTTTCCTCGACGGAATGCGCGGTCCTGCAGATTGAAGGAAACACAGCAGAAGATAAAAGATCTAGTATGGAAATGTTTAAAGCATCCACCGTACAGCCCAGATATGGCGTTAAATGATTTTTACTTATATGAAGCATTGAAGCACTAGTTGCGTGGAAAAACGTTCAAAACACACAGAGAAATGCATCAATCTACTACGGAATTCTTCGCTTTAAAAGACTGAAATTGATATTGCTGGGCTGTTCTTTAACTTGAAGAACGATAGCAGAAAGTAATTGGAAATCGTAGAGACTACTTTGATTATTAGTTATCTAGTGTTTTGCTTAGATCTTATTTCGTAAATTATTGATTTTTAATACAAGCTTTAAAACTTAGTGAACAATATAGTATTTGCTTATGCTGATAGCATTGTGCTGTGCTTAGACAATCAAAGCGATTTTCACGAAATGTTGAGGTCCTTAACAGACGAAAGCAAAAAGGTAGGGCTTGAAGTAAACACAGCAAAACAAGGCTGATACCAAGCTAACATTTAATCGGAAAATAATGCGATAGAGCTTCTGTCACCTTGATCAGTTTGTGCAAACGCCGAGAAATGATAGCCGGAAGGCTAACAAAGGATTGATGATGTGTGGCAATGCTTGGAAAGACCAAACATTTCCACACAAGTCGCCGAGTTCCCATGCCGATTAAAAAATCGTAACTACTTCAAGCTATACATCTGATCGGCGCTACTATACGCTTGCGAAACCTAGGTCTTAACGAAATTGATAAAGCTACGACCTGTGTGATGTCAGCGCACTATCAAACGTCAAATGCTTGAATTTGGACTACGCGGCCGTGACTTTATCGCATGGATACAAGAGAAGACCGACCTTGAAGACGACGTCACACAATACCAAAAGTGCAAATGGAAGCACGTCAGCAAAGTTGCACCAGCAAAGCACGATAAGAGGTTGGATTAGAAATACTTCAACTGAACACCACAGACAAAGC
>JACCHV010002837.1:0-21492 GCA_018907245.1 Eupristina koningsbergeri | reverse complement strand
TTGGAATGCTTGTGATGGATACACAGGTGTTTTAATCTGGTTTGTTTTCGTTGGTGGTTGTTTTCGTAACAACAACGCATTAGCTTTTTCTTTTAAGCATTATCGGTCGGGCTTATCACATAAGATTTAAAAACACTGTAGTTGTTTTGCGCGGGTTATTCCCAATTTCTATAGCTTTTAATTTCTAGTTAATAAGTGATTAGTAATTTATTAAATATACGGCATTTGAAGTAGTCTTAAAATTTAATCTTCTGCAAGTTTTCGACCTATTGCCTGGTCAATTTCCGTGATAATGCGTGACGAACTAACAACATTTAGCCGAATTTACGACTAGCTTGAGACAGTGTCTATTAATACTTAAAGATAGGCCCTCTATAAGCAATCACTGAACTTTAAATAATCTCTTTATAGCTGAATCGTATTCTAAATAGTTTTAAGCAAATAAACAGGTTCTGTACAATTCGAATAAACAAATAATGTTGTTGTTAGCAATTGAATATTGTATACAGCTTTTCTTTACCTGACCTTTTTTGAAGAAGATGGAGGCGTTCGAACAACCCAGGTTTAATGGTCGGGTATTTGCTAATCCAAAGTAGGTGAACGTATTTGTGATGGCGACAAACCCTGTTTAGAAATCATTTAAAAAATGGGAACCGCCGCCCCGGTCTGAGGTTGGCATTTAAGTGGGAAGTTCACCGGCCAGATGACTCCGAGATAACCGGCTAAGTCGGTTTTGGGACGTGAGACACTGCAGTTAGACGACTGACTTCGGAAGTGAAGACGCGAAACTATCGGCGACATGGCTGGGACATGCGTCGGTTTATGTGCGGATGAACGACGTCGCTTTCATCACGGATCCAGGTGAGCAGAAATACGATTCGCAGGGCACGCGTTGCGTTTAGTTTGGTCGCGCAGGGCGTCTCCGTTCCGTTGGTGTGGTCCGCGACGCTATCGAAAGCCGCCATGCAAGATCGAAGACATTCCGAGCGTGGGCTTTTCAGTGTTTTAGTTCACACGAGATTTTAAGTTGAATTTCGCCGTGATTTCACACAATCACTATGATCACCTGGACGAGGTGGCAATCAAACGTAGGCTTTGGTGCACTCACATGTCATCACTGTTTTCAGGCTTATCCGAACGATTTCCTGATCTTGAATGGTTCATTCCAACAGGTCTGGGTGAATGGATGCAACGTCGGGTCAACAACAACTTAGTTCATGAATTGACCTGGTAGGTCTGGCCGAGGCTTTTGTTTAATTCAATTTCAGGGGAGAGCACGTAACGCTGGCCATTAAAAACTCAAAGTATCAGATCTGGTGTGTGCCAGCTCAACATTGGTCGCAACGTTCATTGTTTGATCGAAACCGAAGTCTTTGGTCAGGCTGGGCAATCATTGGACCAGAGCGCAAGTTTTACTTTACCGGCGATACGGGCTTCTGCGAGCAAGAGTTCCGCAAAATTGGCACCAATCTTGGACCCTTTGACCTGTCCGCCATTCCAATAGGATGCTATGCGCCGAGGTAGTCTGATTGTACGCCAAGCCTACTTTTAAGGTTTTAGATTCTTTATGAAAAGTCAGCACATTAATCCAGCTGAGGCCGTCCAAATCCACAAATTGGTAGGGTCAAACAAAACGTTGGGCATCCATTGGGGAACTTATAATATGGGCTCAAATGAGGTTGGTGTGTTTGAACACAGCTGATAAAGAGCGCAATTCAGAACTACCTGGATCCACGTAGTCAACTTCGCAATGAAGTTAGTAAAGCCAATCTCCGGTCCACCGATATTTTTACTCTGGATCACGGAGAAACTTGGGTCGAAAACTCCGAAGAGCCATCAAGTGTTGCCATGCTGACTGCGTCGGAAACTGCGTCCAATGAATAAGTGAATTCCGATTGCTGTCATTGAACTACTTCCTGCCATTTCCATATTAAGTTTTCAAACCCATGTTCAGAACCAACTGAGACGTTTCCTCCAAAAATTAATTTATTTCAAAAGACTACTTTATCACTAGCTGGTAGATGGCCTTTGGAGGGGGGATGGTTTTGTTTTGAACGTTATTTCTAACTGTTCTGACTGTTGTTTAAATTCAGCTTTTTAGAGTAACAGAGCTGTGACCATAATAAAAAAGCATAAAATAAAATTTAAAAACTTATCCCCCATCGTGTTACATTTGAATCAGGATTGGTACAGTGCACGGAAAGAGTTTTAGGCTTCATTTATTCGCTAAAATACCATGTGGAGAGTCGTGTCTTCTTAGGTTGGCAGTAAGGAGAAGGTTTTTTTGGTTTGTGAACAAAATCAAGGTAACAAACCCTCAACGAGAAAGGGTGTCGTTACAGCCTTGTCCACTGTTTGCAACAGCTTTGTATGATTGCTTTTCGATGTTTCATAACATATCTTGTATATAGAAAGATGATGCGAAGTAGTAGGTGGCAAAGTAACAAGTCTGAATTTAGATGATAAAAGCCTCTTGAAATCAGTAGTTGAAGCGTCTGTTATCGAATTGTTCCATTAGTGCAGGTTCCATTACGCAGACTTTGGTGTATAAACAAGGAGGCTTGAACATGGCAAACTTCGGCAAATCATCAATAATTCACTTTAATTTGTTGAATGAAGTCTGTCCTGTAAACTCAGATTTGTTAATTGCTTTGTGTTATCATACATTAACCGAACATAAACCGACAGAAAATAATAATCACCTGGTTACCAGCTCTCGGCCTCTTTGACCATTCCGAGTTCTTTGCTTAAACGCTTGATCAATTCTTGCAGCACGCTCTCTCACCCACTTTTGATTACTCCGATCGGAGGCTAACAATGTGACTCTTTGAGACCCCATATAATTAGGTGGGAATCCTACTGGCCGGATTCTGCGCTTTGAAGCAAACCATTCTACTAGCGCAGTGTATGTTGTTGTTACTTCACTGAGCGGGAGAAGAAAACAATTGCAATGCTGTCTTTGCCGGCTTCCTTGACAGGAGAAATACGCTTTGAGAGCGAAGGCCGGCGAGTTCTAATCTAAGAAATCGAAATTGATCAGCAACTTAATTATGAAAAGGTTCAAGACAGTTCAAAAGTTAGTTTTTCCCTATTCCACATGACTTAACTTGACGATCTTCGATTTAATAGTGTACATGACGCACAAAAAACTGTTTCTGTATTTTATCTATAAAATCAGAGAGTTTATCTAAATTAGTTTCCAACACATGAATCAAACCTAAAAAACAACTAAAAGAATCATCAAAAACTTTTGCATTCTTTTAAATAAGACATTCCCTATTTTACTTATGCACCAGGGACTTAAGTCCGGGGAGGAACCAGCTTGAAGACTGTCAAAATTGGTTACTGTTACTGCCAGACGCCGCCCCGTAGGTCGACAGGAACGCGTGGTAATTCTATGGAACAGCTGCATTTAAGCTGACTGTAATTAAACAGCCCCACTTGCTTAGTCGCGCATCTTTACTCAAGACAACTGCACACAGCTGGGTTTAAACCCCAAAGCAGTTGTTTCCTTTTCCACGTGAATGCCGCTATCATTTAACGAAACACGCTCTTCTAGTCCGGCTTAACGCACTTTTAAATCACCGCATTTTTATTTGAGAAAAATGCGTTCTTTAGCGTTAAAGAAGTTCTAAAACCAAGTAGCAAACAAACTGCTGCCCCAGCCCTTTTGTCTAGCGGCTCTTCTATGCTGTATGATTTCAGCGCTTCGAAGAGTTCAAAGCTTAATGGCATTGCTTCGAACTTTTTTTTGGCCAACTTTGGAGATTTCAAGAGTTTGAAATCTTCAAAAGTGAGTCTTTAATAGAGACTTTGTTATCGTCGTTGTTAACCGTGCCTTGTTCCTCCCGAAAGAATTCAATTTTGAACGGCTTAAATTTTGTAAACTTTTGTCTGTCTCCTTGAACGCGTCATTGTGTTGCGCTTTCGTGTAGTTTTTTCAGTCAGTTTCATTTAGTTTTTACTAGTTTACAAAGTTTTTCATGTGCCGTTGTTTTCACTACTGCTACTGCTACAGGTGTCGCGCTTATTGAACCCGCGCTAGAACTTTGCCTCGACAATAATAATGGCTATTTAAAAGAAATGTTGCGAAATTCGTTTAAACACTGTTTGACCGAACCTCCCAAGTCGACGATTGCTGTCACTTTTTACAATCGTGTTGTTAATTTATGTGTTTAAGTTGTTTCGAGTTTAGTTTTTTTATCTCCAAAAGCCCCTTGAATTTTTTTTTCAACTGACAACAAGACTAACAAAGCTTGCATGAGATGTTGCAGCAGTAGCAAAGAGAGCGAACTTTTTCGAGCAACAAGGTTTATTGATTTTTGGATGATGAGCTAATTATTAGCAGTCGAATAACTAGCACTATTTTTGTTTCAAAATTAGTGCGCCTATTAAAAAGTGCAGGTTGCACACTGTTGCAAAACACCGTTCCGACGCATTATTCATCGACTGAAAGCGCTTGCCATTGGCGAGAGAGAATGCTTGGATTGTTTACAAAAAAAGTGTCTATTTACAAGCTGTAGCCCCTGCTTGTGAATTGTGCCTCCTGTTTTGCGACAGTCGATCGTGATCGCTGACGACAACAGGACATCTTTGCGAGTGTATCACTGAATGAGTCATTCTCACAACTCTTTCTCGAATTAGTCAATCTCTAACAGTTATTAATTTTGAATTAGTATTGAGTGTTCAACTACATATTAATTGTACGTATTTTAACCTCAATTAAGTAACATTTTAGAGTGTTTGTGCTTGCATCAAAGATGGTGGAACGACTAAGTGAGTTTAGATGATTTAAGTGAATCGAAAAGCTGTTGAATTTAGAGAATACTGATATAAATTTTAAACGCATCAGCAATGTGGAAAACTGCTTCGGCTCGAGTGGCCGTCCACTGCAAGCACCCGACCGAGTTTTGGTCGGCGAAGGTGTGCTAATGAAGATGTGTCGGAAGAAGGCAAAACCTCGTCAATTCTTTTTATTCAACGACATTTTTGTTTATGGCTCTATCATATTGTCTAAACGTCGTTATAATCGTCAGCATATTATTCCGCTTGAAGAGATCAAAGTGGAAGACATCGAAGATGATGGTGATTCAAAATATGGCTTTTTGATAAAGTCGCGCCACAAGTCCTTCATGGTCTATGCAGTAACAGAAACAGAGAAAGAACAATGGTTAACACACCTGTGCCGGTGTGTTGAAAATCTACTCAAAAGTAATCTAAAAGTTGCCAAATCTAATCGCACACTTGTAGTCGGCCATCGTGCTCCATCAGATCAAGAGCATGCGGCCGTTTGGGTGCCAGACGCTGAAGCAAGCAAGTGCATGTGCTGTAACAGCACGCAGTTTACGGTCATTCAGAGACGCGTACGTTTCTAGTCTGTCAAGCTCTAACTCACAGGAATTCAGCATCATTGCCGAGCCTGCGGTCAGGTCGTCTGCCGCAACTGCTCGTCGAAGACTTTCATTTTAGAAGGCATCAGCAAACGACCGGTGCGCGTTTGTGACATTGTGAGCGGGCTCTTTCGTCCAAACTATTAACATTAATGCTTAGTGTTACAACAAGCTTTGCCAAGGAATGAGGACAACTTCAAGCGGACCAGCAAGCAATCCCGTCGTGCATCCGACCAATGAGAGCTCCGATTCGGATGAAGAAGAAATCCCTCATTATGTAAATCACGAAGCGGTACCACTGCCCAACCATAATACTTCACGACTTAGTTTTTCAGGCCAAGTTCTACCAAGGAAACGACGATAATGCAGTTCGCGAAGAGAAATTAATTTGAAGTTAATATACATGACCATTGTACAGACAGCATCCTTCTCAACGAGTTCCATTGTCCTTATATCGTTTTAAACGGTTTTTGAGGTATTAAGTATAAAATTGTGATATTTTTGGTTTTTACCACCCATAAATTTATCCGTCATATTGAGAAAACATTAAATTTGTGTGAAATCCTTGAAAGGAACCTTGATTGTGTATTGTCGGAGCGGCGGCGTTTGCGGCTTCTTGCGCTTCACTGGCTCATCTATTGTCCAGTCGGCGGGAATGATTCCATATGGCGTTATTTGAGTGTACTGTTGAGTCTAAAACACTAAATGTGATGCAACTTTGCAACGGTGTTCCGAATAATGTTGAGTGTGGACAATCTTTGTAAAATTAAAAAAACATCGTAAACAAAACGACAGCCAAACACAACGTTTTTGAAACCGGCAAATTCAAAGTCGTATCACACTGTAGTTTTGAGGCGGTGGCACGGCTTGCATGGACGAAGTTGAAGGCGTACTGTACCGCAGGTAGGTCGGCGGTGCCTGGCTCATGTTTGGCAGCTGGATCATTGGGGGGAATGCCGGTGGAATGACAGGCAGACCGTGCATGTTTGCATTTGGCAAGAAGTGAATTATGCATAGCCCGTGCCCTTTGTCTCGCGATTAACAATCTAAAGCCTAAATTTTTAAAACGACAGAATAAGTTTACCTCGGTTAACAAATTAAAAACGCCATGATCTTGTTTGCAGAGTTGAACTAATGCATTTGTAAACTTTGCTAGCGGAATAGATTCAAGTATGCCGTAGAGTTGGCCATCTAAGTCTTGAGTCGGCAACTGGGGAACCTGTTCAACAGGTCGACGAGTGATTGATGCCTGCATCTGGTTGATTCCCTCCAGAATTTGCTCTTCCCATTTACAAAACTGCTCCATATAGTCTTCATACTCTTTCGTTCCTGCCATCGACTGATTCTCTTTGACCCATTTGTCGTGCTTCGCCTTGCCATTCTCATGCTCAATCTTCATACGCGACAGCTGCTGAACCGGATCCATAGCAATAAAACTAAAAATCAATGAAAAATGGAGACAATGCAAAACTCAAAAAGCCATGACCGAAGTACATGTTTGTCGTTGCGGGACAAAGACAAAGACACAATTTTGACCAAGTTTCCGACGCCTTTCTGTGCCCAGCAGAGCGCATCACTCCCCCGTGCCACAATGGATGAAATACTAGGTCCAAACGCCTACCGTTGAAAACTACCAACTCATTACCCGACTCCGCTTCACAGCCAATACCTTTATTTGCAAAATATTTGCAAAATAAAGAAAACAACAACTAGAACCCGTCTCTATTTTATAGCGTTGTTTAAACTGTTCAGAAGACTACATCGACTGTTGTCGATCTTGTGCTTGATTAACAGCGAATTGTTGTGCAGCTTTTCGTTGGCCACCGTGAACGAGGCCGATCTGTTGTTTCTGAAGCAAAGATTGTAATAAAAACATCGCTCGAGCCAGAACTCACAATGGGCTACTTAAGAAGTTGTCCCGAACTTTTATCCTTGTTATAGCAACATTGTTGTGGCTCAGACTCGGCATACTGACATTCTCATCCATTATGTAGCCTTCGGTTCCGACCATGTTCGTGTTGTTGCATTGATTGGGGGGATTGCTCAATTGATGCACATCGTGTCGCACCTTAAAATCGACTGAAACTGTCCGAAATTCTTACTCCCAATACCTGTAGCTGAGTATTGAGCAGTCCGTAAAGGATCCAGTTGGAAGCAGAGCCAAAGTAGGGCAACAGGTGGACACAGTAGATAACAAAGACCAAAAACGGGCCCGGATCAGCTCGTTCGTCCATCATGGTCATGTAAATTGCGTATAAAACAGAGCACCAGTAGGGGGTCCAGAAAACAAAGCAGAAGACTGCTATAAGAATGGTATAGGTTAAGATGCGCTTCAAAGGTATGCCACTGCCGCTCTTCTTTATAATCTGAAAACGTTGGAACATAATCTGAAGAGGTGCGAGACTGACCTTTGTGTGTTTGTAGAGTCGTCGCACCAGACGCCAGTTGAAGAAGATGATCAGGATGAGAGGGACTACGTAGCCCAGCACAAACGTACTTGAAGTAAACCAATAGAAAACATATGAAGGCATCATGTCTGAGCACTTGTAGACGCGAACACGCGTCACGTTGACAGCACCGGTCAGGAAGTCGACCACTTTGTGTTGATAGAGGAAGATCTCGTTTGAGCTGGCGTAAATCAGCATTGGCATCAGCAGCACAAACGCGATCGCCCAGAGCGCTGAACAAACAAAGTACACCGGAATGATCCTGGCCACTTACTCGCGATAGTCAACAAGATGAACTTCCTTGACCGGTAGTGCGTCTTATAGGGATGACACACGGCGACGAATCGGTCGAAACTCATTGCGGTAATCAGAAATGTCGAAATGACCCGTCCAACTGATCCGAACACATGGTGCAACTGAACACACGGGCTTGAGGTTGTACAATTCAAAACCGACCTTGCAGATGGTAGTGCCGAACATCCAAAAGCCGACGATAGAGTCGAGAATGGCTGGCGGCAGCGACAGGGACATCAGAAAGTCGACGATGCATAGTGCGCCGATGTACATATTGCATCGTCTGACTCGCGTCGCTTACTCACTGCATGTCCGGCTCTTACAACGTTCTTCCTCTCCGATATGACGCCTCGAATAATAGTCAAGATGCTCGAATTGCCGCATATTCCGACAATGAAGCACAGAAAGAAAATGACGACGACAACCAGCACTCGCGGCTGCAGCTCCTAAACAAGTGCGAGCCGTTGGATGCCAAGAGAGCGCAACTTGCCTGAATCGGCGGGTAAACATTGTGTACGTAGACCTTTTGGGCAATTGTTCTCGCCGCAGAAAGATGCCTCGATCTGTTTCATTGCACTCGTCCAAGTTCACCGTACTCATTATGCAAATTCAATAACGGTCCGGATGAGAGTTCAAGAGCACTGGCGCTGTTCTTGAAGTTTATGCTTGTTCTGTAGACTGCTCCAGACAATCAGCATCAGTGAGCCGGGCTCAGCTTGCGTGTGGATCCAAGTCGCTCAAACGCAATGAATCAACAGATCTGGTGAAGATTTAGCTGACACATTTAGGCAAGTGGTTGTGAGCTCAGTCTTTCCAGAAGTGATGGCACTTCAGGGTCTGAATGTTGAGCAGGATTAGTTGGATTCAGATGAAAACACGGAAAGTTTTGGTAGGAATTCGCACGCAACACGAAAGCACAATTTGAACGGCATTGTGTAAAACAAGCGAACACGAATAAAAATCAAATACTTCCTGATACCGTTTACATCGCCCCAAGTGAATAAACAAAGAATAAAGTAAAAAAGAAGAGGAAAAGACCTTTTAATTTAGCCTCCTTGCGGGCTCATTTCGGAGGCATCAGGCAGCAGACAGTTTCTAAGGAACGGAAAGGTCGGAAGCGCAACTAGCAAACATCTTGTAAGTCAACAGGAAGTGGTGTTGTTGTGAGGCTGTGGACTGGAAGCTGGCCGTAATCGAGGACCTCTACTAGTCTCATTTCGTATTCGATTAGACCAACTGTATACACGCTGGGACTTAAATCCCATTGTATTGCTCTTCCAAGCAGTGTCACCAGCCACTTGACAAAGCCACTCGTTCACAGCTTTTGACAACCAGTTGAAACATTAAAAACGCTTCGAAATGCAAACGAGGGGTTTTCCAGGGCATGAAAAACTAAAATTCCAGAGAGAAGAAATTCAATCGAACATAAAACAGGAAGCTGATTTAATTTGAGGAACGCAGAATATGGGTATTTATAAGGCTCTCATCGTTCACCAACGCCTGACAATTATTTCCACTCCGAGTTTACAGGCCGAAAGCAACGAAACGAGTGTTTCATAAAGCGAACGCACCACACAAACTTTCCGGAGTCTAAATCCATTGTCAGAATCGGATTAGGTCCAAGATGGTTTTAAGTGAATTACTGGAATCTTGCAGAATTACAGTTCGCGGAATGTTGCACGACTGCTCTTGGAGACTTGTCTCTTCTGGCTGACTCTGATTTTTCCATGACACTGTTGCTAGTCAAAATGAAACAACAACTCAAGCAAAATACTTGTCCACCGGGCCACCTTGCTCCCTTCTCCACGTCTCTCCTTTGGCACATCATGGAAACAGTTTCAACCATCGATTGGCTCAGACTGATTTCAGCCCGGCTCACGCACCGGGGCCAGCCTCTCTCTCTCTCTCTCCATGCTAAAGCCAACTCATCCGACAACAGACTCAAATCGATCCGGGATTCAATTAAAACTTGCCATCCGCAGCTCGTCCAGCCTCTTTGTCTGATCTGCGACACACACTGGACATGAGTGTGTCGTAGCTTTTCTGCCCAGATTTCGTCTCTCTCCGGAATGCTGTTACAAGAAACACCAATTCAACTTCTACAAAGTTTTAAAAACTAAAACTTTCGGGTTTGTTTAAACAATTTTAACCTAATACAAGACCTTAGGGGATTCCAAAAAGTTTAGATTTGTTTTTGGGTCTTTTGTTTTTTTTGTCAAATACATAGTCGATGGCAATTTAAAAAAACTTTTCATGATTATAATAGGTAACTTTAACATACTGCCGTCACAGAAACCAGCACAAGAAAAGGCAATCCACCCCCGTCGACTACTGTGGCAATTGCAAAAGTATCTGTGGGGCGGCAGAAAGAACGCGATTGCTGCTTTCCGGGGATGCACCGAAACCCAAGCTAGCTATGATTAAACACTACAAGCCTTTGCTGGAAATTCATCCAATTTAACCGCACCCAGCTGAGATTAAATTCGATAATGTTCTAAAGGAATGTTTCTGGCCTTACAGTTAAGCCCACTTCCTCATTAAGTAATTGTTTCTGAACCTATTGTATTGTTTTAAACTATAAGCCCACACGAACGGAATATTGGTATTATGATGAGCAGCGGTAATTTTAGCATAACAAGGGCATCATGTCTTTGGCTAACTGCTGTAAAAGACCAACATTAAAAACTACAACGACTTGCACTAGCATCTGTGGCTATCGACGAGCCCGAGGGAAGACCATCATTTTGATTTGGCTGCCATCGGTCTCTCTGCAACCACACTGCTCTACATTAGCATAAATGCATGTCTAATTTGACGTGCTGAGTGTGCAAGTTAAAAGAAGCCTTGATCCAAGAGCTATTATATCTCGTGGAGAAAGCTTCAAAAGGATATTTTAGTTAAAAAAATAAAAAACTAATGTCTAAACAGTTCTCTTCCTTGGGTCAATTCTGCGTGTGAGAACACAAGTATGCACATTTCCTGCACGTTCAGACTCTTTTTATCAAATTTTTACTCCGTTTTGTTATTTCAATTTCATGCCAGGTGGAAGAGGTTTTTCACAATAGAAGCAAAGTCAAAGAATACCGCAGTGCCGATTCGAGTTACAAAGAGATTGCAAAAGGATTGAGACGGCCAAAAAGCGGTGCTTGAGGGCTTGTCTCCGAACTTTGCAATCGTGCCAAGAACGTAAAAGACGACCAAACAAACTGAGCAAACGTGATGCGCGTGCCATCCTAGTAGGGGGACGATATGTGCGCATGATCCACGTCGAGAACAAACAATTCAATGGGGCGGCTTCAGAAGCTTGACGACGTCTTATCATGAGAGCCTTTGTCGGCCATGTTGAATAAATGCCAGGCTAAATCTTTTGGTTCAATAATCGCAATGACAATGCCATTCCGACCATTGTTTTTGTTACCTATTAGTACGTTAAAGATAAATTTAATACATTAAAACGTACGATGTATTTATGCTAATGCATCAGCGTCAAAAATCGATCCATAAAAAATTGTTTAGTAGAAAGGCGCTTTCAGGGCCTCTCGACAAGATGGGATAGCTATCAGATAAGTTATTACCAAGTTTGTGCTGAGCTTGCACAATTGGAACAGGGCACATGTGCCAGCGTGGAGCAGTGTAATTTTGGCAATTTTTTGTTGTAAAAAGTGTTTTAGCGTTTATTTGACAATTTCTTCGAGTTATCGTTGATGTGTTTTAAATTAAAAATCTGAGATTAGGAAGTGGTCAAGAAGAAGCTTAATCAAACTCTTCGTTCTCAACCAAAAATGCTAATTTCAATGCGGCAGCGAGCGAACCGCCACAGAATAGCAAAATGTTTATTTATTGTTTTTTTGAAATTGTGAATACTTTCCCCGCGGCATCCGCATCGTGAATTTGAATAAGTTGCGAAAAGCGGCAAAAAATTTCGAGGAATTCATCCCGGTGCGGCAACGCTTTTTTAAAAATGATTTTCAATTGAACACTTCGTCTTCAGCCCGGTTGTCAGGCATACGTCGCCTAAAGTACAACCACTTATTTGCCGGCTTTTATTTGCAATGAATAAACAACAAAGTGACTTGATTCACAACCAAAGTGACAAGTGTTCACCAATGTTTTAATCGATTAATGTAGCGCTTATTCGCAAGATTTGCGAATGAGCCTATCGTTCTGTTTGCAGCAGAAAAGTGATTGTCCTCCCCCCCCCCTCCCACTCTTCCCCTTGAATACAATCATTGTTCTCGACATTTTCGCTTTGATTTTGAAAAAAGACAAAAAAAATCAGGAAAAACAACTTTCTCTCGCCAACAAAGCGCGCTTCTTCCCAAGGTTAATTTGATACAAAAGAAAACTAGGATAATATCAAATCGAGTGTTTACCACTTCGGCTGCACTTGCTTCATAAATTAAAGAAAATGTTTATTGATTGCCTTAAATTTTAATTTATACTTTTTTTAGCATTCTTGGTTGATTTTAAAATGCAGAGAAAGAATAAAAAATTAGAACATTTTTTAAATTAAAAACACTTTTTTTTTCACAAAAACAGAAAAAAAACATTTTTTGTACATTGTTTTTTTTTGTGTTCAAGTACAGTAAAAAGAATTTTATTACTGTAAAATGGAAAACAAAACTACCGGTGATATTTTAAAATGCAGCCCGTTCGTTGCGAGTTTGTTTTTGAGGATGCATTTATTTGCAGAATCTGACATTTTTAAATATTCCCCAAAAAAAAACTTGTTTTGTTTTCGTCAAATTAGATAGCAGAATGAAGATGTAGACAGCGTTGTAAATTGTTTAGATAAAAACATTGTTTTTGTGGACCAAAAAGTGTAGTTTTGAAAAAACTTTACCTAAAAAAGTTTTTTTAGGCTTTCTGAAAAGTTTAAAAGATAGACCTAGCAGATACTTTTGAGTTTAATTTCACTTTACTTTTGCGTCCAAGACTTTGATTAAAGAGAAGCAGCTCGAAAGTTGTTAAGGTTTGTTGCTGCCACCCAGTCGAGCACGCCCTGTCCAATCAATGTTTGCCAACAATTGGCCACAATCGTATCTTCACTTGCCAGTCTCTCGTCATGATATGGTCTTGTTTGGTTGAATAAAAAGTTTTCTACAAAGTTGTTCAAATATTGCTCTGTTTTGTTGGCTGCAATTGCTTACACTGAGGGCCTTCGCATCTCCGCCGCTTTAATGATACTTTAGAAACAGAAACAAATTCACGTTTTTTAGCAGGCAGAATCACCATCGCAGAGGATTGAAGTGACTAAATAGCTTGTTAATAAAAAATGTTTCAGAGCTCGCGCACGTAATTCAATTTTTGGTAATTGAATTGCGACCTCTTTATGCTCTTCTCCTGGCATTTTTTGGTCGAAAATACGGCCACTTCAAACGTTATCGAATTTGAAAAACATGTGCAATTAGAAACTAAAATTTTAACAATTGATTCTCCCTGGGGCTTGCTCACTTGTGTAGCAGAAGTGTTCGCTTGGAGAAGAGCAAACTGCCTGGTAGGGATTCGAACCCAGCTACGTGCAGTTGTCTCGGGTAAGTGTGCGAGACCAAGCCAGCTGTGCTGTTTGGTCTCAGCTGGCTCAAGAAACAGCACGCTCCTGTCGACCTAAAAGGTGACGCTTGCCAGTGACAACAGTCAAGCTTGGCAGCCTTCGGACTATCCTTGCTCGGGTCTAAGTCCCTGATGCAGGAGTAAACTAAAAAAAATTTAAAGTAAAAATATCTCTTCCCACCAGCTAACTTCAATTCGTTTTACTTATACATCTCATCTTTTTATGCACTCCAATACTGCTGTCTGAAAACCCTTGGCTTTCATTTTGCCCACAAGAGCGACTGCGTCGTTGTCTCTTAAAACGTACTTGTTTGGTACTCTGTTTAACTTTTAATTCAAGCATCGTAAAAACAATATTAAAAAGTTTTTTCCAACTCTCTAACCATCTGCAAATAAACACGGAATCGATAGTTGGGCATTAAAATTTACTCTGCAAGAAATTCAAACAGTCGGAAATTTGAGTTTCCGTGCTCCCTCGTTCATTCAGCCGTTTCTAGAAGAACTCTTGTGTAATCTGTGTTTGTTCTTCTTAAAATCACTTTTATCGCAACAAACTCCTAATAATTAAAGTTAATTTAAAAGGCATAGTCTCTTTTTAAACTTTTTTTAATACCTATTAAAACTTTAAACTAGTAACAGAATAAAATTTTTGAAATATAATCGATAAATTGCTGAGAACGTGGTTGGTCAGCTGATAGCATCTCTATTTGGGAAACATTAGACTGCATAGCGGGACATAAGGCCAGCTATGTGCAGTTAATGCGCGTGGACGTGTGCGGCCAAGTAGCTTTACTGTTTTACCACAGCCAGCTTGAATGGATGCAACTAGTTCAAGGAAACAGCAAGTTATGCTATCAACCCGCGAAAAACGGCCATCAATGACAGCAGTTAACTTTGATAACCCTTGGGTGTTCCCTCCTCAAGTTAGGTCTCTGATGCAAGAGTAAGACCAAGAAATTGATATTAGATCTGATCTGAATAAAAGGGGTGGCTAATGTGCAAATGCCTGGAAGCCGGTGTAGTTGCCGCTCTAGTTTTTAGACTTAGATTTATTTTTTCAAATCTATTGTTGATGTTTTGGCATTAAAATAATATTTTGAATTACAAACCCATTTCCCAGCTGGACTTGAGCGCCGCGTAGCTGTTTAATTTGAGCTGGAGATTTGTGGTTAAAATTTGAGTCAAGCCAAGACAGCCGATGGGGATCGCTTGCTCATAATCTGCTGCCGATTGTCATGGGTGTCTGACATTGCGCATACTTGTAGACAACAAAGCGTGCATCTCGGCCACAGATCAAAAGTGTTATTCTGCCACCAATTTCTGAAATTTTTGGGATATTTGTAGATTTCTGACACCAAAACTTATTTATTTATTAATTTTCTTGTTTGAACTGGGAAATGCGTGTAGCTAGTGGAAAAAAAGAAGAATAAATTCTGCGTGATTAATTCTTGTTTTAATTTTCTCCGCGAGGGTAGTCGGTAAAACCCATGTGAGCCAGTAATTATAAACAAACATGATTCCGGGGTTCTGTAACAAACTCATAAAAGGACTTGAGTCTTTTTTCTCCCATTGTTAATTTAAGGCTCAAAACAGTCAGAAAATTCGTCGTCTTCTTTGCCAAGACATAGCTGATGCAATAAGACCTAACCTATGTTTTTTTACTCTGCGCATAAATTGTACAGACGTCTGGTTCCATAAAAGTTTTTATTGTTCACTTAAAATATATAAAAAAATATTTTTTTAAACCATACATTTTTCCGGCTTAATAACCTCCAAATTTTATCAACGGTCGTCCTTTGATCGTCCCCGTTTGATATATCCTCCCATCCTTCCTCCATGTGTTTTAATTGTTTTTATTTTTTTTCTCAAATTTGAAAAAAAAATCAAAATTTGAAAATTTTCAAAAATTAGCTATAACAAATGCCGACGCAGACGCACGCCGGTGGGTAGACCAAAAGTTAAACAAGCCTTGTATGCAACTTGTAATCCTTCTCCATCCAGCTTGAACAAGGAGACAAACAGCACAAAGGTCATAATGATGAACAAAATTTTGTTTATTCTTACAACTTTTTTTTCGAGTAATTAATCCCCTGAGAATGGAGAGCATGTCTTTGCGCTTAAAATTTCAAATAAAAAGTAATTTTTTCCGCTGAAAAAATAAATTAGCATCGTATCTACTAGGTTTCATGTGATCCTCCATCAAACAGTTTGTGAATTGCTTTTTGAGACGTGCGTGACGAAATGGCTAATAACGTTCACTTGGAACACACTAATGAGATCTATTTTGACTAAATAAGATTGTTGCTAATGAGTCTGAAAGTTAATTAGTTGGATGATTAATTGAAGCTGGAAGACGAAGCTGCTACAACATTCGAAAGGCAATGTTTCTCTTTGCGGCAGACCACGAACGCTGGTGGAGTGCCGATCAGATGCAGCAAAGCGATTTCCATGTTTTCACCGGCTGCCCTCCGCTTAAATTTAAGCCAGTGGGAAGAAAAGACTAGTTTTTTAAATTTAAAAAAAAACAATTAAATCAACCTCTAAATATAATTTTAAAATTGCAGCCAAACGAAAAACGCCGATTCGAACGTTCAATTTGCCGCAGGCATGTGGCCTTGAACAAAAAGCTTTTACTCGAAATTTTAAAATCAATATTTAAAGCAAACTTTCTTCTTGGATTGTTTACTTTTAATAACAAAGCTTTTTCGCATAAAATTCGATCAAACAATACCTGCGAGGTTTTCGTTGTGCGAGAACTTCAAACACAAAGACGGCTGAGGCACGATTCACAAGATGACTCTTGTGGACTAAAAGCATCAGATAAATGAGGCATTTAATTTTTTATAAAACAAAATTTTAATACATTTAAAATAAGCTTTTTCTTGGTAGATGTTACGTAGTATACGCGCTCGCATAAAACAAATTCGTTCTAAAGTCTTTTTGGCATTGCCTCTCACACGTTATGCATGCATTCTTGGTTACTACAAACCAAGAGCTCAAATATGCTCGTGAGTTTTAAAAAAACTTTTTTTTAAAAATAATTTTTAATTCAAATCACATTAGTAATTATTCACAGTGAACCGAAGTGAATAAGACATTGTGTATACTTTGATCCCTATTAAATTAGGCTACAGTTTTTGATTCTTAGCAATTGTTTCCGCCGAGACCGCAATTTTACTAATCGATTGCTTTGCTTTATCTATCGCTGTGCGTTCTTTCTTTTTTTAAAGCGATGAATAAACAAGCATATCTACAGTAAAAAGAATTCGTATGTGATTTTCATCTATATTAAAAAAGTGCTCCTTCATTGAATTCAAAAAATTTGAACAAAAAACGTAAAAAAACTTGAAAAAAACCCAGAAATTAATCAAAAAATGTCGTGACGGTTTATTATGGCGATAGAAAAGTAAATGATCATTGTTCACGCTATTCAAACGAATTCTCTAACACTTTTGTATCCGCACTAAGATATGGTAGAAGGATTTGTACGCAATAACAAAACGCTCATTTATTATTTACGCGACTCAACAATGAAGATATAACTTTATCACCATACAATCCAGGTCTTTCCCTGACCTTTCTATGCCTTATTGCGCTACAAAAAATTGTTCGATCAGCTAGGCCAATTTCTAAAAACTGTTCCGCGCCCCTATTTTGGGGATTCTATTGCTTAGCTATTCACAACTATAATTGCTGCTCGCCTTCTATCACCAATCTCAAATCTCAGCCTGCTTAAATCTTCTCTTTGATTGGCTAGGATTAAAAAGAATCTAAGCATTTGGTTGCTTGTTGACACAAAACGCACTAATAAGCGTCATGCTTCTTTATCATAAGTCTTTAGCGACTAATGATTTGAAGATATTTTTCAACACAAAGGGACATCCCCTCCATTTTTCTTTTTTCGCCTCACCACACATATGTCGCCCCCCAGAAATGGACTCGGATTTCGTTGTTCATCGATTTTTTTGATTGTTTTCTCTCTAGCCCATTTTTTGCACCGATCGCAATTCCTATTGTGCATCTTCCTAAAGAGTTCTTTTTCCCCGCACTGTTCAACAACAACCACACGCAGAAGGCATTTATTTTAAATTAGACATTTTCTTTTTTTTTTTACCCACTTTTTTCATTATTATCAATTTTGATTACACTTAAGAATAGTTTGAAACTCAGCACTACACAAAACAAACTTGTTACAAAGAAAGTTTTTGTTTAAAAGTGTAAACTAATTCAAGCAAGTATTTGACGTCAGAATGCTTTGAAATTGTTTAAACCACCTAAATAATTAAAGGAAAAAACTTTTATTTGGATTTTTAAATTGTCGGAAAATCAAATATTTACGGAATTCAATTTAAAATCAATTGTGTTTCTGGTTAAAAGGTTAGAGACACTTTTTAGAAGAATCGGACACGATAAGACTAGTATCCTTGCAGTCGTTTGTAGTTGATCTAAGTACCTGAGCGGCAAAAATAATGAAGCCTAGCTATTGTCAGCTTTAATTCAGATGGTTTAAAAAACGATACATTTTCTTGTTAATTTACGGGATGACGTCTGTTAATAGACCAACAAACACCTTTAACAGTCGTCGCTCATTACTTCTCAATTCGATCGAAACAAAAGTTGGAAAAATCAGAACTCAAACCCCGGGTAAAAACTTACAAAAGCCATTGACGAACTGATCAATTGAATCGTTCAAAAATTTTTGAAGATTGTTGCTTAAAATTTGACCTTTTAAAAAACATTTTCCAACACAGTGCACACAACATATCTGTTTCTTGTTGGCTATTATCCGGATTCAATTCGCAACAAAAACCAGAAACGATATGCAATGGCTGACTTACTGTTAAGAATTGTGAGATAAAGCGGCCCTTGAGAGGGGGGAGGGAAAGAACGCGCCACTGCTTTCAGCTAAGAGCTGGTGCGACTGAGCTTGTCGGGTTTGTGTCGTTGTTTGCATTTCTTTTCTCTGGACTACAACTTCAGTAATTATGTTTAATAAATTATCTTCTCATTCTGACACGTGCTCGCTAATTCATTTAAGTAAAGATATAACACTTGCCAACGCGGAAGAATAATAAAAATTTTATGCGAATTTTTCGAAAATAATTATGCAATTAATGAATGCATATTTTCTGCCATAAGCAAAAAAAATTGCCAAAAGAAAACTATGTTTAAGCAATGTTCTCAGGTTTTTTCCATAAACATATTATATACATAAAATATATGGTATGATTAGTCCTTAACATAAAACCAAATTAGCAACACTTGAAATAAAACAAACACGGAAGAGGCCAAGAATCACTTAATCTCATGTATTAGTCGTTGATAGACTACTAGACAAGTATGCAATATTATACCATATGCAAAGTATACTACCCTCCTCCCCTCCTGAAAAACGTATCCTTGCCAAACTCTTCTTCTATTTTCCAAATTTTTAGACAAAAAAAATTAAAATTCAAAAAAATGTCGAAAAAATTAAAGTTATTTCTTCTTATCTCAAGCACTCGGTTCAAGAAGAGACAAGCCAGAGGTTGACAGATTGGCTACTGTCGCTAGAGGACGTCGTCCTTTAGTTCGACAGGAGCACGTGCTATTTTCATTGTCCAAGTGCACTTAAGCTAGCTGTAACAAAGTAGCACAGTATAGCTTACCTAATCGCGCAATTCGCTCGAGCCAACTGCATACAAGTGAGTCCAAACCCCATCATGTGGCTTAATTGTTTTGAAGCAAACGCCACTATCACTTAATCAAACACATCCAAATAGTTGTCTCTATTCCGTGAAAAAAGTTCGACAAAAACATTCGAAATAACCATAAAGCACGTAGGTGTTATTAAAAAGTTCAAAGTTTCCGAAAACTTTAAAATGTCATTTCCAATAACTGGAATATTAGTCGCCCATCAAAAAAACTGGGCACAAATCTGATTTAAGCCAATTTTGGCGTAATCGACACTGGAGATGTTTTTTAAAAAAACTATCTTCGAAATTAAATTAGGCCGTTTTTAGACCTTTAAAATTTGCTAAAACATATCAAGTGCTAAACCGATATCTAAAGCTGTTCCATGTGCAAAGAAACCAAATTCGAAGATGTCCGACTAAAACTTCAACAGAAGTCAATGCGCATTTGTGCATACGAGGATACAAAAACCAACCAAAATAGAAAGCAAATCTTTGACTTAGACATAAACAAACATAAGAACGTCATTTCGTTCTCATCAAACAAATTTTTGACCACCAAGTTGATTATTTCAAATTTTTAAAGAATAATCATTATTGTTCTGAATTTGAGCAACATATAGAAAAAAACTTTTTTTAAAAATACAAAAATTATAAGTTTTGAAAAAACAAAAATAAATTTTTTTCAACTTGTTATCAAGTATAGTCTAAAATATTTCTCTTACCTCTGCATTAAAAACTTGGCCCAAAGAAGGATAACTTGAAAAGTGTTCAAAATCGCCTATTGTCACTGTCGGACGCTACTTTGTAGGTCGACAAGAGCACATGCTACCCTCATGCGATCTAGTCTTGCATGGAAGCTGCCGAAGCAACACAGCACCACTGCTCGACTGTTCCCCATCTATCGAAACAGGCCCTACACGCTGGATTTCAATGCCTTATACGGCTCTCCTCTCTTCTTTCCCAACTAAACAACTGCCTGTCACTCACGTACGCCCCAAAATTGTTTAGAAAAAACTCTAGTCCGCCTCTGGATTTCGCAAAAAACCTAATATTTCCTTTATACACATTGGCAATTAGTACCTAACATTTGGTCGTTAAGTATATCCGCCACCCTCAACCGACCGCCCGAATAGATGCACAAAAAACATTGACCACAGAGGACAAAAAAAAAGCAAATCAAAAGCTTTGATCTTTACAAAGAGACTTAACGGCTGATATTAAAAAAAGTTAAAGATCTATAGAAAAACGCGGCATTACCAGTTTGCTATTTGGACAGAAATACATACTGATTTTTTACAATTTATCAGAAATAATGACTACACACTGTCCTGTTTTTTTTAAGTAGAAGAAACGAATTCTCTAAATTTTTCCCGCCTCTCGCTTTCTTTCACGTCCTTGACACAATATACTGTCCTTCTAATCACCGTCGTGTTCGCGGACGCACAAGAGCATGTACACTGGTATTAGCATCCATAACACACAAAAAAGAGACAAACCATTCGACCCCTAAACGCTCTTATCACCGCCTTCAACGCTCGAAGCAGTCCGTTCGCAGCTGCGGCTAGTTGACTGCGAAAGGAATCCGTCCAAAATGAAGTTCGTAAATGTCGATGAAGATTTGAATTAAAGTCGACGAACAATTAAAAGATGTGAATACGGGAAGCTAGACTGCACGATGGCTACTCATCACATGGCACAAGTCCGCGCAAGCACGGCTCTTCGACACGTCGTCGCGTCCTACTAGGCCCAAGATGAAAGCCACGAGCAGAAGTTGCTTGGGCACGCCACAGCAGAACACAAAATCAGAGGTTGTTCAGCCGAACACTTCCAGGAAAAGCAACTTTGAGGCCGGCCAAGAAGATGATGACACGACAATCTCATAAAAACGATACACACAAGTTGGCAGACAAGAGCCGGCAACAAAGCGACCAGATACGTTTCTGTGGATTGTTCATTATATACAGCAATCAATATGTTAATAAATTTAAATTCGATTAACAAGACTTTTTTTAATTAAAAAACAAAAACAAACTTAATTAATAATTGGATTTACCGACAAAAAAATTTTATAAAATGTAATTTAAAATAAAAAAAATTATGTTAAAGTCTCAGGGCGTGCTTAGTTAAGTGGCA
>JACCHV010002834.1:0-13771 GCA_018907245.1 Eupristina koningsbergeri | reverse complement strand
GAGCGATGGCAAACTCAAGGCTATGATAGTAACTTTGAGAGCAATAGCAGTCGGCTAGCAACGATGCTTACAGGTGTTTTCTGAACTTTGTAATCGTCCAAACCTAATTGGAACACTCCTGAAAGGATTCTAGTGTTTGACATTTGCCAAAATTTTCCAGCACTTGTAAAAGCTTTTTTACAAGTTGTCTGTAAGATCTGTTAATAGATAGACCAAAAAATGCATGCCGATGACAGCGCTGCACATTGAACTACATTTTCTGGCTGATATCCGTGACAATTGCACAGAGTATTGAGATCACAGATCATGTTGACTCCGATCTTTTAATTTGATTTGAGCCTTGATTTAAGTGCAAAGTCAGGCTTTGAATTAGTTCAATGGCAATTGTGTCTCCGTTTTACGCAGTTTTTCTCTGACTTTAACAAGTTGTTGTCGAAGCAGATTGGAGATGGTGAATTCCGACTTGGTAGCACTTCGAATTCCAAACTTGCGTAAACTCCAGAGTAATTAACTTTGAAACTGTCTCAGATAATCAATATAAACGGGAAAGTGTCCGCTGCGAGTTTGCATGCGCTGGCTGCCTGATTTGTCCGACGCATTTTTTGCTCGCTGTTTTATGTTTCCTGCAATTTATTGCTCGAGTTATAGCCGCGCAACTTGACAGCGCTCGTTTAATATAGCTTAGAATTGTTATTTGGATTTTTCGGGTTATGATTGCTGATCTAGGACAACAAAGTCGCTGGGGAGACAATTAAGCTGCGAAAATTAGAATTAATTTTTCAGAAATTCTGTAATTATTACTCTATATCTAAGTAAAGTGCGGTCATTTCTTAAGTTTTAAGTATGGGCAAGAAGAGCGTCGTTATTTGTTCCGATCTTTATCAATTTGTATTTGTAGATTTTGGAGGTTCTTATTAAGAAGGCTGTAGTTAAAATTACTCATATTTAGCCGACCTACAAGCACCAGCTGATCGAACGTCAAAAAAAGAAAAAAATCAGAAGCATGTCGCCGGCAACTAGCAGACAGGCTTCGTCTAGTCGTTCCACGCCTGAAAGCATCAAATCGCGCCGTTCAAGCACAAACGGGAGAACAACAAGACTAGGCAAAAGTATTCAAGTAAAGTCTAAATCTTTGGAAATACTTTGTTATTATAGAACCATTCAAGCGATTTGACCGAATTCAAAATGCCGGCAAAGCGCCGCTCGGGCCGTCCTCGTAAACATCCACTGCCAGACGCGACACAAAATGACATTCCATCCACTAGCGTCGATTTGACAGGGTCCGAATCAGTCGTCTTGTCTGGTAAGAGGCCGCGCGTAAGCACCTATAAGACAGAGGTCGTAGACTTGTCTGAAAACTGCATAAAAGGCGAAAACAGCACTCTCTTGCCAGACGAAAATGCGAACGCCGAGCAGAACGCTAGGTCTCAAACAATCACGAAAACCTTTAATGACTCGGAGCTGAACCTGCATCCCTATAACGGTCTCATTGGCGAAGAGATTAACGACAGCAGAATCAGTCAACTGGTTAGTTGTTGCATTTGCTTTTTATGAACAAGTTGAATCTTTTAGGTCAAGGAAATGGACGAGGCACTAGAAAAGGCTGGAGGTAATTGTTTTCGAATTAGTACTCCGCAAAGAAGAAATTTTAAACTTGCCAAGTAAAAACTTGTACTACACCGAATATTCTTTTGTGCGCTTGCTTCATTGTTTTATTTCTTCCCTAAAAGGCTAAAAACTTTTATCTGACAAGTTTTAACTTAAAAAAATTCTGAGGAAACTCTCCGGTACAACAGCTCAAAAATGCCCATTAAATACACTGCGGTGCATTGATACATACACTTGTTTGATTGTGCAAATCAAGCATAAATTTAGAAATAAGTCTGATTCTAAAACTATGCGAGCCTGTAGAAAGGGTATTCCAGTTGAACAAGTAAAAGATTTAAAACGTCTCAAAACTCTTCTCAGCCATGTCAAACCCATGTCTAGCCGAGTTTTTCAAGTTGTCAATCGCAATGGCAACGCGTCGACTATCGCTTGCTTTGAGATTCATTGCATTCCTTGAGATTGATTCTATGCTTCAGAACGGGTGGCGTATTTATACTACAGTGCGTGACATAAATATGCGCCCACCCGCTGATTTCGCAAGTTGGGCATGAAGTCTTTCTCTAGAAGGTAGAGTACCTCTAGAAGATAGGATAGTTTTTGAATTGAAATCATCGTCAACTGCATGCCCAACTTGCGAAATTAGCAGGTGGGTGCATATTTATGTCACGCACTGTAGTTTGCCAACGTCGAAAACCGACAAGGAACAATTACTAGACGTTTTAGGTTGGTTTTTTTTCACTAAAATACCATCTTCAAGCGTTTTCTACAAGATGGAATGGTTTTCGGATAACACTTATCAACTTTATACTCAGCCTGCAACATCACGATTTGTATTTATATTATTGCACCTCCGTTTTATAAGCTTTTAAAAACTTTCGATCTTTAAACTAAGCAAACTAAATATTACAGAAAATTACTTGTTATTGCTATGTTGTTACGCTTTGTCCATCTCTTACTGGAGATAAGCCTTTCCAAAACTCAGTTTGAGTTAGTAAGCGCGCATAATTGTGGTTGCCTGTGATAGTTAAAATCGTTAGTTTTAAGTAAACGTACCTGGCGATGTCACTCTATAAACACTTTTAAAGTCTGTCGCTTAAAGGAAACAATTAAAAAATATTCAAAGTGCCTAAACAAAACAAATCGATTGGTAGACGACGATTAGGCTTATTGGCAGCGTCAAGACAATATAGTTTAGTCGACAAAGTATGCACATATCGGTCGTTCGGCGAAGCTGGGAACTGCTTCAAAGACAACCGGATAAATAGCACCGCAAAATGGGTTCTTCAATTGTATTCTTATCTGCAAAATGACGAGCCATTCTAAAAGCCGACTAAACCATTGATGATGTTGTCTTGAGTAGTTGTTACGCTGCACATGGCAAAGATACAACAGAGCTTGTGTCAATCAACTCAATCTAAAGCATTGATTTGATTTCTAGCTGTTTTATCTCTGCACGTAAGGTGTGATGCTTCAACGAGTATGTTTAACTAGCAAACGGTCTGATTTCTGAGAGTACGCATAGTGGTTTGCGATGCAAAATCTCACCTCTGATGTATAGAATACAATGCACGATTGAAACTTGGTGTTAGAGCTGTTGAATGATGTGCATGTGTTTGTTGCCCAGAAATTACATGAAATGAAAGTGCTTGACCAAACCGAATGAAATTTAGAGTATTTGGTCGTTCTTATTTACTCTGCCTTTCAGACTTTATGTCGATCGACCAAACTCAAAGCTATATCATGTCCCGTCTCATTCTTATGGCCAAGCGACCAAAGGGCATTGTTGTCTACTGCCGTGTGTTTGATCGAAGTTATCATAAATATCGTTTTGAGTGCGTCCCGGCAGAGCTTTTCGTGCTCCACTACCCAGTGGTAAGCTGTTAGTCAAAATCGTTTCTGACCTTGCCAGATTCTAGGATGTGAAAGAGTACCTGTTCGAGCAACTACGCTGGAGTGAATTGACATAGGATCTCAAACAGTTTCAATAAGCAGATGTAAGTTGAAGCGACGTTGTTGGCTCGTTCAACGACTAACTCTAAATCTTTGGATGCGATTTTAACCCACATCAAAGTTGTCATCGGTGTAGTAAAGTACTCTTAACAGCTTCATTCTAACCAAGTGTAACATTTCCTTTCTAAGATTTGGTATTATTGAGTAATAACCAAATTGTCTAATTCAAACTGCGGAGAAAATGCGATTCGTTATTGTCGTTTTCTTATTTAATACTACTGTTTTTGTTGTTAGTCTTTGTTAAAAATTAAATAAAGATTTTTAAAATATTTTGCGTTTAGAGCAAGTCTGACGAGCTCGTTAACCAAGCTTAAATTTTATTTGAATTTCGTGCGCTGCTGAGACGAGAATCCCAGCCAATTCTTAGCTGTTCCTTGTTTTCGAGAAGTTTACAAATAGTTTTAAAGATGCCTTTTAGGAGTGCAAAGATTTTAAGCACTTCAATATTTTAAAGACTCTGAACCTCTTTGCACGTAGATCTACTTATGCACGGATAGAACTTCTTGTCAGCTCAAATCAGGCTGATTTTCCAATGATTTGAAAGTTCATTCCGATGCGTAACCGTAGCCAGAAGCGGTAGCTTTTATGGTGCTCAACTGAGTGGGAAGAGGTTTGAAATAAAATCGGCTCGGTTGAAAAGCACTGCCATCGGTTGCTTCGAAAGGAAAGTAATATTGCATTATGCAAATGAAGCACACAATCCTTCTTCCACGATCGATGTAGGCTGCTTTAGAACCAGCACTTTGAAGATTCTGATAGTTGTTTCAAGTTCGCTTACTAAGCAAATGCAAGGTTTGCAGGTGTATAAACTTGTGAGTTCGACGAATTATGGCTAAAACGTTGTTTTTTAAGCAGTTTAAAAGTCATCAAAGAGTCGAGATTTGGCACAGCTCATAAAAGTTTGAACTTGCTTGTGTAAACGACTTTCAACTCTAATTTATGCCCATAAATCTAGTTTATCTTTCCTTGCTACTACTGTCAAAACTTTCGACGTTGCTCAGCATTGTGCACGCTGCAACACCGCAATTTGTTTTGGCGCCAATTCGAATGCTCATTTTTTGTTTAAATCATTTTGTTGCTAATTTTAAATTAAAAATGATTAACGTGAATAGTTACGAAATGTCGGCTACGCCGGAACCGTTTGTGCCAACGCGCAACGCGCTCAAGTCTGTTCTTCTACTAATACTTTTCTTTGCTACCTTTTTGGCCAGCATTGTAAGTTAATTACTGCTTTTGTTAACATTGTTATCAACCATTTCAAGTCTGCTCTAATACTTAAACGTGCTGCATCTTCAGCAGATTCTAATCGCGCTTCTAAGATCTTCTCGCTGCTATCTTGTTTTGGTGGTGGAGGTAAATTGATGGTTTTCATTAATTTTATTATGAAATTTAGTTTTTTTTTGGCGGACATGTCTGATGCCTTTGCTACCCGAGGTTCACCATAGCAGATCGAAAAAGCAAAGCTGATGCTAAATGGAACACTAACTTTCCATTTGCCGAACTTTTGCATTTCTCTTGGTTTTATCTTTGTCTTATTTATGCGCAGGTAAAAGTGTTTCAGCTTTATGACATTGCTTCGCTTTTCAAGTCGGGTAATTTTTGGCTCCCGAGCAAGATTGGCTTGTGATGGCCATTATCTACTGCATCACTCGGATGAACTACGCTATGACTCATCTTCCAGTGACTCAGCGCCGCTATCGATCCTAATGAGGACTTGCCCGAAGAGAGGGATCAGCAATTTCAACATGAGACACATTCAACGATGCGAGCCGCAATTCTGGTTTTGGCTATATCGTTGCATGTAAATCATTTTTCAACTTCTATAATTGTACAACTTTTAGGCCGTGTTTGAAGGTCTTTCAGTAGGCATGATCTCTGATGTCAGCGCACTTTTACAGGTAAATTTCTGTTTTTAATAGATTATTTTTTTTAAAGATTTGTGGCGCTCTTCTTATTCACAAGGTTATTATTGGTATTAGTTTGGGCATTCGACTTGTTCAGAGCCGAATGCGGCCAAAGACAGTTGTGATTTGCTGCATCGTTTTCTCCATTCAAATCCTGCTTGGCGGCTTTGTTGGCCTTGGCATTGTGGATGTGCTGAATCAAAAATCACACGGCATTGCTGGTTTTGTCAGTGGTGTCTTGCAGGTAAGCTTTTTGGTGATCTTTTGAGTAATTTAACAACTTTGCAGGCTTTCGCCGCTGGTACTTTTCTCTATATTACCTGTTTTGAAATTCTTCCACATGAGCTTAACAAAAAAGGGTATCGACCGTTAAAGCTTTTGACACTCGCTTGTGGTTTTGCTCTTATCACTACGTTCATAATTGTGTTTCCGGATGCGGATGACCAGAGCGACAGTGATGGTAAGTGGAGGTCGTTTGGAGTGTTGCGATCTTTGCTTATTTAATTTTATCAAAACGTTTTCAATCAAGATCTTTCCACAGTCTATAAGTAACTCATGTTTTCCATATCCTGCTTCTTAAACTAGACGAGCTGTGCTGTCTTGCATTTTTCGTGTTTGGTCTAAGCTTTGTTGTTTTTGTTTTGAATTCTATAGGACAAAAATGTACCGAAATAGTTCCTCCTTGAGGACAGTCAAGTCAGCCAAGTCATTTTTTGCCCTAAGTGTTATAGGCGGTCAATCACTGGGGAGGTAACTTCTTTGTTTAAAAGCCTTTGCATGTAATTTGAGTGCGAAGAGCACAACTTAGAAGCTCCACCAAACGTTCTTTTCACATTTGATGGACTCGTTTGTTAAACTGAATTTGATTTTCTCGTCACCAACTTAAACGCACTTTCATCATAGGTTTGTCACTGTATTTACTTTTATTCCTTCTGACATTACTGGTGTTTGACAATATCTGACAGAGTTTACTCGTTAACATTATTGTTCTATAGCTGCTATTCCATATTTTTGTTTGTATACTGTTGTTTTCAAGAGCTTTTCTGAGATGTCTTTAGTGTCACTTTTGGAAAGTAATTAGACACAGGAAACATATCCACTTTCCCTGTCAATAAATGTATATAAAGTATATGCTGCACTTGGAACGACAATGGTAGATTAATACCGCGTTTGTACTTGCTAACATTTGCGACACGACCTAAATTTTTGTAGATTTCAGACTAGCGTATTTAAACAATGAAGTTGCAGCATTAACAATGATTTCTGTTTTGTTGATTGTGTTCTTGGTTACGGTAATCTACTTTTGCTACCAGTAAGGGGACTTTTTGTAAGTGCTAATTTGAAAGTTTAGTTACGTTAACTACCTATTATCGGCACTCATCAAACGTATTTTGTCATGTCAACGCGTGGATTTGCATGACATCTCGTTTCGGAGCGTCGGCCGGGTGAAGCTCCTTTACGAGAACTACAACGTGGAAATTCAAAACGTCCGCTTTCAGTCCAACTTGTTCGCATCGCTCGAAACGTCCAAACTGTTCAATGTGAGTGTAGGTGATGTGCGTGTGGAAAAAAAGTCGAAATCGGTGTTTGCGCCACCATCAGCTTCGGCTAATATGACAGCAGGATCAACACTTGACAAAGGAGAGGATGATGTGGATGACGTCAACACATGTAGGAAGAAGCCGGCAAAGAACTTTTCTCGAATTCTTCACTACTTCCAATACATAAACGTCCGAGTTGGCGCGGCATTGATTGTGTTGTTGGACGACGTACCTGATTGCTTGCTTCATGTGACCATTGAAGGTTGGCTCTGGATCACCTGCCAAACAAGCTTGTAAATGCAAACTTTATTTCTAGGGCTTAATCTAGAGACGTTTCGAGAGCGTGAAGGCCTCCAACTTGAGCTTCAGTTTCGTCTTATTCAAGCCAAATTGTTCATGCGCAACTCGTTGACTACAGCTAAAGGAATTTTGCTGACCGAATTGCAATTGGCCGGCAGAGTGTCTGTGGACGTGGTCGCCAAGACAGAGCGAATAAAAAAGCTGGGATTGAGGATGAAAAATACAAAGATTAGCGTATCGGATAGTAAGTATTTTGTTTCTATACGATTTTGGACGCTTTTTAGCTCTCTTCGAGTATCTCTTGCTTCACCTACCTTCAGCATCTAATACAACAAAAAAAAAGAAAAAAGAAACGTTTCTACTCAGATGTTTTGACTCCATACCAACAGTGGACGTTGACCTGGACAACTTTGTAGTCGAATTTGTGGCTTTTTTAACGTCAAAATCAATGCGAACATTGTCGTTGTCCCTACAGAAGATTAGCGGTAAATTTAGGGGATTGTTGTTGCTAGAATGCTTGTTTCAGCTGATTTCAACTCGTCCCAAAAAATGGGCGTTGCCAAGTTTGGCGACCTTTTGATCACTGATCATCAGGCAGCGTCACAGTTCAAATGTATCCAATTCATGATGGCACTAAATAGACATCAACGACAGGCGGTGGAGATATCACCGGAAATCAGGAATAATGACGTCATTAGTGAAAAGAAAAACATCAGTTTGAAATTCCGCCTGGGAAACACAGAATTGAGTTTTGTACAAGTTAGCTTGTTAGGTTTATATTAATTCGCCTTGAAAAACACTTTAGACAGATCTTGAGTTAGTGATGACGATCTTCGAGCCAGCCGAGCAGCCAAAAGTTTAAGACATATTTCCCAAATCAGAGATGCTGCAGATGATGCGGAGTAATAGCGTTTCCCAACTGAAGACAACACTGAAGTAATAGCGTTTACAGTCAATTTGCAACTTGAGCTAAGTGAATTTCAATGTGCACTGCGAGTGCGCGATGGGCCTGTGATTGTTGTAGGCGTAGAGAGCGCGGGACTGAATTGCGACCACGTGAGTTTGCAATAATAATAAAGAAATTTTGACACGGCAATTTCAGCGCTTCCAAAGCATTGAATTTGAGGTCGAGTCATTATGGTGTCACCGAGCGTCAGCTGATTTTCAAGGGGGTCTACTCTCTCAACTTTCATTCGATCAGCATAATTGGGGCACTACTGTGGCCATTGGCGCAGGATGCGCGCATCTAATTCGTTCTAAAACAAATCGGATTCAAATGTTCATACAAGTAGACGAATGCCAGTTTGAATGGGAAGCTGCGGTGATGTCACATTTAGTTGAGTTTATCCGACTGTTCCGGAAGCCTCAGCCGATACGTCTGAATCGACTTGCACGTACGAATAACAAGCTTAGTAGCGACCAAGATAGTCAAAGGCAAAGTGAGTGTTTTTTTGGTGAACAGTTAATGTTGTGTTCTCACAGTTATGACCACGAAAGAGATTTATTAGCATTTTTATTACGATCTTCAAAAGTGACAACTCAACTAGTGTCAGAAAACAGCCGCTTTTTTGAAATCATTTTATCCAAACTCGTGTTCATTTATGCAAATTGGTGTCCTACTCTTGTGCAAGCCATCTATTTACAACAGCTAAATCTTAACACGAGACTACGAAAGTGGGTTTAGTTAAGTGGTAGCGACATCAGTTTGGAAAAATGAAGATTGCATGGCTGGGTTCGGGTCCAGCTATATGCAGGTTGACTAAAAGGAATGCCCGCAAGCAAGTCAGCGGTGTTGTTTCGCTTCATCCAGCTTGGATACAGCTGGTTTGTGGGGAAAAACGCGTTCTCCTGCCAAGCTAGGAAACGGCGCCCTCCAATGACAGTAGCCGGCTTTGGCAGCCTTTGGTTCTTCCTCTTCGGACTTAACTGGTCTTTGAATCTGAAGCAGTAGGAAATCTACCGCTTAGAAGAAATTAATTTAGAAATTGGTTTTCAAGAGGGCGTTCCCAGCAGTCAGGTGAATTACAGTGTAATTTAACAATTATAGGATTGTCAGGACGTTAGGGCATGCTGATGAAACTTTGTAGAGAGCAATCAGACGTTTATCCAGAAAATGTTCAAAGTGGTTTTTCTGATTTCACGGTTAAGAAGTGACTGGCTCTTGGGGCATTGTTGTTTGAACTTAGCAAATGATTTACTACTGGTTTCGCTTGCTAGCGGTTGGCTGGGCTGATCAATGATGGCCAAATTGTGAGTCTTGCTAGATGAACCTTTTGAACAGGATTTAGATTCAAAATTTAACACTAATGACACGGGAAATCGGCCCTTGCTTGGAAGCATAATCTTAGTGATGGGGATACAAGAAGATAACCTCTTTACAAAGCTTTGCATAGGCTCTGACAGTTTTTCAAAAGTTTTCACTAGTCCGCAGTTTTGTAAAAAACATGGGCTTTCTATGCCAAGACTTGGGCTGTATTTGATTTAACTGTTTTAGCGCCATCGTTGCTAGAAATACAACTTCTGTTGTCGGCTAAGAAATTGTCACTTTTCTTCACCGCAAAGTCGGCTGCTTTTGTTGTGCTTTCCACAGAAAGCGTCCGCGTCGACTGGCAACACAAAACCGAAGATGCATGCCGTTCTCACATTACGCTGGAATCAGTGCGCTTAGGGACCGGTGAACTTCAGCATCATTATCCGCTGCCTACAGCATGGTGGAATAAGCAGGTTCCAAAACGGGTTTTTGTTAACAAAACTGGCGGCTGCGCAAAGATGAGCTTTAAGTTCGAATCAGACTTGTCTAAACGTTGGTTGATTGTGGATGCAAACGATGCATTGGATCTGTGCTGGTCACCGCTGGGACATGCTGTTATTTATGAAGTATACAGTCACACCAGGTTATTGCTAAACTCTTTAAAACTTCAACAAATTAACGACGCTACCGTGCCAACATCGTCACCGTCATCATCGTCGTTGGAAATTCGTATTAACTCTGAGCACACCGTTGCCTTGGATTTTCAACTGCCTCGAAATCATACAATGCGCTGGATTGTACCGTCACTGCAATTTAAACGTACTGCATCACGAGTTCTGTTGTCGGCACCAACTTTTTTGCTCGAACTCGACTCTCACATTTTGATGAGTCTAGAGGTTTTTTTACAGTTTCGCAGGTAATTTAGATATATTTTAGTTTCCATCGTTTGAGCGTCAGCAGATGTCAGCATTAATGGACCTTGCGCGCCAAGACTTCAAGAAGCGTTTATGTCGGTCAAACAAAGTCTGGACATGGTCAGCGCAGCAGCTGGAGCTTATTTTTCCTTATCAATACGACTTTGCTGCTACTTTCGAAGAGATCACAAACGCATTTAAGTGGATAAACCGTTGCACGGTGTTCAACGCCGTGAATTCACAATAGACAGTCCTTTGCCATCTGATATAAACATTGTCATTAAAGGTAAAAGTAGAGATAGTATTTTTAAAAAACGAATTTAGAAACTCTTCTCTGCATGAACGATGACCCATTTGAAAACCGGATTCAGCTCATATACGAGATTTCCATGGATGAAGTGTATGAACGCGAACGTCGTTGTCAGATGCTAGATCAAAAAGTGGAACAATTAAAGCGTGATGACGCAAGTCTGTCTAGTGAGTCGTTTGTCCTGCACACATTTAATATTCGCTTAGAGTCTAAGCTCGAAGCGTTGTACCAGTCGTTAGCCAAGAAGGACGCTCAGATCTACGTCGAACGCATTAATAAAGCAAAAAAGCAAGCGCAGCGATACTTACTTTCATGGCGTCTAAAAGGTTTTGATCTGAAGATATTTGCTGATTTGTCACTGCATGGCACACATAACGTTTTAAAGTGCATTCGATCATACAACCCAGAGGCGTAAGTCTAGCATTTATTATTTTGCATTTGAGTGAAATACACGGAGGTGCAATAATATAAATACAAATCGTGATGTTGCAGGCTGAGTATAAAGTTGATAAGTGTTATCCGAAAACCATTCCATCTTGTAGAAAACGCTTGAAGATGGTATTTTAGTGAAAAAAAACCAACCTAAAACGTCTAGTAATTGTTCCTTGTCGGTTTTCGACGTTGGCAAACTACAGTGCGTGACATAAATATGCACCCACCTGCTAATTTCGCAAGTTGGGCATGCAGTTGACGATGATTTCAATTCAAAAACTATCCTATCTTCTAGAGGTACTCTACCTTCTAGAGAAAGACTTCATGCCCAACTTGCGAAATCAGCGGGTGGGCGCATATTTATGTCACGCACTGTAGTATAAATACGCCACCCGTTCTGAAGCATAGAATCAATCTCAAGGAATGCAATGAATCTCAAAGCAAGCGATAGTCGACGCGTTGCCATTGCGATTGACAACTTGAAAAACTCGGCTAGACATGGGTTTGACATGGCTGAGAAGAGTTTTGAGACGTTTTAAATCTTTTACTTGTTCAACTGGAATACCCTTTCTACAGGCTCGCATAGTTTTAGAATCAGACTTATTTCTAAATTTATGCTTGATTTGCACAATCAAACAAGTGTATGTATCAATGCACCGCCGTGTAGCATATCCAAGCTTTGATTGGTTTTTGAACCAATATTTGAAATGAGCCATTGAACACGAACGACTCTTCTCACTTTAGGCCTTTCCCAGCCGAAGGCATGGAATTTTCGACATTATGGGCAAGAGATGTCGTGCTAGACGTCTCAGAAAGTCGGATGCAATTTCGTGACTATCCTCTGCCCTATAAGCATCTGAAAGGTAGTGCTTTTTAGCCTCCTGCAACTTGATTTTTTAGATGCTCACTTTTGGGGTACTATATGCGGTGCAGAGCAACTTGCGGGTCAGCGATCGATGCGTGAGTGCTACATAGAGTTACCGGAGCCGTGGGGCAGGTTTACGATTCAGCGCAACATGTCTCCGTTAAAGTTTTATTACGACTTAGAATGCGGTGAGTCAGCAAACTTGGTGACAGCTTAGCTCTATGCTTTGTAGAAACAGCTGATTTGAAAATCATTTACGGTCCTTGCTGGGAGCCTTGCTTATCAATGATTAGCTTGTGCTGGCGTTACATCAATTCACCGTCACAAGATCCATCACCGCCGTTGGCGTTTTGGGATAAAATTAGGTAAAAATGTGATTAATCGGATCATTGACAGTTCTTGCAGACTGCTTCTACATGGGCGTGTGCTGATGTCAGCTTGCCGGTTGGTCACTTCAATGTTGGCATCTCCAGATCCGTACAACGACACCGAACTCATCGAAATCTCATGGACACAATTTGCGTTCGAATGGCTGACTGGAGAGTTTCGCATTTATACAGATGTAGACGCGTACATTCGTACAGCATCCAAGTACGATGACAGCCGACTGTTACACCTACCTCAACTAAAATTTTTTGTCCAGCTGAATTGGGCCTGCCTAAACGATCAGCATGACCATCATTCGGTAACAACAAACTTCTGTTGAACAAAACTTTGTTATCTTGGTTTCAATGCCGTCTGGCCGTTTTTTTCAAATAATTTGTATGGGCTTTAAAAGCTAAAGCGTGCTAATCTAACAAAAGTCATTTCAGTTAACTTTGGTATACGAGAATCTTTAAAATTTTAAAGGAAACTTAAAATGGAAACTTAATCTTCTGGAAAATTAAAGTTAGTTGTGATTTGCTTGAAAATTATTTTTAGATCTATAGCCATATACTCAAACATTTGAAGTTATACTATTAATTTCTAACATTACTTTAGGTTCATCCTATTGCGCCTAACAAGCTCCCTGATTACGTGACAAATGGTGGCCACGATTCCTACCGAGGCTTTCGCTCTGAACATGTCGATCTAGTCTTGCAAGTGGAAGTAAAGCCTTACTACTACAGTGAGGCTCAGTGTCCTCAGATTCTCTTTTATGCCAACACCTTCAAATGGCTTGATTTTATGAAAAATACCTTGACCATGGTTAACAGACCCATCAAACGGGGTCGAATTTTCAACGAAGTTGGAGTACGTCGACAACAATTGTCGCGGCATTTTAAGTCGGATTTTTGGATGCTGTTGCCATTTAAACTCAACTTTTCAGAAACATTCAACTTAATCTCATGTTGCCACGCTTCCTCATTTCCTATTGGATGTCTTTTTCGTCCTATTATGGCTTTCGAATGATCAGCGACAGTCTGCGATTGACCTCTTCACTCGTCTTACATTCTACGCCACCGTCGGCAGCAAATAGCACCAACACATCACCAGCCGTCGATTGTATACTTCGACGACGTTCTCGTACAGTATGGAAAATTTCGCATATCTCTGTGCAGTTAGAAAACGCCCAAGTGCACCTGTTTGGCGACACCTGTCAACCGTTAGCTAGCAATGAAAGTTTTAATGACAAAGACGAATCGTTTTTTATCGG
>JACCHV010002833.1:0-10497 GCA_018907245.1 Eupristina koningsbergeri | reverse complement strand
CATTCTAAAGCTGTTTTTGAATTAAAAATATTTGTGAGGTAGCCGGACGATGGATTAGCTAAGCTGCAAAACTGTCGAGTTTGTGACATTTTGTTTCTTGTTTTTAGCAGAGCAGTTGAATCTAATGTTGATTTGGACAAATTTATGCTCTGTAAGTCGAATTGTATGACTCATTTTTCAAGCATCTGCGCATCGTCTAATTGCTAACAGGTTTCTGTTGCCGCAATTCCGCAAGTTTTGTCCATATCCGTCGTTTAGTATTACAATCGCTAATTAAAAGTCAGCTAGTTAGATTTTAATATTTGCGAACAAAGTTGGCTTGTAATTTGATGAATCTGTGGGCAAACGTTGAAGCAATGTTTCTAGTCGTGACGTTGGAACGTGCCCAAATTGTGTTTGGTGTCGGTTGCAGCGTTCAGTTGAAGGGATAAATATTCCAAGTCGCGATTTCTGTCATTGGACTATGGTTGCATTCAAAACTTTCTTTAGATAGAAGCGTTATGCTGAATGGATACCAGCAATTCGCTCTAATTTCCAACAATGAAAACTGATATTTAGCTAATCTATAAACGGCTTCAGATAGCTTTTCAAAGGCATTGAGATTGATGTGTGCCCAAGCCAAGGCTTTCATACGATCGGATTCTATTAGAAGAATTAGGTAGTTATTACCACTAAAAATATCATACAGTAGCCCAAAAAAGTTTATATTAGGTGTTGTTTCTGTTTCCGTGAATTGTTGCAAGACCGACTGATGCTATTCGATAGAGCCAGTGTTCAAAACTCGACTGGTCGTTAATCTCAAGAAGTTTTAGCAGGCTTTTAACGTGTAGGGGCGTGTTTAGTTAAGTGGCAAAAGCGTTTGTTTGAAAAAGAACAAGCTACGCAGTGGCGTTCAAACTTAGCTGCGTGCAGCTGGTTAAAGGAGATAGCGTGTTTCTGTCGGCCTACGAGGTGGTGCTCGCCAGTGACAGTAGCCAACCTTGGCAGCCTTCAGATTGTCCCTCCTTGGGCTAGGGTGTCTGATGCAGGAGTAGAATGAAAATAACGTGATAGTTCCTTATGCTTGGGTGGATGGTCATTTGCACAAGAGCAATTAGGATCAGAACTAATACGGATAAAGATGATTTCAAACCACGCAACACTCAACAAGCTCCTGTCTCGTGCAGGTTATCGTTTTGCGCGGTGGATCTACGCTTGCTGGCGAGCCCAGCACATCCGTAATTACTTAATGTGAGTGCTAGTTGCCGAATATTGGGCATGGATTGGGGTCGTTTTCTCAGTCAATAGCTGTCAAAACTATGTGGAAACTTGATTCGCACACACTTGATCAGATTGGCTTTTATAAGACCAGGGATGCAAAGCCCTGATTTCCAAGCATCGAAGGCTTAAAAACTCTGAGTGGGTTTTTGAGGTTGCGCTGATTAATGCACCTTATAAACTAAAGAAATTTGCCGAAAGAAGTGACGTTTCTGACTAAGATTGTTTAATTAGTTGGACGTCGACCATTATAGAACATTTAGGGTTGACTGAAGCCGCATGTCTAGCGAAGATAGGCGACTCTTACATCAAGTAGTTTTGATCCAGAGGTTGTGGGTGCACCCTATCATTTGCATCGAAATTCATCCCAACCTTTAGTTTAGACTTGGGAATATTTGGTGACGATTGCGAGGAACAAAGAATTGAATTTATGGGAAATACCAACTGCTTCGGAGCGTTTGAGTTTCAAAATCTGACGAAATCTGTTGATGTTGTTTATTTGGGTAATTCTTAAATCGAATTAAACTGTTGGGCTGACGTGAATACATGAGGCGATCTCAGTCCGAACAGTTTGAAAGTGGTCAAGAGCATCAGTGGTTCTAAACTTACTCTGCAGTGCAGCCCACTTGTTCTGGTAAGATCAGCCAGAAAGCGCGGTATATTTAAAAGAGGAGTTACGTTGCACAAAAGCGTTGATTGTACTTTAGAAATTGGATTACAGACTGCTTCACGTTATTCTTCTCTTCGCTGGATCTCTTTCTTTTCTTTGTTTGCAAATTCTCAATTTGACGTAACAACTTGCAGATTGCTGCTAAAATAGCCGATGAATGATTAGATTTGTTTGCTGGTTGACTGGGTTTTGCAATGAATTGCCTCATATTCACGCAATAACCTCATTAACAATCACTAAAACAATTTTTAAAGCTGCTTATGGCGAATCGGAAAATTTCTCTGGAAAACATCAATTCGGTTTAAGAACTTTGAGATTTTCAGAAGATAGTCAGCCATGGGGAAGTTCTTTGCTCCTCGTGGAAAAACCCAAGTTTGTGAGGCGACAATCTTTTCTAAAGAAGCAAGTTTTGTTTTAGAGGCTAGTCTAGTCAGAAAACTGTGCTCTCTAACTTGCCGGCTCTTGTGTTGGCCAAGTTTTTGCGTAATTTTATTAAAAAATCAATGACAAGTGCTCCCCAAAATACGGCCTATTATTGCCGAAATTCCCTCTAGAAGCGTGTGTGGGTCTTATTTAAGTCTGATTTAAAACTCACCAGATATTAACTGGCGGCACGCTGACTCAATCGGCGCAAACAACTCGCAACCGAAATCACGCAGCGCTGCGAAGACCAAATCGAACCGTAGTCGGATAGGACTGTTGGAACTATAAAGACGCATGCAGCACCATCTAGTTTCTGTCCAACTCTTCCAGCTTCCATCTTTGGCAGCGTGAGATTCGAGACTACTCAGCTGGAATAGAGTACAGTTTTGGTCGCACAAAACTGAACGCTTCTCCTTCAGCTTGCCGCAGATGGGGTCTGGTGACTGGCAATAAAGCCCACAGTAATGACACGACTGTTCGACAGAATCTCGAATTTTCGACACATACAGCACGATTGTCGTTGCAAAATTCATCCTGATCTCTCGCAATCTGTCGCTTCTACAGATCATCAGTCATAAAAAGACTCACTTGGGATTCTTTCGCCTTTGACCCCGTATCTCCAGTCAAAAGTCCTTGCTTTCAATATGTGTTGAAAGGCAAGCCCCGGTTATGTCCAAAATCGCCTTGAGTTCGGGAAATGAAACCAAGCTCAAGGCACAACGGATAGAAGTCCTCTAAACAGGATAGAAAGCTTGGATTTCCTGCAGCTGTGAAAACTTTGTGGTCAGTCAATACAACAGCTCGCATGCCAAGCTAAAAAAGTTAATTTGTTCTGAAAGCAAGAAACTCGCAAGCAGTTGCGCTAAGCACATGAATCCAAAACAAAGCCTATTAATTTGGACAGAAAGTCGTCGAGTAAAACACATTTTTGAGGAATGGAACAACTCCAATTTCTTTGTATACGTCTAATGGTCAAGAATTAATCCGAAAGCAACAGCTCGCGAAGACCGCTAAAATCGGCTGTTGCCGTGGTGGATGCTACCCTGTAAATCTGCAGAGAGAGTTGCTGCTGGTACAAACTAGCTGCACTAAACTTGGTTGTGCTTAAACATTGTCGTGGCTTTGCGGTATTTTTAATTCGACTAGCTACCAAAAACATTCATCTTGAACCTTGTCGTGCCATTCTTCCAAAAAGCACTAGCATTCACTTGATCAGGCACACTCGCTGTATGTTTAATCTTTCCTACTAAATACTTGGTAATTGCAAGCTAAAACTAGTTTAAGAACTCAGAAAATGTTCTTATTTCTGCGATGACCACAGCCGAGTTTGGAGTGAAAGTAAAAATAAGATGAGTTTACAGAATGACTAAAAGTTAGTTTCATGGGTGGCGTGGGAAAAACGCAGTATTCAATTCAAACCAATTTCAAGTCTGGACTCCTAGGGAAACTAATTTTGTCGCTTTTTGGCAATTTTAAAATTCTATCGATTTCGTAAGAATTTGGACAAATCAGCCGAGTACTAAAAGCGTTTCCGATCAAAGCGCATGCACGCGTTTTTGTTTTCTACAAAGTAGGCCCCGCTTAGACGTACACTTCGGCATCTTGCGGCTCAACTTTTTCGCAGCTGTAATTTTAGATTAGAGACAAAGTACATGGTCGCTTTATATCGCATGTCTAGGCACAATTTCTCTTCAGTCGGGCTGACAATGCCAAATCTGTCACTGTTCAATAAAGGCTGATTTTTAAAATTGGGTGGCAACTCATTTGTCACTTGTGCAAGTTTTGCGGGAGTGTTGTCCACGCCAATAGCCGACGTCATTTGCTTTTTGGATGCTTATTACTTGTAATTGAAGTTTGGGCGATACGTTTGAACAAAGCTGGGGTTTCGAGTCACTTCATCGCGTAGACGACTACTGTACAAAGTGTAATGCCAGTGGGAGCACTTAGAATAAGGCCATCTGTGAAGGCGCAAAGGTGGAACAGAATCAGTTTAGAAGTTCTACTCGGGGCTGCTTGCGCTAGACCAGCTTTTGGGCAGTGAGCTCTTTATCCGACAACTGCAAAGAGCGTTTTACTCTCAAGCCTCGGGTTGGCTAAAAATTTCTCGCAGTTAGTTCGATCTGGTCTGTCTGATTCGAGGCGGCAAGTCACGAGGGAGCTTATTTGACCGAAAAAAGCAAGTTTCAAGTCACGATGTAATTTGTTTGGGCACGCATATTGTCTCATAAACATTTCGCGAAATTCCGCGACGCTTCGGGCCATTTTGCAGGTCAAAGGAGGGCGGAGTCAAAATAGTCTTGGACGACTTTTGTTAGTGACTTATTGACGAAGGGGTTGGAGAGTTGAGGGTGTGACTAATGTGAGTGTCGACGGTAGTGGTTTCGCAAAAAGGCAGCCGGCGACTGACTTGAGATTTCAGTCGTCAAAGTCGTTATTTGGGTGGGGTAAATCGCGTTGTATGGCGTTTTTTGCAAATTTTCACAAAGGCTCAGACGACTTATTGCGCGTAATGTAGGTAATTCTTTGGACTGATTTGCTAGGTTTTTGTGTCAACCACGAGCGTTGGAACGTCTTCGTTGGAGTAGCTGATTTCCACCCCAGCCCAACCTGAAACGCCGTGATTCCCGGGCTTTTTTTCGTTTTGAAACTTGTCGCAGCGGTCAAACTCAGACGAAGTTATCAAATTGAATTAAGAAAAATGACGGTTCCCACACGCTGCATCAGCGTAGCCACTCTCTTACCAGCGTCAACAATCGGTGATAATAATACAGAGGCTACGAACAAGAAGACATTGTCTGGTAGAAGAAGGCCAGGATCAGCTGGCGCCGCAACAACGACAAGACAGATATTGTAAGTTTGGGGTTTGGGATGGGTAAACTTGACCCCTAAACTTTCCAAGTGTTAGAAAGACTATCTAAGCTCGCCTGTTTTCAGACTCGTCGCTCTTCTCCAAACAGTTCTTCTTTGCACATCTCACACCTGGGCTCTGCCGATAGATTACCAGGTGAGTTAATTTCGTCGCCTTACATACAGACAAGCCTACGTCGCCTACAAGCGACGTCATTTTCATCGGAGTCCGCGGGTTCTGTTCCAAGGTTTGGGGACGTCAGAGTCTTCGAACACCACCCTAGCAAGTGTGATACTCCTCCGAACGATTTCTATTTCTCGTTCCTACCGTAGTACCCTCCACGATATTTCCTGATTTTAAGAAGTCGGCTTTTGTAAGCAAGTGTTTTTTGTCGCCGGAATGGCTTGTGCGCCTGAACGAAGGTATCGTTTTGAGTGAGAAGCAAACAAGCACATTTTGTCTGACCTTTTCTCTTGAGACCTCAGCATCCTCGTCATTGATTCAGTGTTGAGCCTGACCAGACTTGTTTTTGTTTAGTGTTTTCAATTACAGCATACTTCAAGCAGAAGGAAATTGTGCCGAGTGGTTGTTTCTGTTGAAATTAGCATAAAACATGCGTGAATGGAATTCAAGACGGCCTGATTGCCAGGGTGCCAGGTTAAGGCAATGCCTCCGACGATCGTCTTATTCTCTTAAACTTGTTTGCATGCTGCTGCCTCTGGCAAGCAAATCGCTCGAACTACGCGGTCGTTGTTTGATTTCAAGCTAAACCCACTTTCCCTGTTCGTGCGGTGTTGCTCTACCCTCTGCGACTTTCCGCAGAAGTTTCTTAACGGGTTCAATCAACACTTAGTGCCCTACACCGTATACCTTCTTGCTCGTATCGGACAGCTGCCGTAGGAGTTGAGCAGTGCTGCCGACCAAGTCACAAGTCGACTTGTTTGGTCGAAGACAGTGATGGCGCCACAACCGCCACTTTTCAAGCTTGGGTTTTGAGCAAGTTTCTGAGTGAGGCTATTTCCGTACCTTTCAAGTGCAAAAATTTCAAAAATACTTTTCACAAGTGCCTGGTTGAAACAAATTTAAAAAAAGAAGGGGAGAATTAAGAAAAGTGTCGACAACGACAAGGAAATTTCACAATATCTCCAGGGAAATCAAGTACCTATCGCTGGCGTCGTTGGCGCCGAGACACTTGCTAAATGCTAAAGTTGAATTAAGATTCAGTTAGATTTGAGCTAGCTGGCTGAATTAATCCAACTGGCTAGTTCAGTTTGACTAATTAGTTCAAATTAAGACCAACTAGACAGAATTAAGCTGGCCAATTGGTACTTAGAGTGATCGCCACCACGCAGTTGCACCGAAATTCGGCGCATGCCGCAAGTTTTGTTCTCGACGCCTTTTCGAGTTTTCTTTTCCAAAGTTTGCTTTCGTTGTTTTCGCGTTGGCGACCCGACCGCCGCGTTTTCAGCGACCGATATCAGTGCTAGTCGCAAACTCGAAAGCGCGCTTTGCGCTGGTTTACCCTTATCGCAGAAGCTCGCCGAGCCGAGAAAGAGTCAAAACGTTGTCGAGCGCACTTAGTCATTGTTGATGCTATCCAAGAGTAAGGAGGAGGTCGGCCAAGAACGATTTGGGACTTGCACGAGGACCTACGGCAATAAGCCAAGTCGATTTCCGTGAAATTCCACGTGCGACTAGCTTCCACAGCTCTACTTACTCCGAATTCGCAATAGACAAAGTTGACGACAGTTTCTTCTTCTGTACGCAAAGATCAACCCGTCTTAAAACAGTTGATAGGTTTTTGAAATTCCTTATGCCGCCTGTACACTGAGGGGTATTTTTAGCTGAAGTGCAACGATCAGGAAGCCTTTGCGATTTAAGAAGTTACCTGGCGACAGACTTCCTGAATTTCAATTAAAACAATGGAAGTCGAAGGTCGTCATTGTAAAGTTGCTTGCATCAAAGGACAAAACAGGTGTTACGTCAGGTAAGTCTAGCTTCGATTTCCTGGTTAAACTTTATTCACTGCTTTTATTCACGCTCAGCCTGTTAATCTTCTGTCGCAATCTGATAGCAATGTTGACTCAAGCTTGTCCAACACAACTCTTCAATTAGGATCATTATTCCGCTCAAGAACTGACGTCAAAGTCAGCAGTCAAGTCGACTTTGATGCGTTTTCAAGTGTGAACCACTCCTTGGGGAAGGCCCACGTGACTAAGCAGCAGCGATTTTTAATTGAAAACGAGGAAGCTGCATAGCAAAGTTGAAGCCAGCTGGAAGCACTGGCTTGGCGAGGAGTGTGAGCAACAAAGCAAGCTACGCGGTTTCATTACAGCTAGCCGGAGTGCAGTTAGCTTGTAAACGTAGCATGCGTTCTGCTGTAGACCCACGGAGTGGTGACCACAAAGACAATAGCTAACTTTAGTGGTGTTCGGACTGTTCATCGTCGGGCTAACTTTCTAGCGTAGGAGTAAAAAACTTATTATTCTCTAACGCTGATTCTCCATGACTTGCCTGCATTGTTTCGTGGTACTAGAGCATATAGCGTTTTTACTACTAACTAGCTAGCCTGAACAAACTACAGTGCGTGACATAAATATGCGCTCAGCCGCTGATTTTTTAAGTTGGCAATGATATTGACTGACTTCGTCTCATTGGACGCTTTTCGAAGATTGATGCTGAAGAGCGAGAAGGCAAGACGCAAGCTGCCACTGCACATAGTGTAAAATAGCTTCTCCGGCCACTGGCAGAGGCTGGTTTGGCTTCGTGCAGCGCATGCACAGCAGCCAGTCTTGCAAACCAAGATTGGTTTGGGGCGAAGAGTAAGCTGCGCGAAAGCGACAGCTGACCCAAGGCCAGACGAATAGGAGAGCCGGGATTCCTGCTCCTGCAAAAGATTACGGTTCAGCCGAACTGTTTCCAACCCGCCTAAAAGGGGTGGACTCCCTGCTGCTACTGCCGCATTTTTTTCCGCCTCAAGAGACGGCTTCGGTTTCTCATTGGCGGCCCTGAGACCTCCCGACTATACGGACAGCACGAGCGTCGTGCGCCCCGGCCGGAGCCGGTTTACGGGAAGCTACTACTTTGGGCCCACTCCACCACTCTCCCGCTCAGTCAAGCAAGCGTATAGACTTCGTAGGTCAATCTTCGAATCATTGGGTGACCTACCCTCAACTCATGCCCACGTGTCCTCAAAAACCGCCGACTCTTACCCTGAGCTACCTGGGGGACGTTGGTTAGTCGTGAACCCCAAACACGACGTCAAAAGAGACTTAACTTTCGGTGACTTAGCAAGCTTTTTCTCCGCTCTCATGCTCTATCGCTTTAAGCGCTTCAACTGGGTTTCAAAAAGACACAGGCAGTTAGACTGCTGCAATCTCTCACTACACTCTACACGCTCCACAAACCTATAGCTGTGGCCCAATTTATCCAGATGGGAGTCATACTTTTGATTCGATCGATTCGGTTTCTGCTAAAATTGCTCTCTCGCTTAACGTTTTACACATGCTGCCCCAGTAGCAAGCCTGTTCTCGGCTGCGATGGCTGGCTTGTCCAGGTAGCACAACGCTTGACACTTGAGGCACACTTTGGTCGCACTAACTTGACTGCTCACACATACAGCACTGTGCCTGAATATACAAGCAGCCCTAATTTGCAAGTTGGGCATGGAGTCGGCGATGATGTCAATTTAAAAACTACCCTATATTTTAGAGGCACCTTACTTTCCAGAGAAAGACTTCATGCCCAATTTGCAAAATCAACGAGTGGGCACATATTTATGTCACGCACTGTAGTGTAAGCCCGCTCGAATTTGATTTGTCGCGGACTCAACATAAGATAAAGCTTTAGTGGGGAAGTGGTGTGCAAGATTTTGTGATTGCAACTGATTTTGCCAATCTGGTTTCGAACTTTAGCAAAAATTAGTTAAAATTCGATTAAGCACTCCCACCTGTGAAATTTACGCTTTCGCTCGAAATTTCAGAACATTAAGTTGACACAGCACTTGATTCGACATGTTCGTTTGCTCTTTAAAAGCTGTCAGTATTGAATAGCGTTGACAATGCTGAATGAAGTTGCGCTAGGGCGGAGCTAAGTGAATGGTGCATCGGGATTAACAGCTGGACGAATTCATTCGTCCGGTCTTATATCGACAAATTTTAGTCAAATTAGTAGTAAAGAACTGCGCAGCGGTGTAGAAATAACGTGGAAATTCTATTCTGGAAAGGTTTTGACAAACAGGTAAAAAAGGGTTGTGGGCCATGATGGTGGTATCTGCAAACGTACGAGGCGGTAAATTAACGTTTTGACAGCAAACCAGCCTGTAAAATCTCAACCCTAATGAATCTCTGGATGATATTTGCCTTTGATGTGATGCTTCTTGCGGTCATTTAACAGTCCAAGCCAATTTTGTTTTGATTCCAATTCTCATAATTTTTAGATTGTTAAATCAAGAGCATAAAGAAAATAAAGTTTGTTTTATTCGTTAAAGATTCTATTTTTGTATTCCTCTAACTGAAGACTGACTTAAGTAAAGAGCAACCCAAAAATAGCCGAACTTGGACTGTCATTAATGAGTGCCAGTCCACAAACCGACATAAAGACGTGCTGTCCTTTCGTGGACCAGCTGCTTCCAAGCTGGCTGTAAAAGAAATATCTTGCCGCTCACAGTCACTCGAGTCGATTGCGAAAAGCTCAGTTAGGTTGGAATTGTTCTACGTGAGTTTTTTAAAATAAGTGGCACTGCCACTAAGTCTCACGCAGTCTGGAAGGACCATGAATGCTAGGAATTCGATTGCAAAACCGCCATCCCAGCGTGTAGATTGGCACACAGACCGAAGCGAAAGACATCGCAGCATTGTATTGAAAGCTCAAATAGAAGCTTGCCAGCAAGGTTGCAGGAGGATAACGTGGCAGGATATGGATTATAAGGTGTCGCGACAAACGTCGCGATTAATCATATTAACAAATCTTAAAGGTCGCGCACTGTTTTCAAATCTTTGGTGAGAATTCTTTAATACAATCACATAAACAACGGCCTTATTCGTCTAACCATTTGGGAAAAAAGGATCAACAAAGGCAGCCCGATGCGCACCCTTTGCCATCTGGCGCAACCTTGCTGATCGTTATTTTGGGGTCCTGAGAAACTATATAAGCAAAGAAGGTCTCGTGCTCGGGCCCCCGACTGTCATCAGACAACCTCACTCCTATACTGCTGTAATTGTTGCTACAAAATTTTCTGTAACCTGAAAAGCTCTTTGCGGTTCTGGTTAAAATAAAATACTGTTAAATCGTCACGACA
>JACCHV010002831.1:0-15077 GCA_018907245.1 Eupristina koningsbergeri | reverse complement strand
ACTAGTTTGCCGAACACTATTGGCACTTTTTCGCACTAAACTAAATTTCATACTTGTATCCTGCATAATCTCAAATTTAATATGCAAGTTTTGTTAAAACTTTCAAAATCTCACAACGCAACTGTACGCAACGTTGCTTTTTATGCAAGGCTATTGTGGAACGCATTCCTCGTCATAGAGCCCTAAAAAACTCAAGCGTTTTTCACGACACCATCGTACATAGCGGCTTTCACACAGCACTTACAAATACGTTTCATCTGCCAGCAAAATTCCTATTAATAGCATAAGAATACAATATTGAAGTAGAGTAGCATTGAAATGAAAAGAAAATATAAACAGGTAAGAAGAGATAGAGAGAGCAATTTTTGAATTAAATAGTTTTGATCATTTTACCAATTTTTTTTTCAGGGTTTACTGCTGCTGCTGCTACACTCACACACACAACAAAGGTGTAGCTTGGCTACGCAGCCTACATTTTAACTATTCTTGGCAACTTTTGGCCATAATGCCAAAGCGCATCGCGCATCGATTTTTGCCATACGCTTTGGCGGATTAATGTTATCTTTCCCGTTTTGGGAATGAAGAGAAAGAACAGGTAAACATTAATTTCGGTTTCAATTATTTAAAGGTAAAATTCCTCTGAGCTATTCAGATTAATACATTTTATTCCATATTTTCGATTGTAAGCAAAAGATTAAGCAGCAATCTGAGCTAAAATATATATTTTGTTTTTTCCAACGAACTAAAAATAATTATTGAAGATTTTAATTTATAATTTGTTAATTCTTTGGATTTAAAGCCAAAGCTAAACTCAGAGAATACTTTTTGGTTGCAAACTGTAAAACACAAAACGAATTTCGATAGAATTGGATTTTATTTTTTTTTCTCACTTTAACTGTTGTGTCGCCCCACTTGTTTTATAGCAAGTTTTTCAGCTTTTAGAGCCGGTGGATTTGCCCGAAAAGTCGTAAAGGCTAGCTTACTGCGTTCTCTCCATTTACCAACGAGGGGACTCTAGTCAATCGAGATTTTTAAGCATTAGTTGGCTTGTTTTTAATTTGCATTGTATCATATTGATGAGATAACGAAAGTTTATCCGAAGTGGGTTTATTCTTGATATTGCTTGAGGCAAAATGTCATCTTAAATGAGCGGAAACTTGTAAAGCTTGATGTGCAAATTGGCCGCTGTTTATTCGTGTAATTGCCAGCGCCTGTCAAACAAGTGTTGACTACGTTGTGCGGCAACGATTTTAGCTTGCAAAGTTGTTAAGCACTCTAGCCACTTCAATTAAAATGTTGCCGGTGCACGCTTTAAAAAAATCGACTTTCAAGTTTCTATTTTCATTGTATTGCTATTGGTTCTTCATCCGAGCTGAGTTTCCTATTTATTAGATTCTGTAGCTTTCAAAATCTTTGGAAAAAACGGTGCTTCGGCCCAAAACCGAGAGCGATCCCAACCATAAATTATCACGTTTGTTGAAGGGAGAAGAAACAACGCTATGGGAAAATCTGGAATCATCATGACTTGAATAAGGCGGACGACGGCTTCGAGCAAGCAGCGTTTGACGACTATTTCGCGCATAAACTCACTATAATAGCAGAAGCAAGTCATGCGAATTTTTCGTTTAACGTAAACAAATGACGACGCATTACTGAGTAGTGTCTTGCTTGTTAGCTTGTGTAATTGAATTCGATGATAAAATGCGCTTTTTAATCGTTTTTAAAACTTTAGATTTAATTTTGTAAGTCGTTTGCCTTAATAGGTAGAGCGCTATTGAGCCCGTTTAAAATGTTTGCATCCGCTGGCGGTCTCTCTTTGACAAAGAAGGATTAAACAGCTTCTGTAAAACAATCTGTTGTTCCCTCCTCCCATTTTGTGTACTTACAGTTCCGCTCTTGGAATCAGCTGATTTCTTTAGTCACAATCCATTCTGGTGTTCTAAAACAGTTTGCATGGTGGATTCCCACTGGAATTTTCGGGAAACATACAGTCCCTTTAAACAAATGTCTATTTTCCGGCCAAACAAGCAAATAATGAATTGAAATACAAGTTTTTCATTTCTTTTAATCTGTTTCAGCGCAAATTTAAGGTTTATTAAATTGACTTTGAAGTTGGTCTCTGCAAATCTGTTCAATCAACCCCAATTAAGACGTGTGTGTATGCACTTGGAACCAAAATTTGTAAAATTTCCAATGTTCTCCTCGGAGTGCCGTAGCACTATTCATAAACGAATTTGCATAGTCTGTGACAATTTAAGCGTTGATGATTTTGCGTCAATTAGATAGTGGAAGGATCGAAGATTAAGTTTACAGGTTCGAAACAAGCACTTGGTGCTTCCTGGTATCGTGTTGCGTAAATCAAGTTCTCACTCGTTACAACTGGACGCGAAAATGTCAATCAACTCTAAAGCGAAGAGCAGAGTCGAGTTCCATCCGCATTTTGTAATTTGGGGTGTACGAGTAATTTGTCAGGGGCCAAGGTTTGTTTGCGGCTGCCAAATTCACTTGTTTTCGTTGTCCAGCGTTTTCGTTGGCGAACTAATTTGGTTGGAAAAAATCTGGTTTAGTCGTGTAATTGTTCTTCGTTTCAAAGATGGATAAGTGCCAACGCTTACAACATGCTCGGATTAAACCTGCTTTTGACACTTTCACGCGCCTTCGAAACACACTCACTTAGTGCTTGTCTTGGTATTCGTTAGGCTTGCATTTCTCTATTAATCAATTTGATTCGCTTGCACATGCAGACACATTTAACTGATTGCCCAGCTCATGACCGCCATTCGCGTCACTCTCGATTTTGCGTACAGTGGTACACGGGGGGGGGGATCCCAAGACATAGTGATCGGAGCAAGGTTGCGCACGGTCCGGTAATTGTTTTTCCTCTTTTAAACAGCTACTTGTCTCTCAATTAGACGAATCAAATTCCGACGTCCGGCCACGCACCAGAATAATGTCTAGCATTGCTCTGTTTTTCAAACTTTTTATTACATTTGGTTGCATTAGCACTGCGACGAATCACCTGCAGCGTTTTTTAGCCGAAATTTATCGGCAAAGTCGTTTCGAGGACAAAGTCGATTGTGGAAGTTTGGGCGTGAGAGTGTTGTGCCGCTAAGCTAAGGTCAGCATGGAATTCCAGCTGTTTGAGCTTTGCACCCAGCAATTTGTTTATTATCTTACGCATGGACATCTATGTGCTCTATTCGGAAAAAGCCTATCGCTATCAAGTTACCGCACCTTATTCAACTTGTTGCATTGTTGTGGATCCAACTACGATTTGGTCGCTATGTTTTACTTGCTTGTTGCTAAACAAACTTTTTCAACAAACAATCGGACCTTAATTATTTTATTCAATGCCCAACCCTTGCAAACCTCCTCATTTTGTTCAAACCTGCATGCTTAAGCCAACAATGGGGTTCGATTGACTCCTAACAAACTCTCAGTTATTAACTTATAACTCTGTTGACTTCTCTATGAAAACACGGGACGAGACAACTGATCCAGCATGCAAAGACGCTAAGCACCGGTGCAGCTGTTCATTCACAATTTCCGTTATTCAAGTTTTATTTTGTTTGGATGGCTTTGTCAAAAAAGTTGTTGTGTGATCGCTTCTAGTGGCGAATGTTGAACGCTACAGCATCTGATCAGTGATTAATGCGGCTTTGACAAGTGCTGTTTGCAAGATTTTCTCGTCCTAATAACTCAAGAAATTAGACGCGAGCTACAACGGCGGCCATTCACTTTTTATTTTGGCCATACTTTCAAACTGTTGACTACGAATTTTTGTGACCAACTTTAGAACATGGCCTTTGACTGCATTATCTTCTCTATTAGCTATATTCAGATCGCTAACTTTGCATATTCCCGGCGCTAATTACAGACTCGAAATTCATTTTTTATTCAATTTGTCTTTTAAGAAGGCAGTAGCGGACTCATAATTGGGCTAGTGCGGGTTTGAATTTTTGATTAGTTGAGCAGAACTCCACTGTACTGCGCTGCCAGATTAGCAACATTCGGACAAAAGTCCAATGCTTCGAAGTTAAATTTTTGTATTTTGATGACAATTTTTTTACGCGATTATTAATTACAACCAGAGGGTCTAAACCAATATCATTTTCATGACTGATTCAGACCGCCCTATTTCAGTAGTCTGAGTTTGTGTTGATTAATTCTGTTGGCCTGTAATTTCATCAGGATCGTCGTCTTGTTTTAAAAGACTTGTCGTTGAAATAATCCAGTCGCAAGCTAGTTTTTTTGACCCAAAATTCTTCTCTTTTGGCATTCGGTACTGTAAATGGTCCAGTTGAAGCGCCAACACTTTTATTTTACAACCTGCTCGGGCTAAAGACACTTCTATTAGATGTCTACACCAAGCTTTTCTTTTTTAAACGCTCGTCCAGCACCGATTATTTGTTTTGCTAGGCCAGGTGTCTGGGTTCAATCTGACGATCGCTTGACGGTTTTTAGTCTGCAACAGCAGTTGGTCGTCTCTTTATAGGCGTAAAGTTGAATTTATGTGTGAGGACAATTTTGTATTTGAAGAAGACCTAATTGCTTGGAGTTATTAGAAAGGAGTGTTGGGAGTAATCTTAATCGACAACAGCACATGTCACAGATGTGTGCCTGTATTCCAATATCGAGAAACTTTCTCCCATTTGTATCTCTTTGTTTTAAAAAATAAATAATTTACGAATTGTTCTTCTTTTGCAGCCTTTTTGTTGAAAACAAGCCTGGGACTGTAAAGTTTCAAAAATCATACTAAAAAAGGCGATCCAATCCCCAATTGTTAAACCAATGTATTGTTTTTGGTCTTCACACGTTATTATCTTGTTCTATTTAAATCCAATTTTGTTTCAAAACTAGGACTTCAACTCACACAAAAACTTTTGACTTGTTTGAGCGTCTGATATCCGGGGGCATTCGACGCTCTGCCGCTCGATCTGACACTCAAACAAGTTTGCAGAAGCCGCTTTTGCAATATGCTTTTTGTCTGGACAAATCTGTCCAACATGACATGGGCTTGAATGTTAATAGGTTGTATGGCGAATAATATTGCCACTAATTTGGTTATTTTTTTTTCGTTTTTCACTTAGCAATCCCCCTTCCCGAAATTCATTCGAAATCAAGTGTCGGTTGTCTGTTGCAGCGACAACTTCGTACGCACAACGGTACGCTTTTAGGGCATTTATTATCACACTTGTTGCAACACTTGTTTAAACGTCTGTTAGTTTACGCATAAGTTAGCAGAAAGCAAACACTACGACCCTTTTCTTTCTATTTTAATTTCTTCTGTCGGACATGGACGCTAAAAGTAAATATAAGAAGTTTCTCACCCACAGTTTCGTCCTCCAAATCTGCATTTCACATGAACACCTCGGGCTTGCCGTTCTTTGCAACTATCCTAAACTCGCTAAACCCGCAACGACATCCGACCTGGCTTTGCCCCGTTTCGCAATGTAGCCAGTTTTCAAGCCCAACCTATCAGCCGCAAAATAATTGTATTCTACGCAAGTCGCTCCAGCTAACGTGTAGAACTGCAACAGAGAAGTCCGAGGGTCCCATTTCTATCCGCAAAGGCATCTTTCAGCATTTTAATTTGACTTCAAGATAAGTTTGTTAAAACACTTGTCGATTGTTAGGAGTACAAGAGGCAATCGATGTTGCTGTATGTCCTAAAAGTGGCAGATATTAGAGGTTTTGTTCTTGTGCCTTGGTGACAGTATTATCAAGTAAATGTTTCTCTAATGTTTCGTTTGGCTTTGCAGCTAAATCGGGCATAATTTGTCGTTGAAACACTGGCCCAAATTTGTTTTTACTCTGGCCTACAGTGAATAGTCTACGCTTTTATTAGGTTTGCGCGCAAAAGACCCGTCTCGTACCACTTATTATTTCTTTGCGCCCGCATTTTGACTCGTATTCTCAAGTCTGGAAGCGCGCTTTTTAACAATGTGTAAATTTGGTTATTGCTTGTACGAGTTTAAACAAATTTTTCACCTTGGTAAAAAAAAGAAAATAAAAAAAAAAACAATTATAATCACCAGCCACAAAATCAGATCATTCCTGTCTTTTATGCAAAAAGTTGTAAGATTTTTGACGAAAAAGTTGCTCGAATTATTGAAAACTAATGACAAGGATTGCGCCGCAAAAGTATCCTTGACAATATTCTCGGAAATTTCTTCACCAAGACTCCAAATTCTTCCCACTTCTGTCGTAAATCAAAAAAAAAAAGAACTTCGTCTAACTTTTGAGTTGATTTCTGCAAGTCACGAAATTGACGACCAAAAAAACCTTAATTGATTTTTCTTCTTTTTATGTTTTTTTGCTTCAAGTATCCCAGCTATGCCAAAAGCAAACATATCTGTGCCGCAAATTTTTACACAAAAAACAATGACGGAAACTGTTAAGAGGCATAAACTTCTACCAAAGCAAAAAAAGCCTGCGTCTTGCCGCAAATATTGAGAAGTCATTAAAGTTATTGAATAATTTTTCGGTTTAAAAAAAACAGATTTTAGACGGCTTAATTCTAAAATTTAATAATTCGCTAATGTTTCCATTGTAATACTTGCAATTTAAATAGTTTGGTGCTCGCTCCTTGGAAACCGCGTAGATTTGATCAATAATTGCTGTTTAATAGAAATTATGGGCCAAAAAAATTTACAACAAAATAACAAACATGTATTCTCCCTCTCTCCTCAATAGGTAGGCAAGTAACAAAAATTTTTAAAATTAAAAAAAAAACGCACACGATTGCGTTAAAATTGTACTTTTTGCTTTGTTAAATTGTGTTCGTCTTACTTCTTTACCCGTTGATACATTAGCCGCATTCAGCAGATAATTGTAGACACTTCGTGCAGCATCAATAAAACAGACTTATAAAATTGCTTTTTTGAGTTTTACTGGCAAATGCTGAAGGACACTTACCCCACCACTAAAGTTGAAACGCTGATTCAAAGTTAGCCGAGAATTCATGGACCAAATTACTAACAGTAATCAATCAATTATTTTATTCCCTATCTCTATTGTATATCAACCATATAGACATCATCACAAATTTTTCTGTCTATTTGTGTTCTTTTACTCACTTCCCACAACTAGTTCAAAAGACTGTCGTCTTCGCCAAGTCCTCATGTTATCACTTTCTTGCTTGGCCCAAAGACCACTTTTCCGGCAATGTTCGGTTGAGCAATCTTTGATTCTATCTCTTGTTATAAGTTTCTTTTACAACTTTGTTAACATGTTTCTTTTTGTGGTTTCCGCATAATGTAACGATGCTCTTGAGACCAGTTATTTTTCGAACTTATGCGATAAAGCAGGGGTCAAGCAGCCTAATTCCAGACTTTAGTTATTCAGTAGCTCGTTGACAACACACAAATCGTGAGTTTATGAATTTCGTTAGAGACCAACTTGCGTAAGTACATAGTAATCGCAGGCTGAACGCGTATCTCAGAGCGACTTTATTAAACCAACATTGAAACGCAGCAATTTGCAACGAAGTGTTTGGCTTAACCAAGCATTGCTCATGTAGCATCGATGCGTTTGCCAAGCTGCCAGTTATGGTTTCTCCGCATTTGCACGAGGTGGTCAAGGTAACAGAAGCCTTGCGTCTTTTCCATCTTTCCGCCTAGCGTTCTACCCATTATTGCAAGTTGGCTTTCCATCCATCTTATCTTGCTTGTATTTACCTCTAGCCTCGCTTTTTTGCATCTGTTGGCTAGTGGTTTTAGCATCTCTTTTAGGTTGCTTTAATTGTCTGAGCAGCGATTTTCCTTGCCACACTCCCTTATGCATTTTGAATTCAGCCTATTTGTCTGCTATGTCTAATGATGCTGTTTTGACGGCGTAGAGTTGCTGCATCCTTGTAGCACTGTCTACATCAAGAGTCTTGTAGGATGTCGAGATGGCTTTACATTGGCAAGTGTCGAGCGTCTGTTGAAGTTAACAAACATCATGAGAGGCGGTAGGCCGCACTCCGACCACCCTTCGATTATGAGTTTGTGGTCAGAATGAGTTATTCGTTGGATACGTGCGTTTAAATTATGCTTAGTCTGGAAGAGTTGGTTTCGCGCACTGTCGTCGATTCTTTCCGTTAACACTCGAGGTGGGACTTTGCAGAGCCGTCGAGTGGTGAGACGGCTCATAGTTGCTTATCTCTGTCGGATCGTGTTTACATGCACTAGCATTGTGTTGCGTCTTATAGAAGTTACAAAAAGCTGCGATATTTAAACACATAGCTGAGTTGCAAGCTTGTCAATCGCAAGTAGGCTGTTGCTTGGATGACTGCAAATAGGATCGTAGCAGTGCAAGATGCTTTTGGTGTCTTGATTGGCACATAGGCATGTTGTAGCTTGGGGTTATCGGCTTACTGACGAACTGTGAGGATGTTGGGGATGACTCATCATTTCTCGTGTATACTACTTGCAAGGACATTTACTTGCGTTTTGCCATGCGTTTGTAGCAGTTTGGCGAACAGTACGCCGCTTTTTTGCACTTGTATCATGTGTTTTTTTTCTCGCGGGAGCCTCGCGTTCTCGTTTCAAACGGTTCGTTTTAATGGTTTCATGAAAGTTGCAGGTAGTGAGACTGGATGTCTTTTTGAAATTGCACTGCTTTGGGATAACAGTATAGCTGACTGAGTCAGATGGAACACTGCGGTCTCGAATCGTAGCATTTAACCAACTATGAACGGTTTCTTTGTGCAATCGACGATACGTCGGACTGGCTTTGTTTCTTCGTAGTCGGCTTGTGGTAGTCTTAATTGTGTTTATTATTTCTTGGATGTTGCGTTTGGAAGAGACCTTTTAAAAGGGCATATCGACTTAAAGTCAAAAGGGGTTATAAGTTGACGGAAGTTGGTGTAACAACGCTGGGCTGAGCTCTTTGAAGGTCGGGAGCTCAATATTCGCGCCAGGAAGACGATAATCTCTACCTATGTTGTATTCCTGGACCACACCAATGTTTATGGATGTTTGGTTTATGACCAAGATGTTGTCTGTTTTGTTCAAAGTTCGTTCATTTGGAGCCTTGTAAATTCCACGTCTCTGCAGTATTGTTTTGAGGAAGCACTTTATGATGAATAGTCTGGTTGCTTCTCGAAATTGACTAGTAACTAACCTTATTCGTTTCTTTATCTAATTCGAATTTGCTGCAGTAAGTTCTGGCAGCCTACTGGCGTCCAGTCCTGACAGTGAAGTCGCTAGTCAGCAGGTCGTGCGAGCAGCTTTTCTAAGAGCTCGTTTAAAACTTTTCAATGGGCTTCGTATTTCTTGTCGTGTTGTCGCGCGCATGGTGTCTAAACTTGGGCTATCCCTAGTCTCTAACCTCTTCAAATTTCAGCGACAATTGGGTGATCCGACTTGCACGTGCAAACGCTCTGGATCGACTTGGCCGGCGTTCGGCCGACGTGGGGGCGACTGCTTGCAGATGCGTGACTGGTATCGTGTTTGTTTCTGCTGGCGTAGAGTAAATATCCTGAACTGAACTGGACAAATTTGTTTCCTGTTCTTGTTATTTCGGAAATCCTAAGATCGTCGAGTTCCACTCTGGTCATGTTCTATTGAAAGTTGGTGGGACGCAATCGTGAACAAATTGATCGCTGTGCATTGAACGTGCTGACGATGGGTGTTCAATTGGATTGGATGTGCTCGTGATTGTTTGGCCACTGATTCAGGCATGTCTTTTGGCGTTCGCAACAGCGTCGGTGATCAGAGCGCACGCTTGTCCGTCATTTGTTGAGAAATTTGAACAACACAGCGCGAGAAAATTGCGCAATTGTTTTTCAATCGCAAAACACACGACTATGACGATCATCAGCGACGTTAATCTGTACAAGTACTACTAATTCGAGTCCGTTGAGCAAATTAAATAAAGCGTTTGAGTCAAAGAAAAATTTATTTGATTCAAAAATCATTGTGTTTATTGGACACAAATAGTTTAAATCTTATAGGAAGCGTATTATTTAAATTTGAATAATCACAAATTTCGGAGTCAGGAGGCATTTTGCATTATCTGCTGATATTTATGACACATGGCCCTTGTGGATGCGAGTGACTACTATTTTCGATATCAGTAATTAAGTTTAAGTCGGATTAATTGCATTTTTTAAAAATTTGTAAGAAATTTAATAATGCGAAGTTGTTTGTTTGTGGGGGGAGGAGGAGGCACTGTTAATTATTTTATAAGTTTGAAATGCCGATGAAAGTGGCAAGTATTTTTCGGGATTTATTCGTTGGCTTTTACGGACCGGTCTGTTCTTTCCTCCCGGCGAACATCATCTTCTTCAAACATTTGATTTTGTAATGGTTTACCAGAACGTGGTCGATAATTCGACTTGGTCGTTGACTCTAGCTGTTTTTTTTCCCAGCTCAAAAAAATTTCTAAACGCACATTACGATCAACAAGCTTGGCAATTACGATTTCCGCTTACAAATTGCGAATCATGATTCTTTTGGGTATAGGCTTATCCTAGTTTTATCCCGGCTATACAACATTTCTTCATTATAAGATCCAGCACTTTCTTCAACCACTGTTTGACGCGTCTCCTTTTTTTCTTTCTTTACCAATTTTATGGCAGTCTCGCGCGTTTACGCAGAGTAATTGCCATTAAGTCGTTGCGCAGGACCCGTCTGGCACAACTTTAATGACCAGTTATCCAACACGATCGAATCCGGTTGTTTACACCAGTGGCTTTGGGATTCCGGTCGTGTTTGGCTTTGCCACTGTGTCTTACTTTCATTGGCATAGTTACTTTTTGTAAGCGCTTCTGCAAATTTCGAGCCAATTTTTTTTTTTTTTTTTTTTTTTCCCCGGCTTTCGGTGGCGTTTTTTTTTTTGTTTTAGGGATCGATAACTAGATTATTGCGGCACAACATGTGCCGGTTGTCCAATGCTTTCTAACTAAAGTTTTGTTTCCGTTGAATTGGGGCTAGGTTGGATAAGTGCAGTATCGTCTGCGGGATGTCGTCAGATGAATTCCGCTGACCACTGGTTTGTTTCAATAATTCAAAGATAATCCTATGAACCTGGTTTCAGTCCGTCACGCCATATTTCAACTGGCCCTAAATGAATCCATTCTTCTGATTGCTTTGGAGACGTTTCCACTCCGTTGTACACAACCATCCAAACTTCCCCTCTCATTGTACCTCTGTTGCATCTGGGGGCAGTGTGCAATTTTGCCACATTGTGGTACTGACCAGGTAAACTGTGCGCTTATTTACGCTTTTAGTTAAACAACACAGCTTTACGTAGGTAAGCTTTTGGGCGACGTCATTTTTTCCTAGCGTTTGGATGCGAGACTTTCCAGATGCTTTTAGGGAAGCTCTGTTGCGAACAAAAATTTCTTTTTAGAGACGACAAGCTTTGTCTCAAAAAATGCACTAATGCGCTTAGTTACTCAGCGGCATCAATTTGTGCTTAATTTCGAAAACACCTTCCGTTGTGTTCTTATCTAAAATGAATTAGAAGCACGCACGATATATAAGAACGGTTTATCATAATAAAATTGCGACGAAAAAATACCACCAAAACAACAGCCAGCGAAGAACAGAAATTACATAACCTAAGGAACTTCTTTTTTTTACTCGGAACATAGCATCTCTAAAACAGCGATGTCGTTTCACTTGAAAGACATCCTAGTTGAGCGTTCTCAACTATCGGGCCAACTGCCACCTAGGACAAAGATTGCGTAACTGGAAAAATCCAAGTTGTGAGTGTAAATGCAACCACAACTTCTAAATTTAATCAGACTTGCAAGTCTAACGAATCCATTGATTTTCCCGCTATACTCCTGCTTTGCTGACATCAACCCGCTTAGAGGCCATTTTAATGACGACACAATACAGTTATTTGCTCTGGACTTTGTCGGGGGATGTGCTTAGTTAAGTCGTAACGACGTTTACTTGGAAAAAGAAAAACCAGGTGTAGCTTGGTTCCAACCCACCTGTTTGCGGGCCAGGATAGTAGTGCTGTCCAATCACAGCTAGGTTGAACACAGCTGGCCCATGGAAACCGCATGTCTTGCTTGTCGATACGAGATGACGCCTGACAGTAATAATAGGCAACTTTTGACACTCTTTGGGTTGTCTCTCCTTGGCCTAATATTCAAATCAGAATTCAATATTAATTTAACAAAGCTCAAAAGCATATTTTTTGACAAATTGAATTGTCTGTTGCACTATTAGCATCAAATCGAATAAAAATTAAATCGTTTATCTTGCAGGAAGAACATGCGAACTCCCGTAAACCTTATTCTGACGTCGATGGCCTGTAAGTTTTAGCTTTAATTTTTTCTACTGTGTCTCCTCGGAACAATTGGAATTGGCACAGTCAAATTACGATAGCACAAACTTCTTCGACAACAACACTTGCTTTCTCACAAGTCTCGATTTTTGAGTTTTAAAAACAAAAGCAAGTTTTGAAAGTCTCGTCATCATGTGACCATAATTGCTGCTTAAGATTCACGTGTTGTCAGGGTTTCATCTTACCAACTTTTAAGGTTGCGATACATGTGTTCTATTTTCAAATCTCATCTACACCACACATTTTACGGTTAGTTTTTTTTTGCCAATCAAACTAAAAAAACCTTCGGGGGGTTTAGTTTGTGGCCTTCTCAAACTGCCATCCACGACACTGGAGCTATGGCTGGGCATTGTTTCTGGTAGCTCATGCTCACCTGTCGCTTATTGGGCACACGTCCAGCGTTTGGTTGTCGGTCATGCTGGCGCTGATTCGTTTCCTAACGTTGAGGAATCGAGGAAAAATCAGCAGCATGCAGGTCAGTTCAAAGCAGTAATATTTAAATTTGAGCTTTTCAGATTGGCCTAAAACACTCGTATATTGCCATAGCAATGGTCATTATAAGCGTGCTGATTCTAAACTTACCCAACTTTCTTACGTACAAAATTATTGAAACACCCTTGCGGCACACCTGTGTGATAACCGATCCAAGTGTTTTGAACGCATTGGCCTATTTCCCCGAAGTGTCTGATCTGGCAATGGAGTCCAACTGCTTGGTTTGTATCTATTGAATCATTTGTTTTATCTTCCGGGTCTAGATTTTTCGAGCCGCATTTTGGGTCAGCGGATTGGCGTTCAAGGTACTGCCATGCATGCTTCTTACTTTGTTTGTTTGGCTCCTTACCCGAATTCTTAACGAGGTAAAAGAAAACCGAATGCGGCTGTTGAAAGGCTCTACACGCAACTTGGTCCAACCAAATGGCATCACAGGTTTGCCTGATCCACGAAAAGACTCACGCAATTCGATCGGCAACATACATCAAGCCGCTCAACAACAGGCACGAACAAACTCTATGCGGTAGGCTTGGGCCCCATAAACCAATAAATTTAAGCACGTTTAGTGGCGGACACTATCGGGGTCGAACCGACCGCACCACTCGTATGCTTCTTGCCATCGTTTGTGTTTTTCTTTGCACGGAGCTGCCACAAGGAATCATGGCCGTGCTGATTGGAATCTTGTCGCAGGAATTTCGACGTTACATCTACAACGGAGTCGGCGACATTCTGGACTTGCTTTCATTATGCGGAGCTTGCACCTCGTTTATCATCTACTGTTCAATGAGTGGACAATTTAGAAACGTAAATCTGCTCGATTGTATTAAAACTATCGATGGTGTTTAGGAATTCCGAAGAGTATTCATACCTGCACAGGTAAACTGCTGGCTCTCACCAGAAACTGCACGTCGTTATTCCGATGCTTTTTTCTCCAAAACGCCAACCCACTTCTTACAAGTTGATAATGGAAATCCAAACGACAGGTCGGTCACGATCTCTCTCGTCGACTCGAGACAGTCCGTGCGTAGACTTTCTATCGAAGGTGATGAGTCACCGCGACATGCTTCTTCGGATTTTCATCGGCTCTCTACACAAGCCCTACTGTCGGGCAAAGAAGATTCAATGTTGCTGCTGGATACAGCCAGTGATCGAAACGCGATCTCAGCCGCGTCTAACAGTCATCATCAAACTGAAGATGACTCGTCACCATTGTTGAAGCCCTACGAAAACCACACTCATCACCGGCATATGGACTCTTCGGTGACGTCAGTTAGTTCCTCCCCTCCTCTTAATAACAACAATAACAACAGCGTGTCACAAATAAACAGGTCTTCATTTGCATAATAGCTTTTTCGAACGAATCCTAGTTTTAATTTCATTGTGTCCAATCCCGCAGGTGATAGAAGTTTTTTTTTCTCAGTTTTCGGGTATTAATCAACTTTCAATGCCAATGTATTTATTTTTTGTTTGTTCTGAAGAACCAGGTGACCTTTTAAATAAATTGTTAAATCTAGTTCTGGAAAGTTTTATTCAAAATCATAACAGATCATGTGCGAAAGAAAGCCACTCGGAAAGAGAAAAGACGTCGTTATAAGAGACAACAGGCTAGAGCTTAAACTTTTGTGGAGGATCTGACCTGAACCGAACGTCCGAAAGATTACAATGGTTCATGGCGCTTTGCAAACATTGAAGTTGGGTGGCCGTACGCGCATCCTCAGGTATCGTTTGTGGCAAGTTCTGAGCAAGTTCTCCTGCAAAACATCGCATTTTACGAAGGCTTTAATTTGTTTTAAAAACAACAAGTGCAGCTAGCAAGAATTTAAACATCAAAACTTGCATTAAAACTTACGAGGAACGTTGGAATTCCCTTGTGGTCGATAAAAGGCCACTATGGCCAAACAATTCTTAGTTGTGTTCCAGAAACGCGCTACACCTAACTCGATGCTTGAACGCCAAATCATTTGAGTGAAATTCTTGGCTCCTAAGCACCTACTTATCGGGCAGATCAAACACAGACTCACTGATATTCCAGCGTGGGTGCTCAAAGTCAAACTGGTCTGCTTCGCTGGCCCATAGTGCAACGATTTCCAAACCCGTAACTAGATGATCATCTCGACCTTCAATTACCAAATGAATGTTCTCGCCAATGCCTGGCAACTCAGGATAGAGAACTCGACCAGTGTCGGCCAAATTCATAGCCCAACTTTTGGCCAAGTCAGCCAACTCCTGAGACCAAATCAGCGCCGGACTCCCATACTTGTCTCGCACTAAGTTATGCGCCTCCAAGCATTGTC
>JACCHV010002830.1:0-13026 GCA_018907245.1 Eupristina koningsbergeri | reverse complement strand
TTCAGGTCTTGAAGTTGATGTATGCTTGCTTGGACAGACAGTACTTTCATAAGTTCGATGACTCTTTGAACTCTATTGAATTAGGCATTTCAATTAATGATTAGCTTTCGCGACCTATAAATGCACTTTGATGAATGATCTCGTCACTTCTACAATTAAGATTGGTTTTCTGATAAAAAATTTAAATACATTTAACAACGATTTGTCCAAGTCCACTATGCTATTAACTACGACAAACTTCAGATTATGATTATGACTAGTTCAAAGACGGCTTTTTAGAATTTCGTATTAAACTTGATGCTTACCGTATCTAGGCTTTCAAGTTTAGCTTCGATACCCCAAAGCTTTAGCCCTTTTGACAGCGTGTTTGCTTATCAGTTGGACTATGTGCGCAATAAAAGCGGAGCATCTACAAGCACAGCGCACATAGCGCCCAGCGACTTTCTTTTAGCTTTGCACGCTCGCCGCAAGACAGTTGCTGCAATTTTTTGCATAAAGCACTTGTCACTAAACAAAAAATATCCTGTGATCATGGTAATCTTTTCTTGATTGTCTGCACAAATAACGGTTTTGCGGCCAAGAAAAACGACGCTTGTGAGAGTGAACATGATATGCTAAGAAAGGGCAACTTGGATCTAGACACTTTGTAAAAGAACGTTCTGAAAATTTCATTTCAAAATTCGCATTTATTCCGGAAAATTTAATATAAGCACAGTGACTCATCACTATTTCTACCTCGAGATTTTATAAGTTGAGCATAATGTTGATAATAGCTCTAGTCCGAAAAGCACTCTACCTTGTTGTAGATAATGCTTTGAAAGGGTATTCTAGTTAAGCAAATACAAACGGAAGTATCTGTAAGCTTTCTTCGGGCATATTTTCGGCTTTGCAAATTAGTATAAATACAGCACACGCTCTGGTGTCCAACATTTCAGTGCTGTGAACAAATTCTAAAAAGTGAATCAATCGCTATTGGTATTGTCGTTATAGTTGATGGTCTATAAGATTCGGTGCAACATGACCGAGAAGAGCTTCCATGACAAAACGTTGCGAGGCCTTCAGAATCGTGTTTAAGCTGTTCAACTGTCTGAAATTAAATATTTTGACGTAAGTTATGCGCACAAATCGCTTCTATATGTTTTCCATCAAATTCGGATCAGACGAGCAACCGAGCTACTTGGAAAGAGCGATATTGTTGGCGTCAAAGCAACGACAAGTTTTGCGACTAGTGTGAGTTGATTCGCTGCCTTGCTAATAAGCATGCTATTGATTAACGCAAAATGATCACAAGTGTTCGTCTAAAACTTGTACATAATGTGCACTATTCATTTTTGATCTGACGAACGCCAAAACCACTTTGTCACTCGAATAAAGTGAAGTCTTACCTTTGAAAAACTGAAATTTAAGTGGTCTTTTCGGGTCTGCCATGACTGATCTACCACTGAAATTTTGACGTCAAAAATAATGTGGTTCTTCGTGCAAGTCATACTAACGATCGCTAAAGTCATCCGGACCATCTAAGTTCAAATTGCTTTTGTCATTTGAAATGACCTAAAAATAAAAAAGTTGAGCCTTCGAAAACGATGGTGACTTGCTATGCTTTACCTCAAGTCATGTTCTAACAGTCACATCCGAGTGATCGACTGCCATGCTCTAATTTTAGCCTTAAAATTTTGACCGTCTTCTTTCGAACAATGTTTATAGATTATAGTGGATTGTCTTTCAAATAGTACATCGAGAAATATTCAAATCAAGTTAACGGCCAATTTCAACTGCTGATTGTGTCGAATTAGATAGATGCTCTTTTGAGTGATGACACCGCTCATCATGTTCGCCTAACTTCTTTGGTCGTTCTTTGCTTTCTTTCTTGTCATAACTGGCGAGTCTAAAGCCCAACGTCCTAACACCGCTTTTTGACCGTTCCAACCTCTTCACAACTGAAACCAGCATTACAATATACTTCGATTCGGCTTTCCTAGTCTAGCGTGAAACCTCCTCCATGCGGTCCGATATTAAAATAGCAAAAGAAGACATAAAAGTTTTATTTAAAAGGGTCGAAACATGTATAGGTGTGCATGCTAGTCTGGGAACACCAAAAGGTGACCCCGAGAAGAAATTTTATTGGTCGCTTTAAACTTTTACTTAACTACAATGCTATTTCTTGTAAGCATTTCCTTAAAATAAAACAAAGTTTTTGAATCACAGATTAGGATCAGCTTCGTACTCAAGTTTCAAAACTAGGATTGTGTTCATATTTAGGGAATCCACTGTAGATGGCACAGTTATAAAGTAATACAGCTAAGATATCACTCTTTGTACTATTCATCTTTGGCTGCATGACGAACATTATTTTTAACTTGATAAGTAGTAGGCTTAGATTATATTCAACAACGCTATCAATTGCACAAACTTTACCGCCAAGTTTTCTTAATAGCCTTAGTTAAATATTTTCTTTGACCTGAACTCTAACCGTATTGATATACTTAAATTACTAGCGTATATCATTTTGAATGTTTTGTTTTATCAGCCTCGAGTTTAGCAATTTCTATAAGTCTATGTCTAGAGTTGTCGGAATTGGTCATCAACATTAGCAAGCTTGAATTTTAATTGTTGCTGTTGACCTGTGGTAATGCGTTCTTGACATTTTCTAATTATTTGATAGAATCCTCCTGCTATTTGGGCTTTAACAAATTTATTTTGACTATTAAATTATATTTTTTACAACATCTCTTAAAGTTACTTTCGAATTCGACGCTTTCATCAATTTGCAATTCTATTTCTTTGGTTTTTTTATGTTCGAACCAACACTTCTGAGCACAATCCCTGGAGCGGCCAACAACTTCAAAAGTTTTTAAGGTTTTTGTCTGCTATTAAATATTTTACTATAAGTGCTAAACCCATCCGCTATTGTTTTTCTTCAAGATGAGCATAAATCTCTCGCTCTAGAACTTCTGTTTAACTAGTTTGTGCTTTGCAAAGACATTCGCGTCCCAAAGCGCTCAAATATTTCCTCTCGTGATTTGTCTGTTCTTGTCTCTCAATTACCAATTTCTGAGTAGCCTGGTTTTGCATCGTACGATTCTTTCAATTAATTTTCATGAAGTCGCTGTCCTTGAGGCTGAAGACAGCTATCGACACGCGCACAATCATAAGAATCTTCATTAGCAAAATAGCATAGATTCGACAAAGTAGCACTGGCTAGCCCAGATGTGCTTCTCGCGGACAACCAGAAAGGTGAGTTGCGCAATCTCCCAATGCAAAAGGGCTGTTTTTCTTCGCACATCCACTTCCTTTGGCGTTACCAACACAATTGACCTTTAGTTTTGTTAAAGATTCTACACTGGCCTTTGTGACCAATCGGCTCCCGTGTAGAAATAAGGCTCCAGTCCGAAGCGATTGAACAGACGTCGAAATCGAACAACGCTGGCGTTGGCGAGTTGCCTAAGCTAGACATGAAAAAGTACTTTAAAACAATAAAAAATAACACAAAACAAAGCTAAAAACTCTTTCTACAAGAAGAATGAGCTTTAGTAATTGACGAAAAAATTGCAACTGTGCTCCGAACCCATTTTGCCACAGTGTCCTTCCCGTCGAAAAGCGAACGTTATCGGTTGTACCCTCGACCGACTTCGCATTCTTTTACTTGTTTCAGTCGCACTTAAAATATTGATTCTCCTGTTGCATTCAGAATAACATCTCCATTTAATTGATAGACAAAGATCGAGTTTGTGACAGCTCCTCTGTAGCAAGTAATTTCGCCATTATAGCACGTTCCAAAATCATAGTTGTTATTCTGGCGAACGAAATTAATTAGTTTACATTTTCAAATAACTTGGACTGCTTAAGTTCGAAATAAACCTGGTGTTTACAACCAGATCTGGTATTTTATCTACACACTTTCGTTATAAATTCATTTATTTGAAAGTAAAAAAGTGTTCGAATTTTTTAAAAATCCTCCGTACTTCTTTTTCCAAACCACAAACTAATATGTATAGAAAGCCAGAATTTCGGCACGGTAATGCTGTTTGGCTACGGCCGTGAAAGAAAGACTATGTCATAGCTGCATGTAAGCACAACCGTCAGGCCTTGAAAGCTTTGGGGCCTAAAGCTTAGCATACCACCCTTAAATGCTTCTTTTCGGGAAAAAGCTGTTATACCTCAGGTAGCGAGAAATAATTCCTAAAAAATCAAAATAGACCGACTCAGTTTTCGCTAATCCCACCCCTTTGTGTTATTCCAAAGCCAAGACATGCATTACTGACTCTCAGTGAGGGGCAAGTTTTTTATCCTTTATCAGGTTGGTCGAGCATTTTATTGTTGTTTTGTGCTTTTTTATGTTAGGCTTTTACAGCATTGCTTTATGTTATCTTTCTTTCCATCACCAGATTGTTCTTTTAATTTTATATCGTTTGATGAGTGAATTTGCTATTTGCTACTCATCTCTGCTTTGGCCTATTCTTCAAGTAAAATTGTTTTCCTACCTACTCCAAGCAAGTTTATTATTACGCATAATAATGCTGCGGCACTAATCGAGAAAGCTTTGATCACCTAAACCGAAAGGTGGTCACTCAGCAGTAGAGCTTTCAAACACTCCTGTTAGGATTCCCAAGCTTTTGGACTTCTAATCCTGACAAAAGCCTGCAAACTATAAGCTTAAGTTTTCATTTAAATTTAGTGTACCTGGCCGTCTTCGCCTTTTAGGGATAGTGTATGCGTGCACCTTATTTACAAAAGTAGCGATGAGTGCGTTAATTTTTATTAAAAACGTCAGAATCTAATTTTACAGGATTGCCATCATCTTGCATGATCATGCTATGCTCCAAGCACTGGTTGCTTAAAGTGTGTGATACGTTTTAATATGGCCGTATCTTTTAATGTAACCGTATTTTTAAAGACGATTTTTACTTTTTAATTCAAAACCAGTTTTTCTATACAAAAAGCCTTAAAAATTTTTTGACCTAAGCAATTTAGGTCCTCTCCAGTGAAACAAGCTTGCGACAGGTTGCTCTGTTTGTTTTAGACCTTGCATTAGTCAAGAGTATTTGACATTGTTGCCTTCGCTAGTCAATGTTTCAACCATCGAATGGAAGCCTTGTCGAAAAATTTGCATCTGTTGATGCGTCAAACCTAAGGGTTTAATGGCTATGTAACGCAAGCTATGAGTTAAAATTAGTCTCTTGAAACAAGATCTGTCAAAGTTGCTAATAGCTACTAATTACGCAATTGTAGGTCGATTTTTTAAACAATTTCGGCAGCAATGCTTTCCCAATACAACAGGTCTGCTTGTTCTTTAGCCAATAAAGTTTGGGGTTTCAGAACGATTAAAAAGTGTAGGAACAATCGCACCAATCAAAAGATTTTGCGCGACAAACCAGGCTTGTTGGTTTAAAATGTTTAATCGATTCTAAAAGACTAAATGGATGAAGACGGACGTACTGATACAGTTTGCTACTTTTCATCAGCCGACATCTTCGAATTACCAAAACTAAATCTTAACTGCAGCTAAAATCGGTTAAAATGATTGGGATGAACAACTAAAGCATTAGAGACTGTCCTGAATGCTAAATCAACACTCATAAAAAATGCTGATATTCAATCTTTTCTTGGATAAATAAAGTCTGCTACATTCAATTTTGTAACTTATAACGACTCGACACTGCTTAAAACCGGACAAAGTAGTAAGTCAAAAAATAATTAAAACTGAATTCAAGTCTTTAAAAATAAGTTAAACAGCACTACATGATGGAATTCATATTAAAGAATACAAACAGATAAACTCCGGCAAAACACTGATCACCTAGTGCTTATGGGTAGTGCCACTTGCTAACCAAAACCGCGCCGCCGTCCATTGATACGCTTTCTCGACCGCTTGATAATCCGTGTATTAATACGAACAGCGTTAGCTTTTACTGCGCATATTGAGATTCGACACGTTCTGGGACATTCTTGAGCCATTAACTGCTTGTAAACCGGAATACTGCAGTAAGAGGCTACTCTTGGACAATCAGATGGCCTGCCCGGAACGTTTTTATCTTGGCAATGATTAAGCAAGTCATGATCGTAATAGTCGTCGTTAACGTCACCGCTGTCGTCGTAATAGTTCTACGTTTTTGATTATTTATGACATAAATATGACAACCTTACTGAGGAAGTGCCGCTACCTGCTCTGACGTCTAGAGCAAACAACATAAAAAATAGGGACGCCACTAATATCTTATTCATGTCAAGCCTAACGAGCAATTTGAACCAGGAAAACATGGCCAATTTTGTTTAAATAACAAAATTTAAATTTTAATCACTCTGACACAACTCAGGTGCTCAAATTCATTGTTAAACAAGAGCAGCCAGTTCGGATGTTTGACTAGCATTCTAAGACCCTGGTTCGAATTAAGCATTGTTGACACTGACATAGCTGGGACTTGGCTCAGACTCGGTGATGGGCTGTCTGAAAGACTGAAATCAACATTAATTCTGCGAAGAGGCGCTTTTAAATTTGCGAATTTGAAGAGTCGGATGTTTGCTTAAGCGAGATGATCCTCAAGAGTGATTTTTTAATTTACAAATAAATTCGAACAGATTAAAAATAGTCCTCTTTTGTGACATTTTACTGAAAACAAGGCATTTGAATGGATTAAAATTTTGTTTAGCTCGATATTCTTACATTGACGCACTGCTGTGATTTCAAACGTCTGTGTTGTGTTCTCAGCTATAATAGGCCAAGTACGCACGTACAACTAAGCAGTTCTTAATTAAGCAAACAATAATCGGAATAGCAGAAATTATCTGCGAAAACTAGCGAGAGCGAGGAAAAGCAAATGCCTCTACTGCGCAACCCTCCACGTCAGAACCGTTGCTCTCCCTTTCAGAATCCACTCTCCTTTGACGTTCTTAAAACTTGGTTTTCAACTTTACTTCGGTGTTTTCAAGTTTGCCTAGACACTTCGAAACATTTGGCTAATGTCATCGACGCAGGCGGGTAATGACCAGTGTTTACAAGTATCAGAGATCTGCAATTTGTTTTATCAAATTTTTCGTGTAATACCTTAACGACACATGATTGTCGTGCTGAGACAAAGGAATTCGTCCGATGACGCTGAATGCCTAGAAAATGAGAAATGGGCAAATTAGATGACTTTAGAGTTTTAGTTGTGTCGAATACGACATCAGTCATTTCCTTCATCAAAAAAGTGCGTTTTCCCATTTTTGACTTTTCAAGCTTATAAACAAAATGTCTTATCTAGCGGTTCGGTCTAATATCCTTGGAAAAAGTGTGTGAGTTGGCTGTTGGTCTGCCTATTAATAGAAGAGAGCTAAATTATATCCATGCACTTTTACTATTAGACTATTGGTATAATACGTAATTTAAAAACCTTGTTAAATTATCAAAAGAATCAATGTGACGCATTTGTTCCAACAATCGCTTTATTTTTTCAATTTCTTATAATTTACCTAAAATAACCTATTTGATTATTTTATGTGCGGTAACAACTTGACTATAGCTATGGCTCAGTGTAACAACAAGTTGTTCAGTTTTTTAAAAATTTTTAGCTGGTGAGCTTCGATTCAATGCTTGACCACAAAGACATGCTGCTGGGTAACCAGCAATGTTCACTTGCAAAACCTCACGACAGAACGCAGTTCTGGTTATGTGCACTTGGTGAGAATGAAATCTTGAGGTCAGTATCGACTAATCACAACAAAATTCAACGCAGCTGGTCAATAAAAGCAACATGTTTTCTTGCCGACTGCGAAATGACGTTTACTAGCGACATTAGTCAGTTACCACAACCTTCAAATCGCCTCTTTTCGAACCACTCGTAGGAATGGTACTTCTAGGTTTACAGTTTTAACTAGATTCATCAATAATTTTATTTTAAGTTTAAAATGCGAAATTTCGGCAAACTGAACACTAGATCGTAACTTCTTAGAGTTAAACTTGTTGAAACGCTGCAATGTTGTAATCGATCAAAAACCTACAACGTCAATGAGAAATCAAGCACTGCAGCTTCTCAATGTTTTTGAATCTGTAAACACAGTTTAGAATGGTCAGATTCAAACGAATGGCTCGATTAGGTTTTAAGCCCGCATAACTAAGAAAGAATTAAAGTTAGGATCATTCGTTGCTGATCCACTTGTGTTAACCCCGCCAAAGAAATATTTATTAGTCGCGCGGGCCATTATAAAAGAAATCACCGAAGCACCAAGTTAATGCATATCTTATACTTGGCGAGCCGCGATCTCTTGTCTTATTAAAATTCGCGCCATCACTACTCTCCTTGACTGCTGTAAGGTTTGAATTGTGCGGTAACTATCACTTACAAACTCTAAGCGATAGTGCCCCGAGAAGTCATTTTTGAATTGCGATCAACTGATTCCTACAACACACACGTGATAATACTCAAGTGTCGTAAGATCATTGCAGACATAATGTGAACGGTTTGGCTATCCGTTCTTACCCACCACCACTGTTCTTAAGCTGTAAAACATCCTCTGAGTTATCTTCTGTTCTCCGTTGTTGATAATTTAAGTTTTTAATAAACTAAGGAAGTTATTTCTTGCTATGACCAGCCTACTAAGCGAAAATTACCTACATGGCGACCACGCCAGGAGAAAACTTGGGAGATAAATACAACCACACGAGTACACTCGCTGAGTTAAGATTGTTTAAGTATAATATAGTAGAGTCTGATCTCAAACTATGTAATGCTTATAAAAAAATAGTTTAGTTGGATACTCAGTGGAAAGAAGCTATGAAAAATAAAAGAGTTAAAAAGAGGTCCTACAAACAATTCATGGCTACTCACGAGGATTACCGCCTAATCATACGTTCTTCCCCTCAACTGCACGAAGACATTAAAAAGGTGGTCAAAAACTTGATTAGACAAATTGACCATTTCGAAGAAGAAATGGACTCAGAAATTTTTGAGAAAGCCTTGGAACCTCTAAAAGAGGGAAATAATGGTTCTTTACCTATCACTAATTCCTTCAATCCGAAATTTAAATTACCTCCGCGTAATCAAGAGGTGCAACAACCTCAGATAACAGTACCTAGCGAATCCCAAGCGCTCAGCACAGCCAGGGGTCAGATTTCAAACGTATCTGTAGGTTCAACGTCCGTGTCCAAGCCACGCATAACCTTCAACGAACAAGTGTTTATGCCGTTATACCAACCCCACGTCATCCCATTAAAGCGCATGCGTTTTGATGGGAGGAAATTAATACTATGGCCTTAGTTCATAAAGAACTTCATGGCTACTATAGACAATCAATCCATACCAGATAGGGTTAAGTTATTCAACCTTATAACCCTACTGGATAAAGAAGTGCTAGAGATTGTCAAGAGTCTCACTATGATAGATGCAAATTACCCAATTGCACTACAGGCATTGCGCCCCTGCTGTGGAGATACAGAAACCATCAAGTTCCAGCTCCATGAATCTATTCGTAGCATCCCAAAGGCAACAGACAACACTAAGTCTTTACGTAACACAATGAATGAGTTAAAACCAGGAAAATTGCCGAATCTCAAGAATGCAATCGGCTAGAAACCAACGATGTATGCAAATTTGAGGAAAGAGAGTGTAAAATAACCGACCGATTTCCAAAACAAGCGATGGCTGGCAGTTGCGTACGTTGTTTATGTTTGATGAAGACTGTGAAGTGCGCGGCAGGGCAGGTGAAAAAAAAAGGCAAAGATCTTTTGCGAATTGGAACAGTCAAGAAGTCTCAAAAGGATTGATTAGCGACGGAAGCGCGGCGGAGCCAAGTTAAGAGGAACAACGCAACCGAATATACAATTATTGAGGTGAATATGCAGTGGTAATGAAGTGAAGGGCGTAAATCAAGAACAGGAGCAGTGCTCAGGCCATGGGTCAATATTAATGGCGTTTTAGTTTGAAAAACGTTGACAACACATGTTTGTGGCAAATAGTTATGTTAAAGAAACTTTGTTGAGATCAACAAAAATGTGAAAAGCAATTAAAAAGGAATGAATCTGTAGCAAAATTAAGTTCTTCAGTATGTGCAAGAGCCAAGGTTCGCCAAGTTATTGTTGAAATAACTGACACAATTAGAACCTCCAACGTAATCAGGAGGGATTATGTGAGCTTACTAGCAACTAAACAACACAAAGAGTAAGAAAAGTGAATTAGACATGGGAGATCCAACTATATGTATAGCTGAATCTCAGAGAATTTGCCTATGCTTGCTCTTCATGTAAATTTTCTCCACGGCTACTGACTTCCTTTTGCTAGCTGGCCTCGCGTCGAGATTCCGATAGTTCGAGCCGTGAAAAATCTTTAAAAGCAACATAGATGACCATAACCACGCGGGGAGCAATTTTTCTTGTTGAATCTATAAGTTTTAAATGTTTTCTCACTTGTGTTGAACTACACTACACTAAAGAGCTCTATTTACTCAACTGTATTGCGTTATCCGAGTTAATTAATTTTTTTTTCTAAATTGAAGTGCTCGCAGTTACAGCAGTTTCTAAAATTTTTACGTTGTAATATAACGCGACTACTAACCTTTGCATTTTGTGCTAAAAATGAATAACCGTTAGTTTTATTTAACCAAGTCAAATACTAGCACTTACACGTTTAGATACGTAACATTGTATTGAAGTCAGAAAACGTATCGCTGAAAATTGTTAATGTATTTTATGACTTTTGACTCAATCGACCTGAAAAATGCTCCTAAATGAAATGGGCTGATTTTAGATGCGAACTCGAGTGCCAGCCGTTGTATTCAAAGATCAAGCAATACTGTTGTGCAGTTTGCTCGCACGTATCATTTAGGCCGGTCAACGAATTGACAGCAGTGCATTGAACAGTTTCGTTCTCATTAAACAAAGCGATAACGACAGAACACAAGAATTTTCAAATGTCTGTAAAAAAATAAATGCTGATAAGAATCGAAATGGGACCCAAGTCTGCTGTGCTTTAGGTTAAATACTCCCACGCTTACCAAGTGCTTATGTTGCATTCATAGATCAATGGCTAGCAGTCAAATCCATGCCTTCTTGGCTACGATTGCGGTGCTGGTTGCCAGCCAACAAAAAGGTTCTTTTCGAATCTGATCCTTCAATTTAAATACATGAAAAAGTTATAAATTGCGACTTCATTTTTAGAATCCAGTTTTAAGCATACACTTTTAGCCAGTCTGCGTGATCGGTGTTCGACTATTATAATCAAAGCTGTTTCAGTCAATGCTACTTCCATGATTTTATCGGAAGCTAAGATAATGTTGATACCAAAACGTTAACGCTTTTAGTATCAATATCCCGCGACCAAATTTTAAAAATAATACAGTACTATCATGAGCATATAACGATTACGTTTTTGTGAACCACAAGGTTCAACATTCATTAAAGACATTGTGTGCAAAACAAGGCTGACCAAGCTTTCTGAAAAATTAGAACGTCAATTCCCAACACGTCTCAAGCTTTTCTATGTAGTAATTTAGTAAAAACAAAAAAGTCGAGAATTTTTGGAAAAACAGGAGCTACAACAAATATTTACTTATCCGCGAGAACACAAGTTGCCAATAATTACTTGGACGCTGCAAACACAACGCCTAAAGAGGACACTTGTTGCAAAAACCCGTGGGTGGTCTTCATGACTGCCTTCGAAAATTAGTGATTGAATTAAACGTTCATAATAATAAAATTGCCACTGCTTCACGTACACTTTTAGTTTGCAACTCAAAAAACTTTGTGTAGGTAGTTATCGCTTAGTAGGCTGGTCATAGCAAGAAATAACTTCCTTAGTTTATTAAAAACTTAAATTATCAACAACGGAGAACAGAAGATAACTCAGAGGATGTTTTACAGCTTAAGAACAGTGGTGGGTAGCAACGGATAGCCAACCGTTCAAATTATGTCTGCAATGACTTACGTACACTTGATGTATTATCAAGTGTTGGTGTTGTAGGAATCAGTTGATCGCAAGTTCAAAAATTTGACTTCTAGGGGCACTATCGTTAGAGGTTGTAAGTGATAGTATTACAGCACAATCAAACCTTACAGCAGTCAAGGAGAGTAGTGATGGCGAATTTGAATCAGACAAGAGATCGCGGCTGCAAGTATAAGAGAGTGAGTAAATTGGTGCGTCGGTGATTTATTTTATAATGGCCGCGCGACTAATAAATATTCTTGGCGTTATACAAGTGGATCAGCAAAGAATGATCCTAACTTTAATTTTCTTCGTAGTTATGCGGCTTAAACCTGTCGGGCCATTCGTTTGAATCTGACCATTCTAAACTGTGTTTACAGATTCAAAAACATTAATTTATTTGGTCAAAGAAAACAATTGCAACTTCTTTTCTTTCGTTGGTTTTGTTATATCCTCTACCACATGGGGTTAGGGTTCTCTTAGGAGACACCTAAGAAAGTTAGGACGCGGCGCGTTAATGAATGGACATCCCTAATTGCACAGAGTTAGGAAATACTGTTTATTAGACTTAGTAATTAGAAATAAATAGACTGCTCGTGGAATGAGCCCAATCAAAGAGTCCCTATGAAATGCTTATGGCGATGCTACAACACTTTCGCCAAAGCATTCCATTCAGGACTGATCCGACTTTGAACGTCTCAAAAACAAAGTATTCAATCCTTGCTGGAATTGCGAATCAGTTTGTTGTGTTCGCGAATGTGCTAGCAAACGGCAGCGGAATTGCTCAGTCACTAGTGGGTTTTTAATAAACAGCCACCTTTTTCCCTCTCTTGTCTTTATCTTATTGTGACGTCTATTATAAAAGAAATTTATGTTCGCTCCATATAGAGTTCAGTGACTGGGGGCTTTTTTGACCACCAAGGACCAACAAGTTATAAGTAAAAGAAAAATCTGAAACGCACGTACAACGTAAATTTTGTGTATTAATTCTTCCAATTTTACGATTGACTCAGAGTGCTTTAGGCGAAAGAACACGAGATAAATGCCAAAAGTAGTAGAACTTCGAGTGAGTTTAGATAAGGTTTATTTACGCTTTAATATGAACAAATAAAGGATACAGACCCGGTTTAAAAGA
>JACCHV010002829.1:0-12906 GCA_018907245.1 Eupristina koningsbergeri | reverse complement strand
GTCTTGCCTTCAAAAGCTCTCCTCAGTGAAGCAGTTTTTGAGAGAGTGGCTTGAAATAAACAAAATGCAGACGTTGCGCTCAAAATGCGGAGCTGTTTTCTATCTTTTTTATAGGTGCAAATAAACTCCAATCAGCAGCATCCGGGCATTCAAAGGCTTTAATGGCGGTATTTGCTAGCAAGATTTTAAATTGGAGTCTCATGTTCCATCTAAACACTTGCAGTAGTTTTCACTAATGGGCGACAATTAATAGACAGCGAATTTGCTCGATATTAAAGTTGAACAAAACAACTCTCGCTTTCAGAATTGCCGTGTTTTGTTTCAAATTCATCAAAAAGATTTGTTTAAACTTTCCGCTTTTTCCAAATAAGTGCAAATTCAGTCTTAATTAGGCGATATGTTGAAAGCAAGCTTACATGGTTATCGTGCTTAGCACTTTCGACTTTTAAATTTCGGCATAAAGTGTGCTTGAGGTCTGCTTTTGGCTCTAGATCTCGACTATTTCAGCGTTTAATTACCGCTAAAAGACAGCACATTAATTAGGACGCTAAAGTCTGAACACAATGTGTGGCAATTGCACAGATTGCACATTGCTCCCCGCGTTTATGCTTGATTTCAGTCTTAAACACAATGCCGCTTTTCTTTCTCTCTTCCTCCAGCGAGTCACGTATGCTTTTTCATTTTCTTTCTCGCACTTTTCCCTCCTTTTTAAAAGGACTTTTTGCTTCAAAAAAGAAATCTTGCAGGAATCGCACGAGTGGCCAAACAAGCAAGATATTTTTACGGGCTCACTCTAAAACGTCCTGCAATTTTTCTTTTCTCGCTGCTGTACGACCGCATTTCGGCGTTTGCTCTCTTTTCGTGGCGCAACGCCAACAACAAAATTTCGTTTATTGTTAAATAGCCGCAAATAAAGACGAATTTCAAAGTTTTGTTTTATTTGCGGCCATTCTTTGCTTCAAAAACACCAATTTTGCTTCCACCTTCTGAGCACTTTTTAAATATTGAATTTGATTCTTCATCTAGAAAATTCTAAGTTATGGATTGGTTCTTTGGCCTTTTATAGGTAGTTATTAAGTACCGTATTTTCTTAAAGTTGAATTTGTCGCTAGACTAGTTAGTCTTTTTCAGACAATGTCCACGAAAAAATGGGATTTGACTGTTAATTTGGCGGAGTGACGCCAGTTTAGGTACGAAGTTGCTGGTCAAAATTAACAGCTAGACCGATTTTTTGGGATTTTTAAAGCATCTTGTAAACATTAGAATTACGGAGTTTCAGAAAGTTGAGCCTTCATACCGTCGAGTTTCAGCGTAATGCGATTGTTTCTTGATGTTGAAAGTTTATAGCGCAAACCGATACAAAAATTACTGTTAGTCAAAATGCGACTCTATGCAGTTCAATCTCTTTACATTGTTTCGTCTTTATCCAACACGAACAATTAGATGGACAGCAGAATAATGAAAATTTATGTACAGCCAAAAACAATTAGCACAAATCCCAAACTGAAAGTTACCCTCACTGACTCAATTATTGCAGTTATTAGCTCTAGTTGGTAGTGTCTTTCCTCTCAAAAGCCACACTAACTTAGTCTTCCTAGCATAAAGTGCGATTTCCTTCGAAACAATTCGTGCTACTTGTACCATTAAGCGATGCGGACTAAAAATTCAATCTCTGCGCGTTATGTTTGCTATTCATATGCCCTTTTAAGTGTTTTTTAACTTTGTTTTAAAATAAGTACCAGATTTTTGACGCGAAACACATTACGTTGATTGAACAGAGAATTAGCTTTTTAATAGGGAAGACTAACACTACGCTAGCTATGGAATTCAATTTATCTGGATAGCCAATTCTAAAGATCCTTAAAAACAACGTTATGACGCTGTAGACAATAAATCCGACGTCAAACAAGCAGGGCTTACCAGCGTAGAAGATATACCAAACTAGAAAATACTTCACGACTTCGACTCAAAGATATGTAAGACCGAACAGGGCGCTGTAAATAATTTAATATATACTGTGGTGCCTTAGCATAGCTGCCCTTAGATCTTGTGAGTTGAGCATGAATTTGACAACAAGTCTAATCTGCAAACTATTCAATCTTGTGGAGGGAGCTTGGTAATGAAGCTCTATTAAAAAATTTAAAGCGTCTTAAGGTTTTTCCTTGAGCCAACTTGAGCATTAACGCGCTAGCATGAACACCACCACCGCATGTTCTGATGTGTACAATTTGTTTCTAACATACTAAGAAATAGCGAGACCACTAATATTTGGTGGCTTTGCTATTGCGATTATTAGCTGGAAAGACTCGGCTTAATATTGATTTCATAGGGTTGAGAAAGACTCTTGGATGCTTTCAACTTTGCTGGAACATCGTTTACAGCCATCCTCTGCAGTATTGAGCAGTCTAAAATCCGAATTGTCAGCGGCGTGTTCAGCTCACATATTGAAGGCAACATTTATACCTACCGCTTCACAGTGTAGAAACAGTTACTTGGCTTCTTAAACAGCGTATTACTTATTTTATGAAAAGAGAACTTTTAAATTTTTCGACTTCTTTTTGATACGATTTTTATAGAATCAGCTTACTGATTAGGTTTTATAAGCTTGAATTTAGAGGATATGCATGGGTAGCATGGCAAACTCGTTTTTTAGTACAAACAACAAACAAATTGCAATTATATTTTGCATTTTAACCCAACGAAATGTGGAATTTCCATACTTGTTTTGATTTTTCCTTAGAGTGTGACCTGTCCCGATTAAGCTGCGTAAGATCAAACTTCATCAAGGTTTGATTGTATCTCACCTTTCCTTAGAAATAAATGTTTGATTCTAAAAAGCTTGCACAGAAGTCGCTGACCATCGCGCTGCAGTCCTGTCTTATCGTTCGTTCTTTTGCTCTTCAACTGGCCTACTCACTCTAACATGCTTAGTTTTAACGTCTTGTTGCTAACTTTTACCTAATTAATTCTTGAAACTCGTCAAACACTTTCTTGATTCTTCAACTTTGCGTTGCTTAACGTCAGCAGCACTCAATATGTAGTAGCAGCTGCTATTTGATTTTACCGGCATTTTTATTGCCAGTAACAAAAACCGTCTAATTAAAAAGTTTAACCTGAACTTTGCCTACAATACTTCTCCCTCCCGAACAAACCCAACGACAACATAAATGAGTTGGCTGAAGGAGAAGGCTTGGCGATCATAAGCTGGAAGTGACAGCGGTCAGTTCTGTAATATTTACTACCCTTCGAGAACGAGTCTCGACTGTTTTTACAAAAAGCCTAGATGGAATAATAGGGACCTTTTAAAAAGTGGGGAAATTGTTCAGTCCTTGCGGCATTTTCTTACTTGAAAGTAACTGTCCTTCCAATCTAAAGCATGGCAGTCTCTTACGTTTGACTTATATGCGTACAAGCTTTCGAAGATAATCGATTGCCAAATAAGTGATTTGTTTAGTTTACAGCAAAGTCGCTGTTTAACGTTCCTGCTAGCAGAATGCAACATCTAGTTGTCACCCCCAGTGCATGTTTTTTTTCTAAAATCCATTCAATCAGCAAGCATAAAGATGAAATTCTAGGGCGGGGCTAGTCGATGCGAATGTTGAAAAATTGCTTTTAGACTCAAATTACTTCGATTTAGAAAGCTAAAGAAACGGGCTTCTGAAAAATATAAAATCATTTGATCGGAAATCGCCTTGATTCGAACCGGCGAACAACGACCTCCATTAACAGCAAACAAGACGAAGGCATGACCTTTGATCATTTGCGCTTGTTTAATCTTTTCCGGTGGTTCTCGCTGTTGGCGTGCTTGAAAATCTGTATTATTTTCTGACAGTTGTGGAAGATAGTCTACATGTCTGCTTATCTTCGGGAATAAACGAGTGGTATGCCGGTAGGTGTTTGATATTGAATAATACCAACAGCTCAAGAAGAAGTATCGGTTTTTATTCTGAACAATTCGGCTTGGGGATATTTTTGAAGTTTTCGAATTTTTATCCGGCCTATGTTCAAGTTCCTAGAGGTTTTCAGTTATTTGATCTAAAATTTAAAATTGTTTTTCAGGTTTTCTAAACCTGTTTGTTCTTCATAAAATGTGTTTCTGGGTTGAACGCGGAGATCTCAAATTTAATATATGCTCCTGCTGCTTGTTTGTCTTTAATCAATACATTGGCAATAGCAGAAGCCTCAGTTGTTTCTACTTGAACACTTGATTTGTCTGGATTTCTAAGATTTCTAACATTTAACATAAGTTGGGCAAGTCACTGGCTGTCAAATTGTATCTTTCTGGTTTTGAAGTCGAATTTCTGACTCCGAATGACCCCGTTTCTTAGTTTTAAGCGATGCATTTACATGCAAACCTTTTTTCAAGAGCAGCAGCAACAATAGGACTGATTGGAAATAAATAAGGATGAAACTCAAAGCCTGGGTTCAGAATTTAAATCGACTATTGCAACAGCTGTAAGCTTGAAGTTGCATAATATCCAAGAGGTTTTTACTAACTGTTTTGCTTCTGACAGTTTATAGAAAACTACGACTTTATTTTCTGGAACAAATGGATCGTTAATGTTTTACTGAGTTTTGATGCGAGTTTACAAATCAAGCTCGATGCGCAACAGCTATCACAAACTGACCCAGACGGAAGTTGAATGCGACTCGGATAATTTAAGGTTGTCGCTTCAATCCAAATAGAGTCAACGACCCAGTTATGGATTGATCAAACTTTGATAGCAAGTAATAGTTCAACAAGAGCAAAAATTTAATAGGATCAGAAGTGAGGTGATTTGAGGTTGACTTTCAGTGACTGCATGCAAGACGCTGTTTTTCTTGCATATTTTTCGCGTCGAGACCTAAGTTTTTGACCGCAGCAGCTCTTTCAAAGCTCGCTTTGCGGCTTTAAATTGTAAGTCGCTAAATGTTGTATGTGGCGCTTTTCAAACTCACTAATCTCCTTGAAAAAAGTGAAACGAACAAAGCCTATTAAGTAGCTCGAATTGCGAGAGTAAGTTTGTTGTCGTATCACACTCCTAGACAGACCTCAAAAAGTAGCTAGAGTTCTCATCAAACAATTCTCAAGAAATCTCAAGAAGACGCTCGGTTCGTGAATGCGCGAGTGAACACGAACTCCCACCGCGAAGAGCCCTGCAATACATTACTTAAAGCACACTAACGTTTATGGTGTTCATTTTAAAGCGAGCGGCAGCGATGCCTGTGTTATATTCTGTGTTGCTGCTATTCAACTCTTTGTTTATATTAGAGCCCTTCTACAACTCCTGTTTGTCCTGAAGTATCAACAAGACGTAAGCTGAAGCTTGAATTCCACCAGTTTATCAAGCCTTCGAAACAAGCAGTCCCACATCATACCCGCTTTCTGTTCACGAGATCTGTTTGAAACATGCTCATACGTCCGATAAGTTTGCAGTTCCGGTTTAACACCAGTGTCCCTCTTCCTTTGTTTTTAGAACTTTTAGCTTTTATGAAAATACCCCTAAACCCAAGTGCAAATCCTTTTTCTCGCCGTGACGCGTCAAATGAAGCTGCTCTTGTTTGCGGCAATTATTAATGCACTTGTGTTGCACAAGGTGCGTCCAATAGTCCACTCGCCAATCAGTTTCAACGCTTTACACAAGGAGAGATTTGTTTGGAAAAGTGAGAGAGAGTTGTCGAGAGGGAGAGAAGATGGCGTTTTTTGCGAGTTGAAATATTTTGTGAGGACAAAAGGCAAGACAAGCTTTGGCGTTCTCGATTGTTCAACAGGTTTGGTTTAATAAGTGGCTTGCGCGAAGCCAGTGAAGAATATTCCACTGAACGCTGTTATTCTCCGATTTGACTGTGCTTTGGTCTCATTTGAGTTTTGTTCTGGTTTGTTTTAGTGTCAGCACGTAGAAAGTACGCCAGATTTGCCTGATTTTAGGTAGCAAGAACGCTTCAAACACACTGAGTAGAAACAGCTTTCGAGACAAAAGTCGCGTTTTGAGCGAGCAAAGTTTTTCCGAAAACTGGCTTGAAGCAGTTTTGAACTTCAAGATTGGCTTCTTCTGAGCACCGAGCTTCTTTTTTTCGACAGCATAAACGTTTGCTTTTGGTTGTTAAACAAAACTATTTTCATTACGCTTGTTCAAAACAACTGCTCGAAGTTCGAGCAACTTTCGCTTTTGACTATTTTTAGCCTAGACGGGCGTTACAGCGGGGGAGCCATTTGCCCTATTTTAATTGGATCGATTGAGGAGCTTAACGGTCGGATTTTTGAGGCCTGCTACAAATATTTTATTCAGAGGACAGCAATTAAACTTATTCGGCATGACATAGATTGGCAAGATTTGGCAGGAAAATTAAGCGTATTTGATGCCTTTTCGTTATCACCTGCTTTACGGGTTATTTTGATCATTTTCAAGAGGAGAAGAGGCTTAAAATTCAAAAAGCTGCAGCAGAATTCGTAGGAATACGGTAGCAACTTGAACGTTATTAAAATGTCATCCAAATTTATTTATACGCTGCGAAGCATTAGTATAGACGTTGCCTTAATTTTGCCAGTTCACTATGAAGTTAATAATAATTTTGATCCAAAACTAAACTATCCAATCTTGTAGAGGATGCTTGGCAACAAAACTCCGGTAAAAAATTTAAAATTTAAAGCGTCTTAAGGTTTTTCCTTGAGCCAACTTGAGCATTAACGCGCTAGCATGAACACCACCACCGCATGTTCTGATGTGTACAATTTGTTTCTAACATACTAAGAAATAGCGAGACCACTAATATTTGGTGGCTTTGCTATTGCGATTATTAGCTGGAAAGACTCGGCTTAATATTGATTTCATAGGGTTGAGAAAGACTCTTGGATGCTTTCAACTTTGCTGGAACATCGTTTACAGCCATCCTCTGCAGTATTGAGCAGTCTAAAATCCGAATTGTCAGCGGCGTGTTCAGCTCACATATTGAAGGCAACATTTATACCTACCGCTTCACAGTGTATTAACTTTTTGAGTCTCAAAATGCTAGTAATTCAAAACTTCCCGACGTTGCGATCGAAATCTTCCGGGTTCTCGACGCGAAGAATTCGCTAGCGAAATTGAGTTCGGAACGCGGTTTGGGGTTTTGAGTCAGTTGTGAATATTGTTGTTTTTGCGAAGGCAGAGTTTTCGCTCTGCAGTTTCTTGCTTTCATCTATTGCCGTTGAAATGTTATTACTTATTAGATTTGGTTGGTGCTTAGTTTGACTAATTGATCTAGTCAAATCACAGCTTCAACTCCTACAAATCGTATTCAGCTTACACCTGAGTCCGGTTCGCAACACCAATTTTAAGTTTTATCTTTGTAATTTGTAAAAAGATTGTTTTTTGAAAATTCAAAATTTCTTTTTGTTACTCTTGTGGTTTTTTGAAAATTTTCTTCGAATTGTTTTCCTGTCAAATTAATGGAAAGATCTCTTCTTAAACTTTTGCATTGTCTTTGCTTTCCTCCTAGTTATGCCGCTATAGGTTTAGTAGAACAAAGAGTTTTCAAAAAATCATGGTCACGCGCGATAAGTTCGCGTTTACAACCAATTTCAGCGACACCAGTTAACACCAAATTTTTTGTTTAGTGTATCTTATACGGCGTCAAAGGTTGCAATCACAAGACGCGTTCTTTTTTGATAATTTTACTTTTGTAGCTTAATTGGGCTGTCTAAGAAACTATGCTCTGACAAGAAAGTGGGATGGAGAACGCGGAACCAAAAGTAGTCTTGTATTTTGAAGAGAAAAAGGGAAATGCTGAGTAACGTGAACAAGCAATTTGGAAAAATCTCGTGCAACGCGTTCTAATAAAGCAGCGGGTTTAATTTAAGCCAAAGGGCTTTGAAAAAATATTGCGCTCCAGTAACTTTAGTGCAACAATATCATTTGTTCAGTATTTCTGGAATGTTTCACACATTCAAGAAAAAAACTTTTAGATAGAGTCACGAAGGGAAGCAAAATAGTCCATACTTTTTTAATCAACTTTGCCACAAATACATTAAGAAAGGCGCCGGAACTTTTTTTTTCCGTCTGCTTAGCAAAAAAGCTTGTACTGGATAAAAGGGGTCACAGCGTTTTATTAAACTTCGCAGCCCGCGTTTACCAATCAACTGATTTTGTTATTTTTAAATTAAAACTCTGAAAGCGTGTTTGCACTTCTAATCAGTATAATATAATGACTGATCAAGCAAATACACAATTAAAGACGCGCGTCTTTTTGTTATTACTTTTTTATCTGGATTTTGCAATTGTCGATTCGAATGCATCAATCTTTGTCTTCACTTCTTTGTCATTTCATTTCACAATCTGACACGTGTTGTGCACCCCCTTAGTCCCATTTTTTCTAAAATTTTGCGTTTTCTTACATGTTTTTTTCCTACAAAATTTAATTAACTCGAGTTACACAATCCGCTGCCTTCTATTAATCACGCTGAATTTCAAATTCATGTTTCAATCTTTATTTGCAGCCTATTTCCGAGCAAATAACATTTAAACTTGCAGATTTTCCTTGAAACTAATCGAAATCGAACTTTAACATGGCTGCTCGAAAGAACCCGCATAATGGATGCTTTGGGACTCCACCTTCGGTAAACTTCTTTTCGTCTGTCGACGAAGACGCTTCGGACGTGGTCGAGGTGGACAAGTACGCGCTAGGACGTGAGCTGGCAGACGAAATGCAGAAAAATACAATCAACGAAAATGCCGACGGCGTCAGCCGATCTCTCGACGGTAATGCTTGTGCAGAAAAACAATGGTCGCTGAGTGAGTTTTATGCTTCTGGTATTTGCTGAATATTTTGATCACTTTTCTCCGGTTTTGAAAGCTGCATTAAATTCGGTCTCGTGTTCGAGTTTTTTCTATTTTAAGGCATGAATTTGAATAGGGAAAGAATGGTGAGATTTGACGCTAGCGGCAACTCTAAATAGAAAGGCTTTAGATCAGACGCGGAATTAGACTGCTTTTGTGGGTAGTTTTGGGAAGTTGAAACGCACTTTTTAAAAAATAGCATCCAAAATTTGTTCCAACTTTAAAGGTAGCACTATTTTAAATAAAAGCTAAGGCCATCTTTACAGGAATACTTGGAGAAGAATAAAACACGAGGTCTTGTCTTTTAAGAATTTTGATTGGTGCCGGTGTGTTTTTTTGATAGTCTTAGTAAATTATACATGTTTTACGCATTAAAATTTGTTTCTGTTAAGCACTGACAGGGCGTGCTTAGTTAAGTGGCAGAAGCGTTCGCTTAAAAAAGAGCGGATTGCGCATTGAGGTTCAAGTCCAGTTGCGTGCAGTGGTTTTGAGTGAATGTGCGCGATCAACCGAGTTGTGCTGTTTCAGCTGGTTCAAGAGGACAGCACGTCCTCTGTAGATCTACGGGGTGGCGCCTGCCAATGACAGTATCCAACCTTGGCAGCCTTCTAGCTGTCCCTCCTTGGTCTCACGTCGCCTGAATATACAGAAAAAAAGTTATAAGATTTTGCAACTCGAATCACCACAATCCAAAAACTAGAAACTAGCTTTTGCTGATTGAAAAGCAAAAAGTATCGCTTTATTTGGGTAGTGAGCATTTACAAAGATGATACAAGAACTCTTGTCATCACTATTGTGCAGCTTTTTTGGAAAACATGCGAGGGGAATATTCTAAATACGTCTTGGCAATACAAAGCTAGCCGGCTAATGCGTTGAAGCTTGTTTTTTATTTTGTGTTTCTAAATTGTCTTTTATAATTTAACCAAAAAACTGAAAATTTTTTACGCTTACATTAAGGGGTTGTGGAAAAGGTTTTGAGATTGATCAAACAAGCTTGTGACTTGCAAGCGAGGTTAAAAGAAAATCCCGGGATAATTGACCAAAAATAGTAGCGACGTTTATTTAGAGGGAAAATGCACGATGAGAGTTTGAGCGGGAATGTGTGCATCTGGCTCAAGTAAACGTGAGCGTTCGAACTAAGTAGTGTTTAATTACAGATGACTTCAACGCAGCTGATCTGCGGAAGCAGTACGTTCTCTTGTCAATCCATACATAGAACGTTGCTCAGCATTAACAAAAGCCAACTTTGAGTCAGCGTTCCCCGGATCTTTTTCTGAAATAAGGATAAAAAGAACGGAAAAGCAGAGAAATCACTACAAATCCGTCCTGTTTAAATAGATTTGGTGCAGAAAGTAGACGTAGTTCACAGAACTTTAGGTCAGTATTTTCTTCAATATGCCAACCTCGTGAAATGATTATGGTAGACATCTTTTGGTAAACCGTCAGTTGTTGAATGGGCTTCTCAACCAAACTATCATGCGTTGAATTTAGTTTGTAAATTAGAGGTTTGCACAATCAATTTTAAAACCTTTACTACAGCTTGCCGCAGCAAGACTCAACTTTTAAACAGTCTTTCAAGTTTATTTTCTTGTTTTTAGAATCAAACGATTCCGAGGTGTTCGACAGCTCACCATTTCAATCTAGAATGGGAGGCGGCTCAGATGTGTTGGGAACATCCTCGACAAGTCATGCCGTCTCTTCGCCCTATGAAGCGCCTCACTATCCTATCGAAATCCAAGAGAGCAAGAAGGCCATTCAACGACAAATAAATAACCGGTTTGTTTTCGGGGTCCTATTTTGCAAGAGGCACGTTTTTAGATGTTTTGTGTAAAGTAAGAGTTAGTTGCTGATATTGTATACAGTTGATTTAGACAAAAATGGGGATTAAAGATTACGGACAAAAAGTCTTATGTCGTATTGGTTGGCTCCAGCATGCAATTAAACAGACACAATTGTCTAGGCAGAAGATGTCGTTCAATTGTGTCGACAGCGTTGATCGTTTCTTGCATTGTCGACCACTTTTGTATATTTTTTGAAGCCTTTTCACTTAGCTTGCCATTTGTTGCAAGTTTTAAAAATTTTTAAAGTGTTTTGAGCGAAAATTACTTAACATTGTTTGGGGATATAACAACCTGGTCCGCTAAACCGTCTGGAGATTTGGTTTAAAACCTGTGTTTCTATTTTTTTAAAAATGTTTTTGCTGGTTTGCAAAAAACTTGATTGACCCGCTTTCCTAAAAACTCAAAAATAGTCCAACTTGTACGCAAACGTGTGGCCTCTTTCCATTTTCGTTGCTTTGGTTTGATTTGCTGTTTCACGCTTCGCTTGAAGAGGCACTTTGGAACAAGAATGGTTGACTTGATTGCAGGTTTCGAAGTCAGAATCGCAACAAGTCACGACGTCGTTGGTCTCTGCAGTGAGTTTGTTTTGCTTGCTTAGCCTTAAAACTAATTTTAACTTGAGCTATTGTATTTTCTCTATTGGTGATGTATTCAGTACTTTTTTGCTCGTCTCTGAAGCTCGCCAAAGCAGAGAAAGTGCAAAAGCTGAAATTTCTAATATCTTTACTAATAAAAGTGCATATTGTTTTTTTCTGTTAGTTTTTAAATTTTACTTTTTTTAGAGGTAAAAGTTTTTTTAAATTTTTCAACAGCTTTTAAAAACAAATTTTAATTCCTCGTTTACATTTTTTTGTTTTAACTTCGTTTTCAAAATGCAATGTTCGTTCTATTTTTTGGCTAAGTTTCAAAAATGCTTTGGCTGTTTTTTAAATTTTTTGTTGAAGAAGCGAATCGTAAAGAGGTTTAAATATCATCATGCGACATTGTCTCCAACTATTTCTTTGTTTGTACCTTCCAATTGCTTTTTATTTAAAATTTAAGTAAACAAACTAGCACTAAAACTTTTTGCTGACGCAAAGTTAAAAAAACTTACATTTTTCCAAAAAAAATAGAACATTGATCTCTGAGCTCAGTTGAACATGTCCCAAAAGTCGTTCAGTAAAATTTTATACTATAAAGCTAACAAGAAACAATAATATCGGTTAAATTGAAGCGTTTTAGATAGTTGACATTTTTTAAGAACTAAAAAGCATGTAAAAAAGGAGAAGATTGTGATGATATGCAGGTTGGAGGAATTGCCTCGCTCTGGTCGCAATCGGTGTTCTTTGAAGCGAGCTCAAGCCAATGCTAGCTGGTTGAATGCAGACTTTATTTTCAAGTCTTTAGCGCAAGCAATAATTGGGCTGGGGTAAAGCACTTGCAAGTTAGATTTTCAACTTAATTATGATTGTAAATTTGGTGTAATCGTCTTTGATCCAATTAGTCTAACACTTGGACGCTTGCTTGACCCGCTGGAAGAAGTGGTACACTTCTTCTTTGCACAGTCAAGCTTCAATTACACGCTTGATAGCGTTCTTAAAACACTGTGATGTCTGTGCAACTGATCTACAACTCTTGCCATGGTCTCAATACGCTCTTGTTTGATCCTTCTCAGCATGCGACGCTTACCTTCCTTGCTTGTACTATGACCTTGAAAATAAGAAAAAAAACAAGTGATTCTACGTTTCTTCATCATAGTCGAGGAGGTTTCTTGATTTTCCGATTTTCATGGGCTTTTCAATCGCAAGTCATTCGGACTCTAGTCATAACGTCTGTACTCAAAACGTATCAAACCTGCTTCTTGCCAGCATTCACCCAACATACAAAGCGAATCCTGTTTCTACTTTTTTTTTTCTAGAGTGCAATTTTTTGTGTTTTAAATCTTCTCTAGTTTTAATTTAAATAAGTATTAACTGGTTTCTTACTAACGCAGAAGCTAGTTTTTAGAAAAACAGCTAGCCAGCTTTGTGTTCGTGTATGTTTTTTTTTTACAAGATTGGATATAATAATTAACACCAACGTCTGATTTTTACGATTGACCTCGGTTTTGTGCTAGATGACAAATTTGTCTGTTTGTAAATTTCAAGTCAAAAACTGCCGTTGGTCATTGAAGAAGAAGATTCAAAAATTAATTCAAGAAACGGGCTGGAAAAACATTGTGATTTACTACCTCTGAATCCTAAACTGGCTTTTGTGGATTCAGAATAGATGGAATAAATCAAAATGCTTAG
>JACCHV010002826.1:0-23951 GCA_018907245.1 Eupristina koningsbergeri | reverse complement strand
ATCTGGTCACTCAGATTGGTCCTGCCTGTTGAAAATAGACATGTTGTAGGAAAGTTGCAGCTTCTGTTTTCTGTCCGCTTGGTACGCAGTTTACAGAGAATGTGAATTGACTGCTGGACTCAAGTCTTGGCCTTTTTGTTCCTACTTAATTTTCTTTTGAAGTTTCCCAGAAACAGTAAGTTTGAGCCTAGCGTTTTTGTACACTCCCTCTGCAATCGAAACAGTCTTTAGCCGTCTGCGTTTCCCTGTCTTAACTTCGTTGGTCAATGCGTTTCCGCATTTCAAAATCGCCCGCTCCTGATACAAGAGCGGACACTTTTACAAAGTTTTCCGCAAAGGCGGTTTTGCGTCCATTTTAGGACACCTTGCGAAGTGACTGGTCGGCGTGGCAAGAGTGACCGCCGCTAGGGAATTAAAAGTCACTTTTGCTGTTTGAAACATTACAAGCTCATTCCTTTGAAGTTTTTAGAGAGCTCTAATTTATAAATTGAGGACGCACCAGAAGGAGTTTGGTGTGAAGGAAAAAATGTATTTTGCTGAGAACACTAAAGCAGTTGGGTTTTGTATGGAAACATTCATGCAAAATCCGACTGTTCAGCGAAAGAGTTGACAAGGTCAGTTTTGATTTCGTTTTTTGCTAGCGGTTTCGCACAATTTATTCATTGAAGTGAATCCGTGTTTGTTGTGTCACTGTTATTGGTACTTGTTGCGCGGTAGAGCCAAACGGCCAAAAAAGGTTGGGGAAATTGAACTCAAACGAAAATCAAGCTTTCGACGATGATTCCTATCTTCTTTCTATTCCTCTTCAATTTGATTGTTATGCGCATCTGAAGACGTTAACTTAGGTTGCGCTCGTGCAAGCGACTTGACAATCTTTGTGGTCTGGTTTGTAAAGTCGCAAACAAAAACAATCAACTTAAATTTTGAAGACAACGACGCATATTACCCTAATTTGTCTTTGAGTTTGTGAGTGAGCTAGTTAGGAGTGTTTTTGTTTATTGTTTTTGACCTTCAAACAAACGGTTTTTCCTTTATCATAACTGGCGTTCGTTTAGTGTAAAAAATGCCGATTTTTGTGGGTTTAATTTTTTTTCGAAATGTTGCACTATTCATATTATGGCTCAACCTAAAATAAATTGACGTGTTGCAAAATCGCTTCACTTTTTAGAAGTGCACAATGACCGGCTTTTCTCGCAGCTTTACTACTAAACTAAACAAGTGCTTGTTTTAAACTTATTTTTAGTAAGCTCGTGAAATCCGCGCACACGCGTGTTGTCAACGACAACCCTTCAAAATTACCCACACCGTCCATATATCTGAATTACAAATTTGGATGCATCGGAGAGCAACCAAGTATAAGAGTGCATTTTTTTGCATGTCTAACTTAGATTTTTGAATCAAAGGCAATTGATATAGAAACTGCGAAAATGTTGTCACTTTTGATTCGTTTGGCGTCAATTCAGATTCAAGATGACAAAGATTGTTTAGGTCACTCGCGATTTTGGAATGTCACTTAGTTGCTTTTTTCGGCTTATCTACAGTTTCGTGAAAAAACTGAACTTTTGGCGACTAAAAACCTCAGCTATTATCTTATACATTGAGCTTCCCCCCTCTTCTTCTCCCTCTCCCCACTCGCAATCTAAATTATGCAATCATGTTTGTATCCAAATTCTTTCTTGCAAACAAAAAAAGTAGGATTAAATAAGGAAGAAAAGAAAAATCTACACGCCGAGGCAATTAATTGCTCGATGTGCGCGTAAACATTTGGCAATTATCCATCACCTTTTCGCGCGATTTTTTCCAACCACAATTGTCATCAGCTGGATTCTTTCTTCAAACGTTTATAGCATTTTTGTACTAGGCAATCCATTTATTGTTCTTTTTGATTAGAGAATTTTTAAACCCATTCAAGCTGCATCGCGAACTTTGAATGCTTAGATATCGCACGCTCTTTGTCGTATTATATGATATTTTGTTAAAATTTAAAATTAAAAAGTATCTCGACTTAGTAGGTAGGCGGTTCAAACTTGTTTTTGGATAAAAAAAAAAGGCTTAATGTCAAAATCATTTGTATGGACTCAAAGCACAAACTTTGCCTAGACATTCTTCCATAATTGGAATTTTAAACAAACTTTACTGTTGAATTTTTAATGTGGTTTTTCAGACGCAGTGTTGGAAGAATTGGGATTAATCCTTAGACCAACAAAGTTTTTATTGCTTAAAGCATCCTACATTTGCTGTTTCAGCTTTGCCGCATTATGTCGATCGAAAGAACAGTTGGAATTTGTTCTTTACGATCGACAACGGAACTACAGTGAATTAATAGCGGAATAGTAATTAATAGTATAGACAAGATTAGTTTAATTATGAGGACGAAGAAACTAAAACTGAACGAGTACAGACAAGAAATATTAATAAAAGCGGCGATTCCCTTTAAGAGCAGGATCATAGGATTATTCATACAATTACACCTTCCTCTTAGTATAATTGGTTTACGAAGGCAACGAGCAAGAAAGAGTCATTATGGCCATTGCCCGATTGCAAAATTCCCTCTGTAACTGGTATAAACTCTAAGCCGTCGCCTGTTCAGTTGTTTTAAAAAAGTTGTTCCGGGTTTTCAAATTAAGAATTATTGTAACTTACGATACAGACTTTCCCTGGAAACAGTTCTAAATAAAAAAGCAATCAAACCCGTGCGATTTCTTCGTTTTCAAACATTGAGTAGATTAAAACAAATTTTATTTCATTTTTACAATGTCTGCGAGAGAAGCACGTCTGTCTAATTCTGAATTATTTTTCACTGAAGTCAATAAATTTTTACGTCAGCACTCAATTAAGTGATTCCACGAACGCACCGAATCGGCCATTTAAAGCTAAAATTCGCAGATGTCAACTTACATTTTGGTGGTTTTCAAACTGCTTTTTCTTATCTGACGTCCTAGCTGATCCAGACGAATGCGAAAGTCAGTAGGAAATGCGCAACCCAAATCAACAAGACTGGCTTTTTCACGTTTTCTTGCTGGTGACAATTGACGGATCTCTCGGCACACCAGGAAGACATCTACTACCCGGATACTCTTGTTGGGAAAAGCGACCGACCGGCTTAGATTGAGAGCAATTAAATGATTAAACTATACGTTTGTTAATGTGTTTGAGGTGAGCTCTACGAGCACTGCACAAGCGTGGCAACGCTTCGGGTCTTAACGCAATGCCCAATGTTTGAAAAACGTACGAGTCTCGTTCTGTCATTAATTTGCTTTCATAGTTGTTTTAAATTTTAGTATTTAAAGCGATTTATTGTCTCCAAACCAAATCTACAAAGACAGCCAAGCAAGCGAAATTCGCAACCAGACAATTCGGGTTGGCGTCGTTAAGACATTAAATCAGTAGGCGGATGAGAAGGGCCAAAACAATGCATGTAGCAAGGTTTCATCTACCAATTTCTTGGAAACTAAAAGATTTGGTTTTGAACTCCTAGGAGTGGTTGATTGGATGGATAGCTTTCAACAGCTTGTACCAAGCTCTGCCCTCAACGCGCTACTTTGCAAGAAGTCCCGCTTGCTAAAGTCGACGCCAGTCAAATTTTTTGCGTTTAATTCGGCGAACACTCCTCAAGTCACTAGTCGGTGCTATGGTCCCACAAGATTAATTAACGATTGCGCAGAGACGCCGGCGTTTGGCAATTCAAGTGTTTGGGCCGCGGATGAGACTTGCGTGGTCTGCTGCATCATTAAGGCGATTTTCGATTTGCAGCAACATGGCTGAAGTGGCGGCTAATAATCTGATCGGACAATGGCCGTGTTAAAATCGCAGTGCGCGATTTCTGTAATCTAGCTTGCTCGACAGTTTGGTCTTTTAATCGGGCTTTTCCCTGCAAATACGACACAGTTGTCTGCCGTCGCCTTTAATTATTAATTTTTAGTACTCAAGAGTGCTCTAAACTTTCGATGTTTTTGCTTGAACTGCTTATTCAACAGAAGAGGCATTAAAATTGAATGCAAAGGTGACGAGAAGTTGTTTCAAGCACTTGCATTTTAATGTTAATATCACTCATAACCTTCACTCCTCCACCACTAGTCCTCTTTGACAAATTCAACTATTGATTGTCGCTTTGTTTGAAGGGAGTGGCAAACACTGTGGACCCCGTTAAGCGCGAAAACTCCCAGAACACCATCAGAAACTGATCGACTGAAAAGTACTCAGACACAGAACTAGAAATTAGTTTAAGTGATATCTTCTTTATTGGAAAACTACTCTTTAGAAGTCCGACCCAGCAAGCTCTGTTTTCGTTTGACAGCGCTGTTGTTTCATTGGTCGTAAAGCCTGCGAATCAACTGGGGTTAAAGCCCGAACTTACAGCTTGCATTGGTAATGTTTCAAAACTAAATCCGAGTTTATGTCAAATTCGGCTTTGTGCAAGAATTTAAGGCTAGACCCGAATCCCCGTAGACGCCATTTGTTTGCGACCTTTTGCAAATTCTAATTATGTTTTGAATATAGTCTGCTTGGCCAGATGAGCATTTTAAGAATTCAGCCTGTTTGTTAATTCAGAGAATTTTTATACTTTATAAGTCGTAGCTCGATTTTGTAGCTCGTCATTTTCAACAGCACTAAAAGGGCGTCTAGAGTATAATTCGAGTAGCTGAGACCAAACAGGAGTTGTTAAATTTCAAGTTTGCTTCTGCAATACTTGATCTTCTGACTTGTCAAAAAACTTTTGACAAAATAGGTCTTTGTTTGGAATTAGCAACTCTTACTCTGCAGCTTGAACAAACTTGAATTTGCTTTTTAAGTTTAAACAGCTCATCAACCCAGGAAAGGCATCTAGGAAACAGTGATTTAAAGCGGCCTGCTTGGTTGAGCGTTGATGGCGCTTACTCAAAGAAGTAGGTCGCACAGTGAGGAGCTCGAGCCTAGTTGTTTGCAACTAGATCTTGCAGACGTAAGCTACTAGCAAGCTGTACCAGGCATTACAACTAGCCTACTTTTAAAATTTATTTTACTCCTGCATCAGGGACTTCAGCCCGAGGAGAGACAACCCGAAGGCCGTTAGGGTTGGCTACTGTCACTGGCGGGCGCCACCCCGTAGGTCGACAGAGGACGTGCTGTCTTCTTGAACCAGTTGAAACAGCGCAGTTCGGTTGATCGCGCACACACACTCAAAACAACCGCAAGCAGCTAGACTTGAACCCCCACTGCGCAATCGCTTTTTTTCAAGCAAACGCTTTTGCCACTTAACTAAGTACTCCCCTACAACTAGCCTAGGAGAAGCTGATCCAGAAAAACAGCGCGTGCTTATGCTACTCTGCGAGGTGGCGCCACAGGTGACAGTAGCTAACTTTAACGGTCTTTCGTTCTCTCTCCTTGAGCTAATTTCGGAGCATAAGTAATAAAAGGAAACAATGGCTGTGAATAAATGGACTTACTCAAGTCTAGAATCTTAGTGGACAAGTGCAAACAGAGAGCAGAAAAGACGACCACAAGTTGAAAGGAGCACAATCGGCTTTGGTGAATGTGTAAATTTGAAACGCAGTTCATCATCGCCGCTAAAACGGTTTATCTACAGCAGATTTGCTAAAACAATCACCCAATTAAAAACCAAAATATGTGTTGCAAAAGCTGTGTAACCAACTTAAACAGTTTTAGCGTGAGTTTTAAAGGCTTGGATTTTTACCTGCCTAGCTGAAGTTTTTGAATGTAATTCCATCGAATTCAGTTTAAAATGACTGGCATGAATAATTTTGGGGTTTGACGGGTTTTTCAGCTAATTCGGATTAAAAATTGCAGCTGACATAACCTGGAAGTATTTCAGACAATATTCTTCGAAGAGCTTGAGCTTCCGAGTTTTAAGTTCTGGTCGGTGCTGGAATTTTGAACAGAATTTTACAACTTTCGCGACAGTTGCCCGCTGTGTTTTACCCTACTCGCTGTTCTCTTCAGCCTTTCTGCTTTTGAGAAAGGTGGGGTGATACACGAGGTTATGGTGCCAGATACTGACGCATAAGAATATGAGGACAGGTTTACAGCAGCTACAGCCGGCTAAGAGCGCCAGTGAGGTAGGACGCTAATAGACGCACCTCCAAATATTAGCATCCCTGGCTGGGAATCTTTGCAAGACTACCCAAGCTACAAGACTTTTCCGTTCAAGGATCAATCGATCCCAGCGCTTCGAGATTAACCCATGGTAGAGCAAAGTAATAAGCATGGTCAGCTAGAATATTTCCATCTTTCAGAGGCTCAGCTTTCCAATTTTCATAAAAACATTTGTGACCTAAAAACATCCAAGTTGTTAAAGCAAATCTGTTTTGCGCATTTATCGATTTTTCAAAAATCTTTTCGGTCTTGTTTCAAACACTGCAATGCTTAGTTGTAGAAGAACGGAATTTCGAGCTTCTGCTCTAAACTAAACGGTCCTACAATGACAGAAGTTTGTTTAGGAAGGATTACTGGGTCTGCAAACGCGCGAGCGAACGCGGACTCATGCCGCGAACGCATGCGAAGCGGTTTTATTCATTCCTATTTCGGCAGTTAGTTCCGTCTGCTGTTCTATTTCTAGTTATAGCAAATTCCTCTACCTGTCCTTGCTCCTCTTCATAGTCAGGATCCAGCAAGGATCTTAATTGCTTGTTCGAGCTGACTAGTTGATGCTAAAAGGGTGTAGGTGCTAATCTTCTTATGTCAACAAATGCACCGAAATCGAATTCTGGTCTAATGGCATTGGTTTGGAAACAACAACAACGAAAGATTTAATACGAAATTGTCACTCTTTACCTCCGCAATCTTTAAAGCACAATGTTACGCAACGCATATTTAAACGTCGTTTTATTGGAACGTTTAGGCTCAGACTTCTGGATAAAGTCGAACACTTGCTTTTAGTTTTGTGGACTTCTTGGCTGAGTGTTCCTACCAGTTTTGAACTTAAAGTATCCATGGTGGCTTCGGACCCGCACTTTAGGACGGCTGGTTTTTGAGCCCTAATTGTTGATAGGACAACAAATGCCTCAGGATAACTGCGAGGTTGAGATTTAAGGATTTTGAATGGAGAACTGAGTGACTTAAGAAATGGAATCATCCAAAGGATGCCATTGTGTGGGCGGAACGCACATCGTTTTTGAGACTTCGACTGACGCGGAAAGTCAAATTTACGATACCCCAGATTCAGACCGTAAACTCTTGCCGTCTATAGTCATGTGGTCTTAAGTTACGACGCTATTTTACGGGGTTTAAAACTAGCTTTTATGCCTCTTGAGTTGGGTCCTTAAATGAAGCACTATGAGCACACCTTTTTACTGCCGCATCTGGTCGAGCGAAGTTTGTATTCGCTGATCCAGCACGGCTTTAGAAAATTACTAGAGCAGAAGTGGGACTAACCTTTTGTCCTTACGTTCAACCCACCCCACCTTGGGATGGAGTTTGCGTCCTCCCACGTGAAGAGCAGGTTCGCAGTTTCTTTGTCAACTGAAAGATGCATTATGCGGCGCACGCTTTGTCATACTCCATCGATTGAGGCGGAATCACTCTGCGGACGCAAACTCTAGTCCCAAAACGACTTCTAACTCTGGCGTAAATGTTGACCGTTGCTTGTGTTGAACGACTCTGAATCCGACGTGTAATCATATGCTCGTGTCTGCGACTTTACACCAGCAAATTTGCGTCGTGCTCTTAGCATAACCAGTCGACTGGACATGTTTAATGGATTGAAAAGATGCGCTCTTGGATAGCTTTATGATCTGCGCATTTTACCATACGGCTTTTTGTCGCGAATTGGCGAAGCGTTAATTCTGCTCAGGTAAGACGCAAACTAATTTAACTATTCCATAAAAGTCGTCCAAACGGTTGGGGAACGGTCAATTCGCAGCAACTTTTGGGAGTATATTCCTCCAGATAACGTCCCTGCAATTTAATTTCCTGAAGTTATCACTTGTAATTTCAGCTTATCGACGTTTGCTTCTAAAATGAACTCAATACTAATCAAAGATAAGATTGTAATCTGTTCGTTTAAAAAAACTTGCACTTAGGTCTTGTAAACGTGAAGCAGTCAGCCAAATAACTAAATCAGAACGGTCCTTAAATTTCCGCCACTAGCTCACTTTTTCCATATCTGGCCATCTTGCTTTTAATTTGGACATTTAATTTTAGAGCGTTTGTCGACTATTGAACTTTCCTTAGAGACCGCAGCGTAGCAGCTCAGAAGTGAAGGTAATTTGACGCTGTTTTGCGCAGAAAAATTAATGTCATTTCTGAAGGCAAAGCGAATGTTTACTGATGACTGTATTTGCAGGCACAGTAGACTCTCTTCGTTTAATTAAACTTTTAACTGACCCTAAAAGACACTTGTTTCTGCAAACGCTTGTTTGGCCTGCAAAGAGTTCATACAAAGTGGTTTCGATTATATTTCGATTGAACGAGGGAAAAGAGCAGTAGCAAACGATTTACATGCCGACGAGAAATCTGCCATGACAGTGTCAGACTTCAATAGCTTTAGTAGGCATTCAAAGCAAATTAAACACCCCGAACTTATATCCGCATTCTACTAGCACGCAAAAAGCAAGCTCAGCAGGCTACAAATTATGCAGCAGTCTCCTCGTGTTGTAGGTATTCTTAAATTTTAACATTTTTTGCGTCTGGTGCGCGAGAATTGTATTTATGACTAAACAAATCGACTTTGAAATTCAGCGTCTTATTTTAGCAGTTTTGGGTTTTCATTACATTAGAAAACATTCTTTGTCTATTCAGACGTTCTTGGATGTTTCAAACTGGTCGACACTTTTTGGAAAACGTTTGAGAATGCCGATATCTGACGAAGTTGACGACAGAAGTAAAAAAGCATAATAGCAGCATTGGGAATTCGTTATTTTATACTGTATCTTTTGGAGCGCTGGAATATTGTGACTCTTGAGTAGAAAAAATTGCTTTATTCCAGCTAAATCGACACTGAAGTTTTCACTTTTTCACTTTTCACTTTGGATTTTCGCTCTAAAGTTCCGTTTTTCACTTTGGATTTCCGCGTCGTCTACTACTATTTATTATTTACTGTTGGAGTTGTTTTAAACTACGATTTGTACATGTTTTCATTTATTGCGTTTTTGGTTTATTAGCTTGAGCGTGTGTATTAGAGACAACAAAGACCGAAATCCGAATCTAGATTTAAATTACTTTAATTTCCACTTCTAAATTTCTTTTCGCTTTGGTGCGTCGTTTTGTGGAGAATCTAGTGGCTGTGAGTCAGAATTGGTCATCTGACCTTATTCGAGAAGAAATTGAGTTTGTGCGGTTCCGATGACTCTGCGACAAACCTCTTCAAATTTAATTGCCCTCTTCTACCACTAATCAAAAAGACTTTTAGCAATGAGGATCAATTACCGTCGAACGTCGCAATCATCAAAAACAATGAAGCTGCGTTTCCCCACCGTAAAAAACTCTTTTGTCTTTAGAATAGTTTTTGTGCTTTCGTGACTCGCGTTTTCAGGTTCTTGATCTTTTCAGAACTAATCAAAGCTTTGCTATCATTGTCCACGTATTTGTAAAAAGTTGTCATTATCGGGGCATTCAAGCATTAATGTCAATTTTTAAAAAAGATTTGTGCTTTTTGGCTAATCTAGATTCCCCAAAAAAGTTTTCGCGAATCCTTTGTTTCTGAATCAACTCTTACTTCAGGCAAAATTCATAAACAGTAAAAAGCACGTTTCTGCTTTTAAAAAAACAATTGCGAGAAAGCATGCTTAGTTGAGAGGTAACGACGTTTATTTGGGAAAGGAAAAACCATATAGTAAGGTTTAAATTTAATTATGTTAGCTGTTCCGGGTAAATACAAGCGGTCAAACAAGCATTATTGTTTTGCTGTGGCTAGCTTGAATGTGGCTGGTCTGTAGAAGTAGTAGCATGTTTTCTTGTTGACCTACAAGATGATGTCTGACACCAACGGTAGCCAGCCCTTGACAGTCTTTGACTGTCTGTCCTCGAGCTAGTCGTTAAAATAGAAGTAATAAAAAATAGTTCTTTTACGTCACATTTGGTCAGAAATGGAACGACGATTTGTTGGGCTTTTTTGGTCGAAAAGCTCTTTTGCTCCATTTCTTAACTCCAAACCAAAAACTTGGCTCAAGAGGAGCCGCCTGAAGACTGTCAAAGTTGGCTACTGTCACTGGCGGGTGCCATTTCGTAGGTTGACAAAGGAAAACGCGCTCTTTCCTTAGATTGGCTACATTTAATGCAGCTGTAAGTGAACAGTATCTCTTGCTTGGCCGCACACATTTACTCAATCAATTACAAATTTTGGGGTTCAAAATCCATACTGAGATTTACCCTTTTCGAGTAAATATTGTTGCTATTTAACCAAACCATATCCCTACTTGTCTCAGGTAATTTAAATTTCATCTACATTTTAAGGCATTTTAATTCTTTTCAGCTTTCTCTTCTAACCAGACTGTTAGTTCGATTTTGTTTTGGCCTTGAAGAGATAGTCTCAAAACAACGTCGGCACTTTATTAAAAACAAAAATTTTGAAAAGAGGGCTTTATGAGGTCTACAGAAGGTCTCTTGAAAAGAGTATTATTTTTTTAAGTAGCGTTTTTATTTTCTAATCAAAATTTGTGTGTAAAGAAGACAAAAACTCGCTTTCAAAAGTTGCTATGTCTTTTGCAATAGAACGATTTTTAAGCGGATACAAAATTCAGCTACTTTAAGGTGATTTTTGTCTGTGTTACTTTAATTCAAAACTTAGTGAAATGTAGTCTTAATTTATCCTTAAAACTTCTAAAACCCAGCTATTCCACGTCTTTATGTCCCATTTTGTTGGCCGTGATCAAGTTGGAATACACAGAGAGGTAGGCATGCAATTTGTCAATGATTAAGCATTTACTGTTTGGTTTGTCAGCACCCGACTTCGAAATATTTTGCAAAAAGCATCGGCTGTATTGGGTTGAATGTGCTTGAATTGCCCACTGGTCTTCAAAATTCTCACAAAACACCGGTTTACACGTTGGCCAGTCATTCTGACTGCATAGATCAAAGCAAATTTGCGGGTTTTCAAATTAAAACCTTTGCATTCTGGGTTTTTATTTTACAACTTTGTGTCTTAGGTCTGATTTCGTGCTTTTAATTCAGATAAGAGTATGAAAAGATAGCAGAGGAGTTTCTTGTTTCACTAATCATTAAGCTACTTCACTGAATCCTTTAAGGAGTGTGTATCATGAGCAGACAAAATTAAAACATCTTGGAAGAGTCTTAGCGTCTAATCAAAATTAGATTTAGTTTTTTGTTTTAGGCACAGTTTGTTCAGTTAGCTTAAAGCCCACAGCTGCTTCAAAAGTTGACCACTTCGAACTCGCATTACTGTGACTTGAGCTTGACTATAGCATCTTGTGTTGTCATAATTTGTCGATTTAAACCCAATTATCTTTTTAATTTGTCAATTTAATAACACTGGTTTAAACAAAAATTAGATTTCTAAAACGACCCAACCAATACAACCAAAAATCGTTTTGAGCAAAAATTCTTATTAAATTAACACGTTCGAAACGTCTTTTCAACGTGACGGTTCTAGTGAGTTTAATAAATCAAATTAGATTTAACTCTTACATCGGCAACATGAAGACTTCTAATCAAATTTGGCTTTTGCTTTCGCTAATTAGCTACTAATCAATGAAATAATCTTGAAGAGGATAAGTTTAATTTCGGAGTCTACTCGATTCATTGTATTCTTAGAATTATCTCTGAACTCCAAGCGCCTCTCCACTATATGCTTCCTGATCAACTTCGACTTACTCGTTTAAGAAAGGTGCCTATTAGCTAGCACCATTAAACGAAGCCGGCCATCAAATCAAACCGAAATAGATGCTTATTACCTTGGGCAGTTTGTGAATTAATTAAGCAAATTTGTTATAGTTTGCTGCTGTACAAAACAGTCCCAGTATTTGTTTTTTGTTTTAATCTTGCATACTCTAATAAGCAGGTAGAGGCGAATAAGGATAAGATGGAAGATATTAAAAAAGTTTTTGGCAAGTATTTTGGTGGATTTAGTCCAGAACAAAATTCGAATTGAGGCGAAATTATCCGGCTGGTTGGATATGTGTCGCTTTTGAGGAAATTAAGTTTGAAATATGCGTCGGCATTTTAATGTGTATAACGTTTTGATATTGACTATAATTGGAATCTGTACGATTTGTTGGTTTGCTGCAATTTCAAGCATCTTTAAATTTGAACAACGTCTAATTGAGTTTTTCCGTCAAGCCAACTTAAATCGCTCGCTTTCCACCAGTGCGCAATTGCTCCCAACTGGCCGTAGCCCAAATAGCATGCTTTATTTGGTGGAAGGATGTGTTATTGTCGAAAGCGATGAGCATCGTTGCAACGTAAGCCGGCATTTGCTCAAGGTTGCTACAGTCAGCTGAATTTATCTTTTGGAGTTTCAGAGGACGCAGGCAAAGCCAGAGAAATGATTTAAACCTAATTTTCGGACGCTATTTTCGGAGAAATCTTTACTTAGCCGATGAGCAGAATTATTTTAACTTTCTCGATTTATAATTGGGTGGTTCTCTTCGGCAATCGCAAAGGCAATATCAAACAAACTTTAGTTGCTTGTGATGACTCTTCTCAACGACCACTTTTCTTCTATCTCCTTGAGCAAGCTGTAAACTAAATGGTAATCTAAAGACCCGAAACCAGGTCTAGCTTACTTTTAAGTCTGCAATTTGCTCGATCGAGTTGCTTCCCAGACAGTCGAGTATTCTTGGGAACAAAAAACTTGCTTGGTCAGAAGCGCGGAAGTACGGGTCAGCATTTGACCCAATTCAAAGAGAATGTGCTTCGCGTATCTGACTGTCAATAATGATAAACAGTCAGACATTAGGTGTTTTGTGTTCACAGCTCGTCCATCCAGATGTCGATTTCTGTTCTGAAATGCAACTACTATGGCGCTCGTGCTTGCGTCCGCATACTGTTTTTTAAGTTTTAGCTTGACTTGCAAGGTCGCAAGAGTTTCCGTATAAATTTCAAAAAGTGGATTATCATCTGCTGTCAGGAGAAGAGGGTTGGCGCCGTGTCAACATTAGAACGAGTTTTGTTTGCGCATTTTTTAAATTCCAAATTTTGACCATGTTGATCTCATGAGTTTTATGTAGCTTTTGAGGGAAGTCGAAGCAGCGTGAATTGCTGTTTATGTAGGACTTCTGCAGACTCTTGGAAAAGAAGATTTGAGCGTATGTCGTCGTACTCTATGGTTTCTAAGCTGTTGCTTCTCAGAGCTAATTTGTCATTGTTGTTTGATGTTTTTAGTCGGCTCTGGGACTAAACGTTGACTAAAATCTGCAGTATGAGCTCATCTGCAAGTTTTTGTTTCAACAAGACTGCAAAAGACCACACTGGGAGCGTTTCTGAGCGTTCTCTTTCGACGCTGACCTTCCGTTTTCAAACTGCCCAGTTGAGCTCTCTCCTGGATGCTTGTGGTGACACTACGAAATAGCCCACTTTGATCAAAAGCGCAAGATTTGTTCTGAATAAAACCAGCTAACGGAGCTTCTGCCAACAAGTCGAGCTAACTATGAGCTGTCTGCGTTTAAGTTCAAACTTCAAGCGAAAGCAGTTGTTTAAGGAAGAAAGAGGATGTCATAATGCTTGTTATAATTGCTATGTCCGGCATCTAACTAGAACTTGTTTTCGCTGCTTCGGCTGTTCACGCACTCGTCTTTTTGCTGGTGATTATAATAAGACAGATTATTTATGTCGAGATGTGCTCAAAAGTTGTTTGCAGGGCGGGCTGATGACATGCTGAAAAAGTCCAGACTAGGTTGTCGCCAATCACCAGAGCCTTTCACTGACTAAAAACGTTGATTAAAGCCCTTTATAAAAAGCACCAAGTGCCCACGTTTTGACTTCCCGTGCATCATTACTTCATCGTGCTGACTGCCTCGTTGTCATCACTACACTTCAACAGCGCATGCGCAACACTTTTCCCGTCTTAAAAAGGCATTTTTTACAAACACTCCCTCCCTTACTTTCTTCAAGCAAAACATAATTTCGGCTAATTGAAGCATTTTCAAAACCAAACATGAAACCGCTTTGCACTCAATCATTGTATAGTAATCAAAAACAATTGCGCATAACTACTTCGCTTACGGAAAGAAGGATTCTTTGCAGGATTTAAGTTTTGAGCTCTTATTTGACAACAAAACTTGGCCAGGTGCGCAAGCAAGCGGCAACGTGGTCGAAAAAAAGCGAGCAGACGCGAAAAAGTTGAGCGGCTATTTTAGCTTTCAATTGGCGTGATCGTGTCGCGTGAGCCCGGCCTCTGAGGAATTCAATCTGTTCCTGTATTTTAGCCCCACATTTCTTGAGATCTTGCTATCAGGCACCAGTTTTCAGTCAAATTTGACATTACAGCTCAGAACTAGCCGTTTTACGCGTGGCATACAATTATCGGAAATTAAGTGACCGCTTGCGGTTGCCGAAGCAATATTTGTTAGCAAAGTTCGCGTTTCAACGTCGCTCTGAAATTCGAGATTGCAGAAGCTGGCAGCGGAGCTCGTGCTGCTGGGAATCAGATGGTTTGGACAGAAGGGTTTTCCCTAATACAATCGAGCATTTTCGAGCTGCACAGGCTGTCCAAACTGTCCGAAACCACTAATCCTCCTTTTCCTTCCTCTGGCTTGTAATCACCCATCAACTTTGCCCGCAAACATCTCCTTTTTCATCGAAATTCAACACCTACCCGTTTCATATAAACTCAACAAAAAATTAAATCGTGCTTTGCGCTTTAAATCGCCGTCACTTGTGCAGATGACGGTGTTAAACCATGCGGTAACAAGTTTGATCGCTACCGCAAACCACTTTACCTACAGCAACAACACCGACCTTTCCTTTGCTCGCGTTGTCCACTCAACGCCGCCCGTTTCAAGTGGTTTTGAAGAAAAGCAGACAAGGGAGGTTATAAATGAGCTTTGTTCTTGACTTCTGTGGCCGGGGCCTTTTCAAAGCAGAATCGCAAAAGTCGATCTTATTAAATTCGGTGCACGCTGTTTTGATTGGAATCGCTGTTGAAAAAAGCAGGTGAAGGAAAACCTCGTGTTTGATGGGGTTTGATTTTAAAATTTGATTACGGCAAGGATACAAACATTAAAATTAAACATACAATTAAGGAGAACTCGGTCCGGAGTTTAAAATTAGCGTCTGAGCTTTGAAATCAGCGAGCAGAGTGCTTTTGATTCATTTTGAGTGGCGGCCCAGGCAAGTCATAAGGCTTCCTGGCTGACTGTGAACTAAACATCTGGTGTATCAGAGCTCTTTCTAGTGTAAATTCCGAGCGCTTATGGTTGCGACGTTGATCAGCCGATAGAAAGTGAGAGACAAGCAACTGAAGGGATTCTTGTAGCCGAGCACAGCTGGCAAATGAAAGTTGTCTTGAGAACTGGGTTCGGAGAAACCTGAAAGTGTCCGAGTAAACGGTTAAACGAACAATTCTCATCTAGAATGAATGGATGATTACGACCTAGCCAAGCGGAGGAACCGTCCCCTCCCTAGCTTTCTGATCTCAATAGGTTTCAGCTAGCGGACACAATAGATGGCGATAAGATTTGCAAATTTCAAACCTCCTCCAACAATAGGATAATAGGCACTCGTCCGTCGAAAAATCAATAAACTTACAGTCGCTCACTCTTCCCAGAGTCGCTGTACCCAGCTGTCTTTCCGGAACGAGAAGCTCATCTAAGCTCGACTTCCGACCCCCAGATTTGCCTCAAATCCGCTGACTTTCTCCTGCTTATCGGACGCTTCTGACCAAGCTTGATCAGCTCGCTCAGCTAGAAGTAATACTTGTTGTCTTTGTCAAATGTTTGTGTTTGCCGTTGTTTACTTGCCAATAAGACGTTCTAAGCAGAAACGATACAAAGTTTAGTCTATATTTTCTCTGGTTCACAAGGCTTATTTTGAAGGCTATCATTGGGTTGGCTTAGCTATTGAAATTGGGGCTTGTTGACAATGAAACAAATGAGGCATGCGGAAAGCGTCTCATAACTGCTCGGACTCACGATACACTTACCATAGAGATGAGTGAGGGCTTGCCAGCTGGAGATAGGCAAAGGGGGAGTTTCTAGCGAATTTTTAAATTTTCTGTCTTCAAAGCTTGCTCTTAATTAGACAATTCAAAAAACCATATCTAGAGTTGGGGTCAGAAAACGAGGGTTAATCTGCTTAAAATCTATTATTTCCAAAGCAAAGTAGTGTTTTAGCGCTTTTGTGATGACATGTCTTCATTTTGGCCCCGTGTTTTGGCCCGCTTTTCTAATTAATTCGCTGCGCGGTGAGCACTTTTGAATCTAATATTAAGAGCCGGACAAAACACACTTAACAGACGGTTTTCAGCTCTAGTCTTGAAAAAGTGACTGTCGAAGTGGAATTTGCAATCGACTGACACCCTATTCCCGGAGAATTTATATGTACTTTAAAAGTCACACGTGATTGATTGAGTGCTGGGAAACCGGCGAGAGATGCACAGACGAACAGCGTTTAAGTGCAGCACATTTTTGCAACTGAAACAATAAATTTTAAAGGCAGGGTAATGTAGTTTTCTCAGATCTGTGGTTGTGCACGCAGGCGGCTTCGGAATTGGTAAGCATGCGCACCTGTTGCTCGGAGGGTTTGTCGCTAAAACAGCGTCTTTCTGTCTGCACGTAGAGTTGGGTCTAAGCTTAGACTGGACGGCTCGCCCTTACTCGTTAGACCATTCATAAGGACTTGTTCTGCGCTGCATCCAACGAAACTCGTCGGTAATCGGCATCACTTCAGCCCGACCATTGAGAAACCTGCTTGCTAACCGCACCAGCCCCTATGCGCGTTTGTTGGCTCTCCACCGCAGTTTCGACTGACTTTAGTTTGCAGCCTATAGTTCGAATCCGATATTTGTAGTCACATTCATCGAGCATCAGTTCCGATTGTCGTCTTCGAAATCGACAGTCTTCAGCGTTAAATCATTGTCTTTCAAGGCTTTTGTGGGAGCGCTCTTGCAATTTCGAACCTTTAGAGTCCGAACTGCACAAAACGCTTCTCAAATTTTTGAACTCCGCGCCCAAAACAGCTTTTATTTCCTGCAGCAAGGCTGTTCATCGAATTAAAGTCAGTGTTGTTTCACATCAAACACTGTTTGCAGAGGTTTTGTTGCAGTTTTTACCAAACTAAATAAGCATGGAACATAAACCACGAAAGACGCTTGCAGACAACGACTTGATAGGCTTTCGATGGAAACATTTTTATTGCCATAACTTGGTTTCATTGAACCTGATAAGAATTCAAACTATTTGACGAGTGCGGTTGGTGTGAAGAGACTACTTGCAGCGCTTGACGCTTCTCATTGTTCCGACGATGACAAGTTTGGGGTAAACGAGTTAGAGTTTTGCCGTTTTAATCGATTTCGTTCTTTGGATGCCTATGTCTATGATCGGGACCCAATGATAAATGCTGCCTTAAGCATTCTTTGCGACGTTTGCGAAACGCTTGGTCGTTGGGGCTTGTCTTCCTATGATACTAGTGCTACCCACTCGAAACTTTTGTGTCTAATAAGGAAATCGATGATGTGCGCTAAGGTTACCCATCAGTCGTCTTTGTTCCAACTTCATTGGTTTTGTAACAAAGTACGGCCGGATGCAAGATCAGTTTCAATAGCCTTTTTTCCTCTTCCTGCTACTTCTTCTATCCATTTGGCAGTAGGAATAGAGAAGTCGGGTTCAAATGGTTAACGCGATTGCTTTTTTGTTCATTATGGTCATCAACAATACACGTTGATTTGACCCCAACACTTGACCGTTCGATCTCAAGTTGCTTCTGAAAACGAGTGCCTCTAGATTATTGTTCGCTGGCTTTTGCTGAGTACATCGTTGGGCGGTTAAATCAGTCCTTTTTGTACCCCTAAGGTCGAACACGTGCTTAGACGAGCTCAGAATTTTAATTACTAATTTGATGACTCTTGTCTGCGTGCACACTCGGCCTTAAACCTCTTGTCGATGTTTCTCTAAATAGGGTTGTTTGGTACCTTGCGCGCGAAATTCCAACCAGTTGAGGTGTGAGTTGCTTGTTTCAGGATTTCACGATATGGCGATCCGAGTAGGTCTTTAGTTGAGATAAAGAGATAGTCGAAAGGTCACGCTAACGACTGAATACCGAGTCTTCCGGAGGCTACGCTCAGGAGTCTTCCGTACGATCGACTCCAAACAGAGCGTTCTTGGTGCGAGACCGAAGATACTTGACATGATAAACACGTGCAGGCTCATAGCAGGTGCTGCTCAGCATTACCTGCCTCGAGAGTCAAACCCCGAAAGCGTGCGCTGTCAAGAACTGGTTCTATCAAACTAATCTTCGTCCTGTGGTGAAATCAGCTTTGGCTCAGCTCGCATCCAGCATCCATCTGCTCCGGCTGCGATTTCAGTTCTTTAGTGCGGAATTCCGACAATACACTGTAAACTGGAAACGAGAGCTGTTTGAAAACTAAAATGGCAGTGAAATAAACAAGTTTTTCTTGAGTTGATGTTATTATTTTATGAGGTCGTGAGAACTCCTGGACTCCCGCTTGTTTTTCTTATAGACTACTGCTGCAGATCAAGACGACAACTGAGTGTAAAGGCCTAATTGTAAAATTAGTCGTAAATTGGGGCTCAAGAATGTGTGATGACTAAGTAGTCAACATCATTTGTTTATGATATCAAACAAGAGAGCCTAATCGCAAGTGGGTGCAGTTTGCCTAAGTAAGCGCACGGCGAATTAGATTGCTGAAGGACTATAACTGGTGGTCACATTGCAGTTTAACCTGTAAAGGAGCGTCAGAAAGTCTGTCTAGAGATTGCCGTGGAATGCTGACCAGAGATCGTTGCCAATCTTTGGATAACCTTTAGGCCTGGCCTCCCAACTCCGAGTTCCCTCAAATTGGAGGCCTGTAAAAGTTGCGCTTTTAAAATTTCAACAAAGGTGTTCAGTCTGCTTTCACCTGTGCACGATTCTGCTTGAATTGTTTAAATCAACGAAACACTTATTTTCTAGTTTCAAATCAAGTTAATTAGGTTTTCAAAAGGTTCACAAGACCTTGCTGCCGGTTGTTTACGACCAGTTTGTTTATCTGGAGGACTTTTCCTTTTAGTTGCTTACTGCCGTTAATTTGACGTGATCTGTTTTCCCACCTTTTAATATGGCCGCATTTAGCGGGTTCAACTCAGTCGATAGTGCTGTTGGCAGATTCACAGGTATCTGATTCTTCGCAGGACCACTCTTGAAACGCCTCTTAGGCCAGATGGTATTCTGAATTTGAGAACCTGGTTCCGAGTGCAAAAAGCGCTGTTTAAGTTGAAAAACAATTTCTTAAAAATCAAATTCTAAACTTTTCGCTTCTCTGACAACCTTGTAAACTCGGAACTACGGTAATTAGTGTTAAATCCTAGCTCGCTAGAAATGAATTGTACTCTACAATCAGGAAAGACCCCGCCTTCAGGTCGAGGAAGATTTTGCATTCTCCTCCTTCTCTCTTGTCCTGCTCTACCCTTTACTCCCTTTCCCGTGAGAATGTGGCCTTTTAAATTCTCTTTTGGCAGTCCTCAGTAACGGCAAACTTACATTGTTCCGGCAAGACGCTTTGTATTCAGATCTAGAAATGTAATTTTTTCATTGGAGTTTAAGTTTTTGCCTCAAAACACGATTCGTGGATGGGGCAGGAAACGGACAGAAGTCGGGTTTTAAAGTCGGCTGCTAGCTTTTGAACGCCTAAACATACGAATAGATAGGAGCTGTGGATCAGTGTTAGTTTGTTGCCAGGACCATTTAAAGTACTGCTACTTGCAGTCCCTACAGCCAAGCGATGCATTGAAAGCGGATGCACTTTTGCGATTTGTGCAATCTTTCATGGTCGAAAACACCACCTATCGCGTCGGAAGGCCAGTTACTGTAGAAAACCAAAAACTGCTCCTTCAAACGCAATCGTGCTTCTCTATTTGATTAGCTTAGCACCCACAGAAAGGCTTAAAAGCTGCCAAAAGTCGACACTATCTCCTGCACATGTTGCCCGGAAGTGGACGCAAGAACGTTGCGGATTGGGTGTGGTGTAGTCTGGTTATAAGCAAACACCTCCTCGGCCGACCGTGCACAGCCGAGGTTAGATCTCATTGACATTTTGAGTAAATGCCATCGATCATCTAGTTGCGCGTTAAATGGTTTCGGCAGAAGGTCTGTGCCTGGGAATTGCTTCTGCTGGGAGGAGGGGATCTAGCTCTTTTGGCCGTCGGTAGCGGCATTTGAGCTCCGTCCTAATGCACTCAAGATTCAAAAGATGATCTTTGGCTTCAGTGGCCTGTATTGAGTTTAATTCTTTTGTCTAAGCGATCTGGTTGGTGCACAGTGCAGTTTTGATGCGAACTTCAATCTGGAAAACACACCTCTCCAAAACTCTTGAATTCTATTAAACTTGAATCTAGAAGCAAATCCGAGCTCGCTGTTTTTAGTTTGAGAATTCAGTGGAAGTTGCGGAAGAGTGCAGATTGAAAGCCTCTGAATGCTGTCAACAGTTTGGAGGTGAGAGCCTGAAAGATGACAAACGAGGATTGCAGAATGCCGGGAGTGGAGGCTGAGCAGCTAGTAAATGTCGTAATCTCGGGAAATCGGCGCTTTGAACCGTGTTGTCGAATTGGTTCGCACTTTTCGCGGGGATAGCTCTGCAACACTTGATTACCCCTGCTCAGCAAGCTTTACACTAAAAGCATCATTCTTTTCCGGAAAATGATCTCATCGTTATTACATTGTGGCAGCTCTAACCGGCATCTACTCAGGACATGGAACATAAATGCGGAGGCTCATTATTGTTTGTTTGTGGGTAAGTGCACGCGAGCGAAACGTTCATCAAAAAGTGTTCTTACTTTATCTGCAAACAAGAAATTTCAAACTTCCGGGAATTTATGGAATTCACCTTAAAGATCTGCTTTTTGAATGCTTTCTCCTCATTCACCGCTCAAAAGATATTTAAACCGGCTCAAGTAATTGTCGTAATGTCTCCATTAGCGCCCCATGCTCGTTAGCGCAGAATCCATTAAAAATCTAATTATAGAACCGTGAAAATGTATCTTCTTGTTTCTAGTGTTCTTATCGTATGGCTGGGCACTCCTTCTGAGTTTGGAAAATCAGACGGCTCATGACTGCCTATTTAAACCTAGCTCCACGTCGAGAGTCTATCGTTTGTTTTGTAGACCAGTGAAGACCGTTCTTGATTGCTTCGTGTTTATTAGCGTTTTGCCGTGCATTCCTGGAAACAAACTCAAATTTACGAGTTTTCGGCTCATTCGCTTTAAATTGTGACGAACATTCGGCAACACTTTTTACCTCCCCCGAGACTCACTGTCAGATCAGTCATGTAAACTTTCGCTTTTCTAAATTGTCTCCAAGCTTCTTTTCCATAAAACACCACGACATCTTCAAAATTGCACCATCGAACAATAAACCGCCCGCCTTTTCTATTTTAAAAATCACAATTTTGTCGCACAATTCAATTGTTATATCCCTCCCGCAACTTCAACGCGCGCCATCATCATCGCTCTCCTTGCAATTAATTTTTTTCTATCTTTAACGTGCCCGCCAACGGCATGCAGTGAGGATTTTTACGCGTCCAAAATGTCATTACTTTATGCCCACTGGTCGCTGACTGAGCCGACTTTTGGCGGCGAGCGGCAATGCAAACGCGCACTGAACATCATTGCGCGGTGTGCGTCAATAATTTGTTTTTACTGGATAAAGGCGACAAGTGCAATTCTTATCAAGCCGGCTCACAGGATTGTCATTGTAGCTCTTTTTTAATTAGATCATTGGAGAGGCAAGATTTCGCGTAGGATGAACGCGTTTAACTCACAATTCCAGCGGTTGAAACGAATCCGCTTTAAAAAAGAGCCGATGATTTGCGGTTGGAAAGAGGTTTTTGAGCTAGTTTCAGGTAAGCTTTGCATCATTTGCAGCGTCTCGTTGTCTTATCCCAAAAAACATCTTAAGCGGCAATTGTTTAGTCTGCATTCCAGAGACATCTTGTAATTGCGCTCACATTTTCTGCCTGACAAGCTGCCCCATCTGCGTTCGAGCATTTTTATCTAACTCATCACTCATTATAGTGATTGGTCGCCTTTTATGCGCCAACAAATGAGGATGGCCCATTGTCGGCGTTTCGTACACATGAAGCTAGAGTGGCGAAGCCAAAGTCTGCTGACCACAGACGCACGTATTGTCCCGGTCACAATGAGAAAAATGCCTCCAAACTTTTGATTTTCTGTTTACTACACTTGAAAAGAATAGCTAGCTGGTGGAGCAGTTAGAATATCTTGAGCTTAAATGTTTGAGGCACTTTAGGCTGCTATCGGTCATCTGATTCAATCAGCATTATTTTAGCAGATTTGACATAGCAGTGTCCTTGTCCTTTCTTCTAACGAAATGCCATCACTCCTCTGAGCGCAAGGGTTTTCGTTTTTATGCTGCCCGTTGAGCCGCGACCATCCTTGTCGTCGTCTTTTTGCCACAAATCGAGCGGTGCGCTCGCGAAAACCATCGCTGCTTTTACCTGCGCGTCTTGTCCGCGCTCGCCACTTGACGTCGTCGCGGCTTGACGGCACCCGAGATTTGCTTATTTTCACGTTTGTCTCTAGTTAATTCTTATAAACGTGCGTCCCGTAGATCGCATTCGCCACAAATTTTGACAAACTTTTACGAGCATACAGGTCCAACGCGGCTGCGACCTGTACGCTTTTAATAGGTGGCGAGCGAGAAGCGCGTTCTTGTCGAGTAAAATCAACAGTTAAGGGTGCGATTAAGACATTTTTTGCTGATTCTATGCTGGGAAATGCCGGTTCTAAACTTGACGCGTGTCACTTCCAGACCTGATTCTTTTGCAAACATGCCAAAAACACTCGCTGAGTGTGGCGGGTTCATTCCGAGCTGACTGCGCTGCTTGTAGTAGAAGATTTTTAGCAGAAGGTGCGCGATCATGCACGTGCGCTTATTGTTTGTTGTTGTTGGCGCTGACGATGAAGAGTTTCTGCGTTTCCGTTTCTGGAGACCGGAGTTCAGATTTGATTGATTGTTGTCGTCTGGCGGTTTGTTTGCATATTGCAAATAATTCAAGTGTGCAAGAGTAAGGAATGCCAAGTTTAGGGGGAGGGGAAGGACAGGGGAATGAGACATAATTGACAGGTCAGATTCTGAGCCCAGCTTCAGCGACTGATTCTAGCCACAGCATCTCAAAATGTTGGTTCACTTACTGCATGGCCAACTCAAGTCGCACTTGGGCTTCGTTCCCTATACAGAGCGAATCGATTCGTCCAAGTTGCTTAATGCTCGCCCATCTTTTGTGCTTAGATTACCGTCTGCCATCTTCCCCTGTTCTCCACTCCTCCATATAAAAAGCAAAATTTGTGTCACTTTATAACCCTAACGATTTACTTGGAAGAGTAAGCCTACAAACTAATTTTTGGGATTCCATGCATTTTAATCGCATGCAAGCTACTCGTGCTGCCCTCGTCGCGACACTTCGTTCCTTCATCATGAATTATGTTTTCTACAACCGGTCAGATTTTAGCTCCACAACAAATTGACGAAGCACTAGAGAGCAATCAACCTCGGTTCAGGTTACACATTTCTTCGCAACTTCGTTGCTCGACTCGATCGATTTTTGGACACCTGCTCAGCGAACACTGCTTGATGCCGTACCTGAGTTCCAGTCAGGCAGCTCAGTTTTTAACCATGCCGTTTCGGCGTCACAAGCAGCGCTACGTGATCAATCCGCCCGATGAGGTGCACCAGGTCGTCTACTTGGGCAACGTCCTCACAATACTTGCTAAGGGCGATCAAGTAAACTTGTGCAAGTGTTTAAAAGTCAATTCCGTTGCAGAGTATTGAGCGTCCCTTGACGGCCATTTGGCGCTCCTACATCACCCGCAAGCGTGATGTCCCGATGA
>JACCHV010002825.1:0-18527 GCA_018907245.1 Eupristina koningsbergeri | reverse complement strand
CAACTTTGAACGACTGACAAAAACCTAATAAAATTCATAATTGGAAACTGTTTAAATTCTAAAACTACTACCAAAAAAGTTTATATCACTGGTTTTCAACTCTGTCTAGACAAGCATCTTGCTTGCTATAGATCTTACTTCAACAAAATTCACGAAAGTCTCGATTTCTTATGGAAGCAGGACAGCGATCAGAACAAAATTCGTAGGTGGAAATTGAGGACACGCAGTTCATTCTTCCCACGCATGAAAAACACGCATGAAAAACACGCATGAAAAACACTTCTGTCAAGAAACTAGAAGTTCATTAAAACGCTGGAAAAAGGGCGATTGGAGTGATCCAGCTTTAAAGATATTTTTAAACGCAATTATGATAATTCGACTACAGCTACTCACTAAACACGCTTCAAGACTGAAAACAATAATCTGCTTCTAATTTAACACCAACTATGTACAACCTGTCCGCGCACAAGCAGTTCGGTCTGTTATGAGGAGCGCTTTTGAAAGAAAAAGCTGCTACTTCAATGAGGTGGGGCGGAAGTCAGGACGGCAAGGACAGAGACACGGGAGAGCACGCAACAAATACAACAAAACAAGCAGGCACGCCGATGCGGCGCTAGTACTGAATGAAAAGCAAGCCACAGCAAAAAGCTGTCATTTCGACTTGTGGCGGCAGAAAAAGCAGTCGCAATTGACGATTTTCGACTTTCCAAGTGGACACAAAATCAATAACTGAAAATGAAACTCAGTTGGGCGCGAACGCGCGGCCAAACAGGTTAAGTGTTTTCGGAAAATGACAAAAAAGCTGACCGAGCCCTATGGATGGAAAATCAGTTGGAAATGGAATTAATCACGCAAGTCCTTGTCAAAGTGGTCAGCAATGCCTGCTTACAACGTCGAGCAGGGTAAGAGATATGATTTCAACTGTTCATGGTTAGCCCAGATAAGCGTGCAGCGGGGTGAATCTGGTGCTAAGTGATTACAGCCCAACTGCACTAAAGTTATTTCGCAAAAGCAGCGCAATCTTTAATCGATTATAGCGTGATTTCGCCGGATGACAGTGACTGATTTCTAACAGTTTCCACGTTCATCCACTTTCCGTCTTAAACAGGCTGAACAGACATTAAAATTTAATAATTTTTAAAAAAATTTTAACGCGAATTATTTTGACGGAAAAGTTTATGAGCGTTTGACAAAAAGCCTTGCACACGGAAGCCAATAACAAGCTAAAACGTTTTTTGCTGAAAATTTTGTTTTTTTGAACTTTGGTTATTTGTTTCGACTTTGTGTTTTGGATTTTCTTGGTAACTGCTCGTGTTTGATTTTGATCTATTGTCATCGAGGTAGGGGACAGAGAAATGAACTGTATAAGCATAACTTTTGTCCGCTGCAGTTGTGAGCGTTTGCAGCTATTTTCTTCCAGTTTGAAGCGTCGCTACGACTCCAAAAGCATGAGCAAAACAATTTCGGCCAAAAAAGAAATTGGGCTGGGGCCAAACGACTTTTTGCCTTCTTCTCTCCTTGATCTTCTTATTGCTATCTCGATAGTAGAAAATAAAAGCCGCAAATTTTGGTGAAACCTACTTTCGAGTGGAAAAACCACAAGCCTATGCCCAACTAAAGCGGTTTCAAGCTTGCAAATCACCTTCCCGCTAAAACGATCCGAACCTCATCGATTCCTAGTTTGTAGATCGACTTTTTCGAATCGCTCAAAAAACAAAACCACTTAAGTTAATTAATCGCTTGCAGACAAGGATTTTCACCGAATTTCGGTGTCAGTGAGAAAACATAGCGCGCAAGTCCAGGTTTTGGAAGCTTGCAATCAACCTAGTCATTTTTGTAAAAAAAATCAGATAAATTCACTTGATCAGCAAAGAGCCCCAAAGACCGAGCTAAGAATGCATATGATTGAATTTAAAACATGAGTGCAAATAATGCTGATGACGAGGATATGGCCGCAGCAAGTTGTTGTTGGTGGTAGTAGTGGTGGTGTTAAACGAGAGAAGAGAGCAGAGGAGGAGGAGGGGGCCCAATAGAATTGAGTGAGTGATTTGTTGAATGCAGAGGAGGGGAAAGCTTGAATGACTGTGGCTTTGAAAAAGTTGCTCGTGGCCCGCGTCGTCGTCTGACAAGGCGTCTGCAAACGAAAGGCGAATGGGCAAGATGATGGGCCTAAGTCGAAGTAGTTAATCAAAACGGTTCGGGCCAAAAAACAACCCAGCTCAAAAACAATCTCCAAATGGCCTAAACGAATTTCTTTGGTCAAAACGAAGAGGAGAATACGATTTAAAGTTAGTTTCTCAAGGTTAGACGACTTCGGTCAAGCAGATTGTAATCAAGTTGTGACCAAAGCGCCAATTGCTTTCAGTTAAGAAATCAGAAATACACTGGAATAATTCCGAGAACAACGGTAAAAGTCGGTTAGAAATGCGCGCAGCCAGACTTTAAAAAGTTTCTACGGATCTCCAAAGAGCGATCTCACCGAGAAAGCTCTACAACAGGGATCCAACAACTCCCGTAAACTCAAACGAACATTTTCGTTGTCTGCATTAGCGACACAATCCCAAAACGACAGCCACTCTTTACCACCCACCAACACTAAACAACAAACCAAATTTGTCATAAATTCTATGACAAACAAAAGAAGCGCGAACAGGGAAAGTAAATAGCTAAATTTTTACCGTCATCATCATTACCGACGACAATCGTCGTTGAGGCTGAAAAACAAAGAATGTCGTTGGTGATGGAGGTGAAACTTAGAAGAGGCTCGCAAAACCATCAACACCGACAACAATCAACTCGATTACCAACACATTGAAGAAGGCGAAGAACAAGAAGACAATTGGGGAAGAGGGAAAGGAAGGATGACAACGGATACACGGACAAAACTTGCGTAATTAATGTCATCTTTTTAGTCTTTTGACGACGACGACAGAGAAGTTCATCCTCTCCTTTGAAGTCATAAGTCAAAGAGAAAACACACTACCTTGAAATTTACAGGTAAATTCTTGCTAAACCAACGTCAAAGAATGTGGGCTGACTGGGTGGAAAATTCAATGAAAGTAAGATTCTAAATCGAATCTAAGAACAATTTTTACACAAACTCGGAAACTGGCTTTGTTTGAATTTTTCAACTTAAACAGGGTAGCGGCCAGATCTTGAAAAATTTCATTAACAGTTGTTTCACAAATAATAAAACGATCTTCAGTTGATAGACAAAACCTCACCCTCCACGATGTCAATTCATTTTATAAACACAGAACTTGAAGTGGCTCTCAAACTGAGCACGAAATCCCAGAAACATAAAATCCAAATTCAGGCTCGAATCAAAAGTTTTAACAAATAAGGTTTACAGGACCTCTACCAATCTCTCTTGATTGTCGGGCCAAAAAGATGCAAAAGAATTGACGTTGAACACCAATTGTTTGGAATTGACCCGACAACTACTAAATCACGACATTTTCAACAACGAAATTGGAATGCACAAGTTCTACCACAAAAACTTCTCAATGACAAGTGGCCCCAGCGCGATCAAAACTTGTCCTCATTGAAAATGACTCTTGTGACCTCGGAAACGAACTTCAACAATATTCAACAACGACAAGAGTCGGAAAAGTTTTGATTGAAGCGCATTGAAATCCCCAAAAAGTGCCCACTTGGCATAGACGCGGCGCGTAAACTGACCGCCACTTTGTGCGCCTTTAATGGTCAACGCATTGCATTGTCTACGAATAGAATGGTTAACCAAAGACAGACTCTAAATAACTTGGTCGCAGAAACAATTACGGTTTCTGTCGAGGATTAACATTATAAAACGCGTAAATCGTCACTTACATTTCAAAAACTAAATAATAGCTTTGATCATAGACGGCAATCGTCGCAATTTCAACTTCTTGTGGAGGCATCGTTTAAAATTTTACCCAACTTAAAGCTTGATGTAAACATCGTTGGAGCAATATTCCCCAACTTTATTAGCAATCGAACATTACGTGAAGCACAGGAGAAAAGTATGGCGAGGGATACCTCTGCCGCCGCAAATTCAACTAAATCAAATGAACTTTGTCCACTGCATGATCATTTCTCGCAAATCACTAACCCTTGCGCACACCATCGTCACCTTGACCACACGATGAAGAACAAGACAATCACAGGCCGTGGTCGCGCGATGAGGAGGAAGATGTGGGACGAGCAAGTAAATCACGACAATGAAGAGCCAAATTTTGCAGCGGTGGTGGACGGGGACTGCATACACAAAAAGATCATTCGCAAATACAAAAGCGAACACAACTCGCGCAAATGGTCATCGCAAATGGTCAGGGCGCACAGAGCACAACGAGCAGACGCAAAAAGAGCCAGGAAAGTAAATGCGTAGAGATCAGCGAGCAGGCACAAAAAGATCACTGCGGGTTGTAGGAAGAACGCGCACACAAGCCGCACTCAACGACGATGCTGGCTTGTGTACAGTCCCATTTCCACCACTCAAATCAAAAGCAGCCAGGCACTACCCTGCGCCGCAGACGAACGCGACGACGACCACCAGCGCGACAACCATCACTACTAGTACTGTCCACTCCGCCACCGCTCAGCAAACTAATCGCTGTAAGGAGAGGAAGAAAAGATCAGAAGAGTGGCGGCGGTGGAGAGCTGTCGCAACCAGGTACCTGCAAAGAAGATCATCAAAGTTGGTTGTCGTTGTAGTTGCTGCTGCGGGACATAATTTGAGCGCATTATCGGTAAAAACTCATTCTCTCCGAATTGAATTCCCTCCTCACTGTTTGCCACAAAAACTAAGTTCATTTGTAGGTTTTAAATGAACTTTTAAAAAAGATCCTGTTAAGATAACCTGCTCGATTAAAACGTGGTTTGATTCCAGCAAAATGCAAACGCGCACAACACTCAAGCACAAATATTTAAAGGCAGTGTAGGACAGATGCAGAGCTAATTTAAGAAAAACAAAATCGTTATGTAACACTTAAGACAGCCGGATGTTTTAAATCCAACTTCTAAGGTCTTCAGCGGAATTGCGCTGATTTGATCTGACATAAAAAATAGGTGTTATCAGAAGCGAGTGATAAAAAAGTCAATCTGGATTTTCGACCGAAATTTCTTTAAAGTGACTATCTCTGTATATCTTGATGTTCTCAACGATTCCAAATGCTCAAAGCTTTTGCTTAAGGCTTTGGTCAAACTATGAAAATTGCAAGTCGAAAGATTTTAACTCAGTTCTGGCCGTTAATCTTCTCACAAGAAATTCAACTACTGCTTCTTCCTTCCTCCAAATGTTTCTTTCTCGACAAGAAAAGCGGCCAAGGAGGACGCGGGAAGAAGGGGAAGGAAAGGAGAGACCCAAGGAGTTCCGATTCCCTTTGGGTTGGTTGTTGCAACACGACTTCGACGAGCAGGGGACACAAAAAAGATTAGTCAGAGTTTTTTCGTCGTTGTTGTTCAGCGTCTCTGGTGTTTTGACTACTGCCTCTCAGATGAAATTGATTTTGTTGGTAACGGTTGTTGTTTTGATCGCACAAGGAATTTGTTGATTCGTCGCAATTTTGGAATGAAAGAGGATTGTCAGAATCAAATAGAGGAAGATTATTATATTTGCGGTTCAACCAGTGTTTAACAGTCGACAATGGTAATGGTCGGGGCTATAAATAAAATTTTAATGGTTAAATTTGAAGTGGTCAGAAAACGGATTCGTCAAGTCAAATTGGATTTTAAACAAAATTGCGAAAAATTTGTTAATAAAACGACTGGATACAACGTTTAGAAAAGTTATTTAAAGCTCTGATTGCCGTTGCAGCAGTGAATTTCAAAAGCGCTATAGGAGATTTTTCTTATAAAATCATGTAAAAGTTTTTTGATTGAAAAAGCTGGGCATGCGTAAAGGTCTATAATTGAAATTCTCCATCTAGACAGCAATGACTTAAACAATTTTTAGTTTTGTTCGATCAAATGCTGTGTACGCTGCCTCTTTCTCAATCCATGATGACTATGACTAACGTCTTAAACGGGATGACGATTGTGTTAGTTTTTTAAACTAAAGCTCACCTCATCTTCGCTCTTTTTACTCACAGTTCATCACTTCATTCCAACAAAAAATTGATTATTGATATTTCAAGCGCGCATTATTATTTTCTTTGCCCATAAAGTTGCATCTTCATGCCTACTTGGTCGTTTCAAATAGGTTATCAAGGGCGGAAATTCTTCCCACAAAGCTTTCCCTAAAGACTTTTTACGCAAATTTTTTGGATGACGCTTATTTTCTTTGATAGAAAACAACTCTTAGTTCTAAACAGAAAGTAATCGGTCACTTTCAAACTGAGTTTGGTAATTATTGTGTTGCAATTTTCTTCAAATCTAACCCTATTTTTTGGATCACAATGCGACTTTCACAGCGTATCGAGTGAATAATCGTAAATTCTAAAAAATTTTTATTCCGTGCTCTTGAAAACTTTTTCTAAAGCAAAACAAAAAAGCTTATGCTGCCAAACGGCAACCCTATAAATAAAGTATAATTTGAAATTTTAAAATATTTGTCTAGAGTGAAAAAAATAATTTATACAAGCTTGAAAAGTTCTAAAATTAACATGTGTTCTTATCAACAAGACAAAATACAAATAGAACTTGTTTAAACTCGATAGAAAAAAATAACGTAGCCATAATGAAACTTATAGCAACTGTAATCCAGACATTGTAGTACTTTTAAAAAGCGCTATATGTTTAGTTAAACAAATACTCATTATCACTAGTGACGGATGGCAAGAGCTTGAGAGCAGGAAAAGACTTGTTGTAAAACCTCGATAATACGTAACACTTTTTAGTTCTTTCAATTACGTATTGTCAAAATTCAATGCCTACTTTTTAGTATGATCAAGAAAAAGAATTTTTCGGTCAGCATTGATGCCTAAAAGTTGTTTTAAATTACAGCCTGCATATAAAAATACAAAACACTAGATCATTTTATGCTTAACACCTTAGTCTAGTAATTCTTGCCCGCTCTTTTTCTCAAAACATTTTTATCTCGTCTCTTGCTGACCTAGAAGCATCTAAAAAGCGTTATCAATATCTATTTTTAAAGATGTGGATTCCAGCCTTCTTTCTCTTTTTCCAGACTTTAAAAATCTTAGTTGTATGGTTCCCCATTTCCACTTTTAATACACGCATAACATGTCGTTGAAGAATACACATTAATAATTTTTGAGGATTTTTACGTTTTTGAAATTAGCCTTAATAAATTATAAGACGAATAAGAGAAAAATTGAGCAAAAGATAAAAACAGGTTAAAAAGATTCCAACTTTTATACAACGCTAAAAATTTAAGCTTAATCAGCGTCTTTCTTATCTACCAGGGATAAACCTTTTCGAAACTTTGCTTTACTAAAATTGAGCTTTTTATTTAGCATACCTAAGTGTTTTCTAAAAAAAGTCATACTTTTCAACATTAAAAACTTTTAGCACTCTCTAACACTCGAATGGTTTCAATTTGCACCTGCAAATCCTCTCGCACAAAAAATTTTCTATTTATCTAAAAACAAAATTTTTTTTGGTATAAAAACAGCTTTTGTTTTGCAAATTTCAAACTTTATCTAAAAACGCGTATGAAACCGTTCAACACACAAACTGTCTTCTTCAATACAGTCAACTCTGGATTGTAGCGCACTCCCCACGGGACTAGCAAAAAGGCTAAAGTTTCATCAAAAAAAAAAGCATGCTAAAATGCGGGATTACGTTAAACATACAAGAGTTGGATGTAATTAGTTTTGGAAACATCCCAATAACAAAGCTAACCTATTTGGCTAAACTAACTTCCACTTTAAAACAACTTTCGATGGTTAAAAGTTATGTTTTCTCGCCGAATTCAAACAATTCGACTAGGCCCCTCTTGTTCAAAAACCGTGTTATAATGTGAAGAAAAGTCGTTTGAGGATGAATAATACACAAAATAAGAAGCATAAGAAATTGCAGAGCGAAGAATATAAAAGCATCAGTTACTGCTGCTTCGCTTCCCTCTTCCTTCTTTTTCTTCTTTAGCAAACCAATGCTGTGTTCGTAAACTTCGATGAGCACTCAACAACAATAGTCGCAAACTAAACCGCCTGCCCTTTACGAAAGAAATTCTTTATAAATACACACACATTAGCCCGGCAAGCTTAGCAAGTGGAAAAGAAACCTTTAAAAATTTAAGTCCTAAAAGAATTAAAAATTTGAATGACGAATCGTGCAAATGCAACGCTTTAATCAAGAAAAATTTTTATACGAAAATCCAAAGATTTAAATTTTAACAAAGATAAACACGAAGACAAACAAAGTGCAAACACACGGACACACATGAAAATTTTTAAGCTTAAAAACAAAAGCCACAATCTGCCAATTTTTCGGTTCATATCAAAAAAAAAAGCCAATTATTTCTCGAACATTCGCAAAAATTGCTTTAGAAGTCCGGCTTCAATACCTGCAAAGCCTTCCCACCTCTAATCGTCGAGAAACTACTTGAAAAGCCTATTTTAAAGCAATTTCTTAAAATCCATCCGCGTACTCGCAGTCTGAAAAAAACAATTTGCAAAGATTGAGAAAAGATAAGATTGGAAACAAGGACTAACAATTTAGAAGCTAAAGAAGAGAAGCGGAAGAAGTTCATTACCGCCTTCTCCTCCAAAACAACAAAAGTCAATTGAATTCTGCGCCCTTAATCTTTGTTCAAGACCCCTGCGAGCGTAACTGTTCATATAAAGATAGCGAAATATAAGGAGATGTACTACTTGGATAAAAAGTTTAAAGCTTTTGGTCGGAATAGAAAGTGCGAATCGAAAATAGAACGTGAAACAAAAGTTTCTGTAGAAAATTCAAAATTTTAAAAAGTGCAAGCATTTAAAAAATCCAAGCCCAAACTTCTTAATCTGAGTGGAGAAGCACTGACCTCAAAAGCGTCCGTCTTGTGTTCTCCCAGGCATGAAGAGAGAAGAAATCAACGAAGATTGAGGGTGCTGTTTTGTGATGTCTTTTGTGCGAAAGAAACGCGAAAACAAATAAAGAGCACGTCAAGGTTTAATATCGTAAAGCCAAGCACACCAAAAAGTACAAGCAAAAACTCCGATTCTGTTTTCACAAACTGACAAACAAATTTGATTGTGCATGACAATCCAGGGAAGACTCAACTCGAATGAGCGTAGTTTTAATAGCTTTGAATAATGTTGCTAAATTGTTCGATAGATTAAAGCTAGCGTCGAATCCACACCGTTAAAGAACGTCAGATTTGGAAAGCGCTCTAAACCTTAACTTTCCGTCCGAATACCAAAAGTTGTTATTAATACGATTAAAAATTGTCAGATAATTGGTTAGTTTTCACTGACCGAGCTATTTCTGCACCATGCATCTCTTGAGAATGTTTGTTTTAGAGTTTTTCTAGGCTATCAAAATTCAAACTCATTTAGCGTAATTATTCAAGCCACTAAAATATTCTCCGGAAATTCCAACAAAAGCAACTCTCAACTCTTCATTCTGCCTGTTTCCCTTCTCCAGCAAGATCAGGGCACTTCCACCACTACTATTGGCATCGCCGCCATCATGACCACCGTCATTCTCAGTAATAATTGAAGCAATTAAGTTGGAAAAGTCACTCAAGTTGCGATTCAGAAGATCTGAACACGCATGCGACGCGGTCAGACATTGCATAATTGGGTTGCACAAAACGACAACACAACTTTGGCGACAACTTATCCGAATGGTGACAGAATTGGTGCGGCAGCAGGCTCCTTCCTTGATGCTTTCACAAACTGCTACAACAATTAGAGACACCAAATGGAACAAGTGCGACAGCAACGCCGTAGAAACGCAGTGTCAGCTCTGGCCGCTGGAGTCGCGTCCAGCATAGCACTTGATCACGCTCTTTAAACATGACATTCTTGTTTAATAAGCGAAATAATTCGATGAAAGTTTTTAACAACCGCAGCACCACTAAGGAAAAAGATAAACGTTTCACGAAACCGCTGAATAATTTATTCTCTCTAGCCTTTTATGTCTTGTAATGACATGCCAACCGGAGGCGAGCATAACTGAAACTCGCCGACCAAGTAGAAACATGTGTTTTTTTCTGAAGGTGATGAAAGAGTGGGAGTATGGAGAGCGGCAAGTGCAAGTGCGTTCTCGGCATCACTTGCTGCAAGTACATAATCGCCATCATCTGGAAAAGACCAAAATCTGCTGATGAACTAGAAGAGGGAGAAATGTTCGAACAGAGGCAATGAAATAAAGTCAACGCGGACTTTATTTGTATCATCACCATCTACCTTTTCAGGTGATGCACGTTCACCAAAAACAATAAATATCGGACAGAAAGAGCAAAGTGATGTGACATGTTTTTACTGACGCCGTAACCATAAAAAAGAATTACAAAAACAAAGCGAAGGAATGTGGAAGGTAGATCAGGAGCGGCTTTTAGGTGCGCTAAAACTGCTCTTATATGCAGGCATTAAAGAACGCCTTAACCAGCCAGAAACGATGAAGTCGTCAACTCGACGTCCGCCGCATAAGTCTGATTCGGATTCGTAAAACGAAAATTCAAGTAATAAAGACCAGAGGTCGGACAAAGCAGCTGACAAATCTCAAATCATTCTGATGGCAGGGTCTGCTGCGACGTTCGCAACGGTATCAAGATGGCCTTGATCAGAACTGAGTACTTTCAAACCAGTCAGGCCCATCAATCCATATCGGTTCGACTTACTGGTAAGTCTTGGATGGCACAGTTAGCTGGATTGAAATCGACGAGAACCCACCAGTTGAGAACATCTAGGACGGTCTTCCAGAGAGTAATGACTCGAGGTTTGGGCGTTCGTAGATGATAGTCGATGAGTTTGTGCTGGCTGTGGTGTATTCCTGCAATCCGACCAGATGGAGGTCAAAGGGACGAGCACGTTGTGCAATTCCATCTTGAGCAACTTCACTAGAGTTGGTGCCCTAATGACTGCTAACAGTCCTGGTCAAGGAATATTTATCTTTTTGATAAGATAAACCCCAATCTGCCCACACGCAAATGGTTTTTCGAGATGTGTCAGGGTCTTGACGGAGAAAAACTCTTACGACGTTAGCTTGTTGGGAAGCGCCCCGAAACAGATGCAATTGATACACGAAATCAGGAAAAAGATGTGCTGCTTGGACACTTTGTTATGACGATTTTTTAAGCTACCCTCTACTGGCTGGTGCTAGTTCCTTACTCCGTTGAGCTTCAGCGGACCTTCCTAAGATACTGCAGATTTCCAGAGTTTCTTTAGACAAGCTTTCGCTTTAACCACTAGAGATCTAGCGATTTTCTGAGGTTAAATACTTTGGTTATTTGACTTGAGACGTGTCGCTCAGTTAGTGAGCAAGAGGTCTTCCCGGTTGATGTTGAGATGGTAATGATGTCATAATTAGTATTGTACGTAGTGCCCAAAAGTTTGGCCAGAGACGGAGTGTTGCAGCTTTCGTTTTCCAAGTGTCATCTTGTGATGAATGCTGCGGATACAGTTTCTCAAGCTTGACTTTCCATCTCTAAGCAGAATCTTGGACCGATGACACCAGTCGTTGTTTCGGACAACGTGATAGTAATTAAAAGCACGCTAGCGATTTAAATGCTGCGTGGAATCTTATGTGCTAAGGAGTCTGGATTATTACAGAGATGATCGTTGCTGCCAGCATAAAAAACTATACACGACTCCCAAGCAGACATGTGCGAAACGATAGACGATTAGATTTCCATCACTAGGAAGTTTTCAAATACCGCGCACCCACGAAAACCGGGTACAGTCGTGTTGACTTCGGTGTAAATCGATTTGTAGAAAGCCGTTCGTTATATCATCTGACCGAGAAATCAGTGCAGCTTTAAAGCACGGAAAGATGCTTTACATATCCCGCAGGATAACCAGTTCTTGATTGGTCATATCATCCAAAGATTTACCAGGGTGATCTTGATCCTAGTGTCAAATATGATGCGAGCTTTGGTCGTAATTGCAGGTCGGCGAGGAATACAGTGAACCAGTTATGTCTGTCTCTTAGTATTTTCCTAATAGTGCTGATTTTATATTGATTTCCCACAATTGTCATGCTGAAGTTAATGATTGAAAGTCCTTTTTAAATAGCTTCAGAACAGCATGTGATCTTCCGAGACACGGAAAGTAGTTAGTGGGTAAATGAGGATGCTCTGATTTTCGTAAGCGGCTACAACAAAACTTTCTAGCTTACCTCAGTCAATCGCCTTTTGTTGAATGACAGCGCTAACAGCCATTTCATCGTTGCCAATAGGTTACCATGATAATCCTATATTCCTAGACTTCACCTTGCTTGGATCTTTCTGACTTGGTTCCGGCTGATGTGTTGCTCTTTGCGATCTACCAAATAACCTCACCGTCCCGTTGTTGGGAACGCGCGAGTCACCTGTAACCGCGTCATAGGTTCGCGTGTTTAATTAGTTGCACCTCTACAAATGTACCCAGACCGCACTGACAGACGTAAAATTCAGTCCAGCGCTTATCCTGTGCATGACCATTACCGATTAAAATTGTGCGTTGTTAGGACTAATTTTTTTGATTCATCGCCAACCGTCGGTTCATACCTAAGGCTGAATCGGTCGAGAAAGGTAGACTCGGGAACGTACCACAAACCGATGACCGTTCGATGTAGGGTCGCCCACGTTTAATGATAACAACAATGAACAATAGCAAATAGAAGAGCCGAGCTAGCAGAGGCAAAATGTCCTCGCGCGATTACGGGACGGATGTGCCCAATGTTTTAAAAAAAAACCACGCTTAAACTGCAGTTGTCCCCCGAGTCTTTTTCGCTAGCACGTTCTTTGCGTCGAGAGCCTCGAGGGTTTCGATCGCGACAGTAGACAGAAGTTGTTGCGCCAATCTCCGAAATCAGCAGATAGATCGCTAGTTGCCATGGCAATGCCTTTGCGCAAATCTGAGTTTCAAATGAGGTCTTTGCCCAATCAACGTTAGATCCAGCAGATGCACTTTAGCGTCGTCTACTTTGAATGGCTTCCTAGCAAAGGTGCTAATACGGATTTTCTTTTAACTAATAAGTTGCAATTAGCGTTTCTTGGCTAGCTTCTCTGTCACGTAACTCCTAATGCTTTCTGCATCGCCAAACGGTTTGATGCATTCTGTCAGTCGGGATCGAGCAGATTTGAAGTTTTCGCATTAACTGTCATCAACAGTGAAGTAGGACTCAAGTTCGTCCCGCCGATTGAAAAAACATGTCCTGTTATGGAGTTGGGCTTCTTCAGCGTTGGAAACGTATTGTTGACGATTACAGATAGCCAACCCTTCTGTATACCTAAGGTTGGCTTAATTCATTTTTGTAATTTCTCAAATGTCCTCAGCTTTAGCTTTCTTCGACGACTCTGTGCTTACGTCGAATCTCATCTTTTGCTCTTCTTTTTTTTTTTGAACGCCGGTTAGGATCTTGAGGCAAATATTAGAATGATGCTGCTGCTGACACAGCCAACGTTGTTGGCCAATTGTACATTTGCCAACCCGATGGCCTGAACAGAGACAGTTGCAGCATAGTTGACGTAACTTAACACGAATCATCTTCTTTTGAAGGTCTTTGCGCACGATGCATCAATAAGAGCGGTGATTGGCGTCACTTAGCTGGCACTTGCTAGTTTTATTACTTGGATTGGTCATGATTTCGCCCACTACTGTGAGCGTGTGGTTCCATCGTCTGCATCCGAAAATGCGTGAGACGTGATGCAACGAATCTTCATATGCGGACTGGTTTCTTCGGGAACGTCGCAATGTTTTCGATAACCAGTTGATCAAACTCAGCTTCGTTATGCATGATCTGTTAGATCGGACCAAGTATTTCTCGATCATTGTTTATTGGTTAAAGGCTAAAACTGTAAAGCCTGTGAAGGATATGCTTTATAAATTAAAGTTCCAAAATCTGCTTCATCGCTCAAAGTTACAAGTTGAGCATTTAGCTGTTGAAGGTAAGTCTAGCCTCTGTGTAAAGATGTAGCTGAATAAGAGGGTATGTGGTAATGTATGATTTCGGCCCAAAGGCAATGTTTGACTAAATTCTAATTCTCGTGCATCTTGGTTAGCGTCTTCGTTGCGATGTCACAATCCATATCTGAGTTGCCGATATAATAGAGGCCTTGCAATGCATCACCAGTCAAGTGAGCTCAAAGTCGGAAGAGTTTGATGCATGTTTTGAGAGGAGGTTTTCTATTGCGGCAGTCAGTGTGTTCCGGAAGGCATTTCAACGACTCTCATTAGCATTGAATTTTGGAATTTCGAGTTTGGTTAGAAACGTTAGGTCTGAGATCCGGGTAAATTGACGGCAGGTGGTGCTGTAGGAGTCGAACTTGTGTTGACTTTGTCCAACATTTCCACCCTTCGTCTCTTCGGTTAAGAGCTGAGGCGTCGAAGTTCTAGGAGCAGTCAAGACTAACGAACTGACTTCAAACAACGTAGCTTTGCCTTCGCTAGTCAACTCCATAGGACTAATGCTCAGTCTGTTGGATACAAGTCTTTAATACGTCGACGCATTCCTTAGAGTCTCGTTGCTTGTGTCTTCTGCAATCTTCAGCTCATGAGAGGCAGGCATTACTTGACTGCAAATAGGACGTTCGATTTTTCGATCATTACTCGGTAGACTCGGTGTAATTCTTCTACTATGCTCCAGCTTCTGACCATGCCAAAGACAGCTGCGTAAGCGGTAGAACAGACCGGTAGTCACTTTGAGCTTACTCAAAAAAGGTCTGTTATCCACGCTGTGAAGGTGCTGGAGTTGGATCGCTCGCACTCAGCTTCACAGAAATTTCGGGCACTCCGGAACCAACGCTGGGACAGCTGGAGGACTTGCCGAGGCCTATAGCCTGTGGTTAAAATCGGATTCATGACAATGTAGGATTAGAACCGTTTAGATATTCAGGGTTAGGCAATGATATTTGAATAAGAACACACAAGTCGCAGGGGACTTCAAAGGCTTGCTCGGAGAATTATTATTCCCGGCCAAGGCACCAAAAATACTGTCATGACGATTGCGACAGTATGAGGAATACTGTTGAACAAAACCGTAGGATGGCACCTTCCCGTTAGCCACCTCGGTTAATTAGTGTTTAGCCTTTTTTTTTATTCTCGCTTATTCAAGTTTATATAACAATGAGTCAGAATCAGTAGGGACGGGTGCCTATAAAGCTGTGTGTGGCCAATCAGTGGGTCTTCTGGGCAGAAAACCGTCTGAAAGAACCCACTAGCTGAGATGTTTCACGATTGTTTAGCTACAGACAATGAGGTAAAACATATGAAGCAAACACAAGATCACGATTCAATTGAGTTAATATACAGGAACTGACGGTTCACTGTGGGGGTACGGTTGAACTCACGACACGGTCGTGACAAGCCAAACCTGTGTTTTCGAATGCAACAACTTTATATCAACTTGCACGGAGGAGGGTAAAAATAGGAGACGGGATAATCGTTTCCAGACAGGTTTTGAATTGATTTCTGAGGACAAAGAACGAAGAACTTTAATATTCATCGCGCCCAGTTCTAAAGATGTTCACGGTGCGCGCTCACTTTGGACTGCCCCTCCGTTCAAAATGCGTACGATAGACGACATTTTCATTGCTTGAACATGCCTCTTTCAAGCTCACAATGCTGAACCTAAAAAAGGAGCACGAGGTCGAGACACGGATCATTTGCGGCTTTGCCTTCATTGCCGCTGGCATCAAAGTTTGCGGCCCGCGTGGCAACAAGTTTTGCTAATGCGGCTCCGCAACATGCTTCTTCAATCGGCACACGCTGACGGAGTCACACTCGCTAGCAACGCTTGCGGTCAGCGAAGGCTTCGATTCGGCAGTTGGAGTCGGCGAAAGCCCCCGCTGATTTGACCAGGTCAAAAACTTTGTCTAATTTGGAGCGGAATTACTAAGATGGGCAAAATCAACTAATTCTCGCTGAACACAAGTGGCCCCTGCTGTTCATTTAAAATCTATTCATTTTGAGCATACAAATCTTCTTGCCATTCAGTCATCACCGAAATTGTCACAAAACAAACCGAATTGCTCCCCTTCTCTCCAGTCACTTATTCAATAGCAATGCAGACCAAGGAAGATGCAGCAGCAGCGGGGTCGTAAATGAATGGCAGCGAAGAGGAGGAAAGGGGAGGGGAAAAGGATGTAGGAAATCCAAGGACATCCTCGGCTCCATTCGGGTGTGTTTGAGCGCGAACGCAAACGACGATAAAGATGGAAAAGAAAATATTACTCATGTTTAGTGCCCCTTTAAAAACCATCACAACGGACTTTGTTGGTTTGGGTTGTTGTTGCAGTAGCATATGAGTTTCCCTGCTCAGAACAAATTCACATTGTCCGGCGTCAAGATTTAGACTAAAGAGAAACGGGCAAAAGTGCAAGAAGACGCCACTGTTGTCTGCGAGGAAGAGGGAAGCGCGCGCGAATACAAAAGAGCACCCAAATAAAATTTAGTGGTAGTTAGTCGGAGACGAACTTGTTGAAAGCGTGGAACAAAGGACGATTGTCGCTCCTTGAAAGCTGACGGCAGAACGAAACGCTACTAAGACTAAGCGAAGAGGAATTGAATTAAGAAAGCCTTCCAAGCCACAAGCACTTTTTAGCAATTTTGGGAAAATCCCAACCTTTTTAATCTTTCGGTAGCGCCCAACTCCTTCCAAAAACCATTGCGCGCTACTCTCTAATCAAACACAAACAAACTCCACCGGCCCGAACTCTCTCCCTATCCATTCCAAAAGAATGTTGTTGAAATCCCAGCAAGAGCTGGGGTGTGTTTCGTTCGCTGCTGCTGTCAATGTTTAAAACTCGGCTGAAAGCGTCGTGCTGACCTTGACAGCAGATGCTGGCAAAACAATAGCTGCTGTAAGCGGAGGCACTTTAGCTGGAGAAGAAGAGTGAGGCAGGCAGGGGCAAACAAGTAGGAAAACTTTGTTGAAACAAGTCTACAGTTAAGACAAACGCCCTCTACGCTTCACGCCTAGTATTCCCGTCATTGCACCAACAATGCTCCAACTAATTCGTCACACGCTCAATCGGGTGTAAAATCCCGGAAAGCGACAAGATGTTTTCGAAATAGTTGCAAAAATGGCAAAATGCGCGGAATAATTAAACTTCTCGATTTAAAGTAGGGTTCCAGCGTCGAGAAACTTAATTTTCAAAACTTGCTGACCTACTCCTGTTGGATCTGTGTGTTCTAAAACTCTTGGTTGCTTCAACTAGTTCACTTGTCAACAATTCAATTGCACCACCAACATCGTCACCAGCATACATCACAAGAGCAGATCTTGACCTAGATTAAAGAGCGCGCGTTCGTCCTGCCTAAATGACGACGATGACAAGGATAAAGAACCGAAAATTCTGCCCGCTGACGACGACAACGACCAAATTGAATTGTGACTTTATCACACTGCATGTCGAGCAAGCAAATAAAGAAAACTTTAAAATGAAAGGAAGAGAACACTTTCGAGTGTGACCCAAAATCACCTAAATTGTTGATCAGTAATGATGGTGATGGAAAAAGATGGTGGGAGAGGGAAGGACGCTAAGCAACTGCCCGGGTCTATGACCCCAAAAAGAAGAGCAAACCAACTTGTTGGTACAAAGTGACACCCTTTACCGTTACAAATGCATAAATCATTACCAAATTGGTGTCATTGGTCAAACATTTATCAGCAATGCCAACTTCAACTGCCGATGCCAGTAAAGTTTGGGAATGAAATCGCCAACCTGAGACTGCTTGAAATGCTGCTTGATCATGGTGCCAATGTTGGCTGTGTGACTCAAGTCTAGCGCCGCGTCCACCTCATCGAGGATGTAGAATCGCGCAAGGGTTGCACTTAGCATGGCCAGAATCAGCGATGTGGCGACAAGCGAACGTTGACCACAAGCCGACAGTTCGCCTCAGCGAGTCATTTCCACTGGTTACTGAATGCAACTCGAGCTGCAACGGAAAAATGAACGGCGGTCAGTCGTTCGCGTCACAGCCTGTGGTGTAGCGCTCGTGGCCGGGCAGGATGGAGGGCCGATAAATTTTTTCCGGAAGCCTAGGAGATCTAGAATTAAGATGAATTTGGCAACAACAACTGAGTTCTTGCTTTGTAGTAAGCTTTCTCCAGCTCGCGCTTCTTTTCCGCATCAATCTCGAAGATGGTCTTGTGCAGCAGATCACGGTCGCCTTCCAAAGCCTTTCGTTTGCTGTCCAGCTCGGAGGCCCGCTCCTCTTCCTCTTCTAGCGCGCGCATGGCATTTACATTCACGCGTCGATCCAGCTCTTCACGACGATCCTTCATCGTGCGGATCTGATGCAGAATGTCCCGTTCGGTGAGGTTCCGAAAGTCGTAATGAGTCCCGGCTTTGTTGAAATGCTCTTTGTCCTCGGTAATCCACGAGTGCTGTCGTTCCATAAGTTCGGCCTAAACAAGGAGATCAAGACTCGCAACGGTTTTGCTACAGCTACTCTGATGATTTGCTTTGCTTTTGAATTTTGAGGTAAGTTTGGGGTTACAACTTT
>JACCHV010002824.1:0-21931 GCA_018907245.1 Eupristina koningsbergeri | reverse complement strand
TCAGAAAGCCTTAGTCTACGTTTCTCACTTCCACCCGTCCGAAGGGCTTAGCTCCAAATTCACTCAAACCCCTTAATTGAGGATTACAATGCGCAAGTTCTCGCTTGGGAACAACCACGTAACCAATCCACGCCCTAGTTAGATAACTGATTTATTTACACCACAGAGTCCACACAATCCAATTACAATTGACAATTACAAAAGCTGATCGATTGAAGCCGACTGCTCAGCAGCAATATTAGAATAAATTGCAATAAAACCGAAGAACACCACGGTTTTTTATTTTTTTTAAGAGTGAGCTCTTCCTACCTTTCACTCCCCCTGACTCCTATTTTCCAAACTTCTTCTCGGGATCCCCTTTCCTTTGGCGATTTTTCGACTCCTTTCTTTCTCAACAACGTTGATTCATCGCAACGGACTGAGGTTCCGTTTGCGACATGGTGATAGATAATCTGATCGTTTTCCAAAAATTGACTAGGAACTGAGCTTAATCATTTCTTTTGTTTGAATTTCAATTTAGCGTAATAAGTTTGGCCAGCCTGCCGTTCTGTGACTACGACAATGGAGTAGCCAAGCATCAAGATCATACCTGCAGCTTGCCTTGGAAGCGTTCGCTGCAAGTGCCCATAATGTTTGGATAGTTCTGTCATCACGTCCTACGTGCGGACATAGGTTGGTTAATCTCAATTGTCGTCTGATTCAGTTCAAGCAACAAGCTGGATAATCGCGGTTAAAAATAACCGAAATCCTTTGATCAATTTGTCTAGCCCTTGGTTGAGAATAAAAGAAACGGTTGCAGATGCAGTAGGGAAATGCTTGCTTGCTTCCGCTGCGTAAGTGTTGCGATTGAGTTTAGTGAAAATCATTGCTGTTTTGCCTTGCGGGAGATTCCCGGGCCATGCTGAATCGATCTTGGATATTTGCTTCTGCGTCGGCAAGCAGCAGGTTTTTAACGAGCGACGCGCTACGTTGAACTGGCCTGACAATGAAAAACGATAGAGGCTAGTCTTGATATTGTTTGAACGGCTGATCCAGGTAAGCTCCGTGCGTATAATAATATATCGTTTACTGAGTGATGAAATTCGCAAGCAGAGTAAAACAGTCACGTATCGCATTTAACACAAAAAAAACATAAAACTGAATTAAAAACCAAAGTGAACAAAATTCGAAAAACAAGAAGATATACAACGACGAAACTCCAGTTTAGCGACTTAGTCCGGTTTAGTAAAATCGATCGGGCAGTTTAAAGTCTAGTTTTAGTGCTGAAGCCGGGACTTGACTTGCCCAACTGTTGTTTTTAAAAAAAATTTTTTTATTTACTATCAACAAATCGAGGAGAAGCATCAATCTAAAAATTGTTACGTAAATAAAATATTGATTTGTTGAAAGATTTAAACGTAATAACTTTTTGTAATGGTTAAGCTAGAAGTTTTAACATTAATTAAACTTTCTAATAAAGCGCAACTCTTTTTACCAAAAAAAAAACAACAATTTTCACTTGAACATTTCTTCAACATATTCTCCAATACTGCACGGCAGCATATAAGGCCAAACTTTAAACATTTTATGATAACACTTACATCAAAGTTTCAAATTCATTAAATCTTCATTACATGAACAACATGGAAAAGCAATTGAAAAATATTTGGACCATTTTCAACATCTTAACAACGTAATACCAACAATGCACACAATCGTTGCAGTGTTACAATAGTAAGAGATATCTAATCAACTGATTCACAAGCTTTTCAATCTTCTTTTAATTTACGATTTTAAATCTAAATGCGAGTCGCACGTGCTGATTGGACATGTAAGCCTACAAATAAATAAAAGTAATAACATTTTGTAGTTTTTACTTTATATTGGCGAAAAAATCCAAATTTATTGCACAAATTTTAGAAAGTTATGGCAAAGGCTTAGAAAACAAATCGCCAATCGCAATTCTCTGGCATCATTTTGCGCAACTTCTGATTGAAACAGCGCCTCTCGGAAGTTGGGCTAAACAACTCTTGGCTCGCTTGGTCGACTGTTCTCAAGACCTTGATCACAACCGCGCACGTGTTTCGTAGAGTCCAGCGAGCTGTAGTCAGCGAAACACCTTGCTAGAGCTGTGAAGCGCTGCAATAGCGTCAAAATCCCGCTTAACCCGCCAAGCTTCCTCCTGGTCTCCCAGGTCCTACGTGAGATTCGGCACTGCACGACTCCGGAAGAACACGCACCTTTAGCCAACTCCAGGCCGGATCACTTTTGAGTTTGTTGTTGTGGACTTGGTCCAGAGCTGTTCTCAGTCAAGTTTGGCATCTACGACGCAAACTCAAGACAGTGTTTTCTAGAAACTCCCCCACACACATGACACAGCTTTTCTACAGCTCCTATCTTGACCGCTTATGCAATCTATTGTTTCAGTCGATTGTGACTCACCAAAAAAAATCCCTTTTTCGTTCAAAGTCATAATACACTTTTTAAAAAACAATTTCTTAATACATTAACAAGACTACAAAAGTCTGTTTATCTAGCGACATTATAAGTCGAAACATTATCATGAACTTAAATTCTAATGAATAAAACATAAAAAAAAAACTTGGTAAATAATGAAATCTTTACATCCTGTTCAAAGTGTAAAAAATTTTGATCGGACTAAAAAAAAACAGAAAAATATTTTCTGACTTATGATTAACAATCTATTTTGTTTGTTTCATACTTATTAAATTATTTCACAAACAATAAGACTAATAAAATATAACAATACTAGTTAATTTTTATTCAATTGTGGGCTTATCTATTAAAGCACGCAAACCTCCCAAATTCTAGTTGTGTGTTAACAGCATCAATTACTTTAGTCAATAAATGTTTAAACTAAAGAATTTTTAGGTAACGGTCAAATCAAGTCGGTTTATGTTGACAAAATTTCAATTTAGTTCAACAGTAATTTCGTCAACATGAAAGAATTTATGAAATAAAATTTAGGCTAATTTCAAAATTTAACTGTAATTTATTGATTTAGTCAAAGCAACTGTTCTTCGAAAATGGTTAACGGTGTTTTCCCATAAAACTCTTATGGTTATGTCAAATCAACAAAGTTCACGGGGAGATGCGAAAAGAACAATCAACCATAAGAACATTTACAACTACTGCCTCTGATAAAGTTCTTCATGCTACCGTTGGTGCTTAAACTTTGTTCTTAAAAGGAAGTTTGTTTAATTGTTCTTGGGAGGTATTTTAATCGTGATTGCAATTGGTTGTTGTCGACCAAACATTGACTTGTATAAAGCCAGTTGAGCAAAGATTTGCTGCTGCGTTTTTTTTTTTTACAAAATCACACGCGTCTAGGCGACATTTGGTGCACATCGTGCTAATTGCAAGCATTCACGCTTTTATTAAAAAACTAAACGCGCGCAGCCCGCAAAATCGGTTGCGCTATCACGCAATGTGACACACCTGTCAAACAAGATCAGCTGCTTTGAAGAAATTTATATCGAAATTAGTTCTACTCTCAGAAAGTCTCATATTATCTAAAACTTATACTAATAAAAAGTTTTCCAAAGTACAACTAGATAATGCATTTTATAAGAAGCAACGTCACTATAATTCTCAATAAAATATAAAATAATTTCAGAATCCAGACAATCATATCACATGATTTGTACTTTCTCGACGCGTCAAAAAATAACGGGGATTATGACTGGTAAAAATAATTCCTCGACACGTGCTGGTTGTAATGTTCCTTGATGATGCCGTCGATTAAAATAGTTTTAATTTTAAAAAAATTTTAAACATTTTATTTTAAAATGTTTACAATATTTTGGTTATAATCTTATAAAGAAATATTGCAGTTGAGTTGTGTTTCTGCGTAACTTTCAAAATGGTCAAAACATTGTGTGAAATCAAGGTGACTTCATCTAGAATTTACTTTAAGAACGTTTACTGTAGTCACGTTTTTTTTTAGTTTAAACACCAAGACAGTCTGTTTTTCAAACATTTTTTTCGATGACGACACGTTTATCATATGAGTCTGAGTTTATACAAACAACAAATAAAAATAAAAAAACATTGACCAGCCGAATCCTCCGTGAAACGACAACTTGCAATGTCCTCTTCTTTTGATGGTCAATCTAGAATATATAATTGAATGAGTAAAATAGTGACGAGATTAGCTGCTATTGATTTACTCAGAAAAGATAAAAATTATTTTTAAAAACTATACAATTTTTATTTAAGAATTTTATTTTAAAGTTTGCGCAAAACAAATAAAATCACAACTATTGTGTTTTTGTGTTTTGTTTCTAGGACAAAAAAAAAACTCACCAAGGTTTTGTCTTATTGTTATGGTAGTTGAGCATCACAGCTCAATACAAACGAACATGATGATGACACTTGAAGCTCCAAGATGTCTTTTTTTTCGGATCTATTCAACTAATTGTATTTAAGTTTGCAATTTTGAAATCTAACTATATCAAGAATCATGCAACATTCTGGACCAACAGACCGCATTGAAAATAATTTTTAAAAAAGACACATTTCTAAAACAACGCTTATGAATAAGTTTCAGAAAGATATTAGTGTGACAAAATGCTTCAGATCGTTGTGAAGCCAGCTTTTTGTTGTGCTTGTTTTAGATTGTTCGAAACTGAATAGGACAACTTTTCAGAATACCAATTCGGCTAAAGTTCAGATTTTCCGAAGACTATATTTGGCGACAGCAGCTCTGATCACATTCAAACGTCAGAAGAAAACATACTATTTTAGGCTAAGCAGTCGGGATAAGATTATAAATGGACTGATTAGAATTTTTCAGCATTGGAATGTGCACAATTTGGTGATAGTTTGATAAAATTACTTTTTTTAGACCAACGATTACGGTATCATTTAGGATGAAAATAAAGAGCATAACCAAAGCAGCGCTTAGCGGAATTTAAATGTTCGTCCGACACAATTCTGAGAACTTTTTTCTATTTCTGTAAATCTTTGTAATTTGTTTTTTCATTTTTTTGGTTTTGATGAAATTGAAAAGATTTGATTCAAAAATAGAGGCAGCAAAGCAGCGTATGCTTGAATTTCCATAGTCCTTTTTGCCTTAGACTTTAATCCTTGAAAAAATGACTTTCCGTCTCAACTTAAAAACCGTAGCAGGCTGCTATGGTGGAAGATGGTAAGATAAGATGTCTTGAATTTGAAATTTCTGTCTAGAAAAAAAACTTTTTTGTAGAAATAACATTATTGGCGCTTCCAACTTTGAAGAACGAAAAAATTATAAGTCGCTAAGACTCTTATATTAGCTTGGTCCTTTGCACACATTATTTTTAAATTTTAAATTTTTAAGCTAGCTTATTTTTAAGCAGATTATTAAGTTGATTGTTGTCTGTCTAAATTAATGGTAGACAACTTTGTTTGGAAGAAGTAATATTTTGAGGTTATTAAGTATGTATTAGTTTATGTGACACTTAAGTGGGGTGCGGCACGTTACAGATCAAAAAGACATTTCAGAGACTTTTCCAAGATTTTTAGACCTTTTTTACCAAACACTTTTTTAACAGCTTGATTTAAACTTACAATAGCGCCAACGCTGAGATATTCACCTCTCCACCCCCACACCCTCTCTCCCCACACTCTTATTTTTGTGAAGCTGAGTCGTTAGGAAGACGTCCAAAACTGGTATACAACCACTTGATAATCCCGCTTTGAACATCGTTGAGAAAATGGAATACAAACGGTGGAACATTTTAGATTCTTTTTTAAAAACCTTTTGCTTATAACTCGTAGAAAAAGTTTTGTGCCAGAAAACTAACCGCTTTCTTTATGGCCACACAAAGAGGAAACCTGTTATTTGACAAACACCATTTTGAACGCAAAACAAAACCAGGATAACTAGCAATTATAGAGAGTTTTACAGGCAAGCTCTAATTTTACTATTACTTTGGGTTAATCTTGAACGCCGCTATTTGATGCACAACTGCGCCCACTGAGATTCGTGTTTTGTTGTTGCTAGGTGTCGACGCTTTGCCAAAATCGAAGGTTAAAAACAAAGAAAAGGTTGCGTTTTCACGCTTGAATTTTGCGGCTATTGCGCATGAAAGCAATTCACGCCTTTTCACTCATTCCTCGTTCTGCAAAATGCTTTGTATTGCAAGCGGAACGTTTAAAAAAAAGCGAAAACTTGCGTCAAAACTTTTTCAACAACCAGCAACAATTGTGTCGCGTTTTTGCATAATGCGGCAACTTTTGTGCAAACCGAATAACGTTCGAATTTCACGCTGCCGTCGCCGCTATTCTATTTTTTCTCCTTCTCTCTCTCTCTCTCTAATTTTAATTAAAGCGTTTTGCGCCAATCTAAAATTTAAAATGCAAATCACAAGCGAATTTCGTAAAAAATTGGCGTTTGTAAAAGAGCGTGACTTATTAAACGCACGTAAGCTTCGATCTAAAACGCAAAACAAGCAGCTCGCGCCGCTCAAATGGTATTTACAATCAGAAGCGCTTGTTGTGGTTTATGAAAATGAGTCACAGTCTAAAAAAAGAATCGGACCCTTTCTTTTGGAGCGAATCGCGCATGATTTCCCAATTTTCACGTTCTTTTTTTTTTATCACCGCACAAGTAGACGCGAAAGTTATTGCAAACCTCTTATTGAGAATGTTCTTTTGTTTGAAATTATGAGAATAATTCAAAGGACATTTACGAACGACAGCAGCTAAGAGAGTTGATTCAGGAAGAGACTAACCCTCTTCCTGGGATGAGGATCTGCACTTTTTCATTCAAAGCGCATCACTTTGCGCAAAACTGATTTGACTTTGTATGGTATGGGTTGATATGGGGTGAAAAATCATTTGCCTTAATGTTATAAATTGTTTGTGATTTTAAGCCGGTTAGGGTTTAAAATTAGTTCCTTGCTTGCAACAAGAGCTTTATCAACACTTTTGCAGGCTATTTTGAGCGAAATGTTTTGCAAAGAAAATATGGCCGACTGTGTTGGTGGCGGACACTTTAAGCCTATAGTTCGTGCTTCAAACAACGAGTCGCACACCTTGCAAGCACTAGCAAGCTCTAAAAGTAGAGACAATCGGCTTTTAGCCTTTAGACTAAGAAACTGAAACTAACTGCAATGCAAAGGTCGATGCGCAACCTGCACAAGTTTTACATTCGTCGACAAGGAGTGTGCTCGGGTTTAGCGCTGCGCGTGTCTTAGTCTGCTTAGCAGTTGAAAGTTCTTCAAAATCAATTAAAACTTCGACTAGAACATCAGGTCGGGCTTGTTTCTAGTTTTTAGGCCCTTAAAACTCGGTTTTAAAGCTTTATACTTTGGGTCGTTTGAACACTTGATTTACTTAAATTTTAGTAGTGCTACCCGTAAAGTTTTTTTGTCTTTGACAACACTTTTTTTATCTTTAATCATTGTAAAAATTTAAAAGAATGGAGAGAAAACAAGTGGGGAAATAAGTCACAAGTGTTACAAATTTCATTGGACAACGCTCGCCCCACGTGACTTTCGCTATTAGATAGCCATCCAAAGTCCGCTTCCGTTGTTTTCTCGCGACGAAGCACTTTTTCTAGCAAATAAATAAACGGGAGAGAGGGAGCTGGCGAACAGTCAGCAGCTGACACGGCTCTCTCTTTCTCCTCACTCCTGTCTCTACTAGCAAACAGAATCGGGAAAGCTTCTCTCAAGACCTCCATGGGCCAAGTTGCCTTTCTTGATTTAGACGTACAATTTTTGATCGTTTTTTAGAGCGACTTTTGTACCAAAAAAGCTTATTTTTTACCATCTGGATTTTAAGCACAGTACTTAGAATAACTTTACTTCCTACTTCCTATTTTGATTATAAATCATCTCTTCTTGTGCGACTTAAGACGATTATGATGTTAAACTTTTCGTTTTTGTATATTATTAAAATGAGGGCGTTATCATTTTCGCATTTGATCGACGACTATAAAAGACGTTGATAGTTGTTAAGAAAGGCCATTCAGTTTTAGAAGCGAAGAAGTAGAGGCAGCTGTTTGCTGACAACAACGAGCGGCTCGAAACGTGCTGTTCAAACGTTGTGTGCGCGTATTTTTGCGCGTTTTAAATACCTGTCTTTAAATTTTTACAATATTAACAACTTAATTTGTAGGTATCTTCTATATAACGGAAAGAGTCGATTCCTGAACAACCATGGCTGTAGCTTTGCACTCGCACCTACAGATTGTTCGCGTGACAGACTATGCTCTCTTTCATTGTGACCAGATCGCCATTGATGTTGTTTACTGCGAGGATCGAAGCTCTTTGATCAAGATACAAGGCACGAAGATGACAGACCTTCAGAAAGCCATTGAACATCTTGACTATCTATTGGAGCATATGCGATGCATACGCACCATTGTCCTCAACCTCGAGATCTCAAGTACAAAGGAGATGGATGCATTGATTGAAAAGTTCCTTGATGCGGGAAACGTTCGGCTTGAAGTTCTGAAAATGCGAAGACGCTATGTAGGCTGCCGCCTAAATCTACTTCCAGACCTGATCTACAAGAATGCTGAAACATTGCGAGTGATCCACAAGATTGGTCTAAGTGAGGCGGTCGAAGGCTTCAATGATAAAGTGAGTTTGTTTACGCACCTGTATTTCTCATACAAAATCAGATGGAAAGAGACAACTAATAGTTGTGTCTAATTTGACTACTTTTAACTATACACACAAAATTACGAAATGTTGTCGCAAAAACTAAATTCCCGGATTTCAGATTAAACTAGAGCGTAGAGCGTCTGGGTAATAAACGTCGGACTTGGTGACGGACGGCGAGGAGTTGGAAAGGCGAAGTCTTAACAAAACCTGGAAGACAACCAGAGAATGCATACGACGACTCTCTGGTCTTGGCGCTAAATTCTCTCATCTCTCATACTCTACCTATTCGGGCTTCAACCTCTCCTGCAAAGCCACGCTCTTCATGCTTCGTCAATGCGGGGTCAAGTCCATTCGTCTAACCATGCAAAAAGGAGAATTCTTGAATGAGCCCGACGGTTCAATGCCTGTCACTCCCTTGCTACATATGCTTGAAAGACTAGAACTTATCGGAAATCTGACCGCACCTCGTCAAAAACTCGATTCATTATTCCCTAATCTCGATTTTTATAACTATCAGAAGTCGGACCTGGCAACGGGCTCGCAAGTTCAACCCGTTTGCTGATTTTCTCACATATTTTACTTATTTTCCACATTCCGTAACAATTCACACTACCGATGCTATGCAATAGATCCTCGCTTCCTTCCCTCCAATAATCATATATTTTTAAATATTGTTTTTTTTTTAACTTTAACCCGCTATTTGATTCATTTCTATTGTGCATCAATTTTGTTGAATTACCATTTCAAATCTCTACAGAAACGAGTAATTTTAATGTTTGAACAAAATGCTAGTAGTATATAAATGGGATCTCTAGCACACAAGTCTTATTTAGTTAATGTAAAAACCACAAACAAACACCGAAGGCCTTCGCCAATTATTCGTAAACAAATGGGCAGGATATACACACCAAGTACAAAAGCGGGCGTGCGCCACACATACATTCCCTATTTAAGGCTCTGTTTGAAGAAGCCTCGAGTTTCTTCTGCATCGATGGCAGCGAATCACACTGCCTTGGCATCAAATAACCAGCTGAAGTTAGTTTTAACATGGAAACGTTTCCACTTTATCTTACAAGTTTTACAACCATTCTTGGTGGTTATCTCAAAACTCTTCCAATTCAAAGTGGTCAAAAAGTCAACCTCAACAAACACGGAGTCTGGACTTTTCCACATTACGATTCATTTTTTTTAATATCGATTGGTTAACAATGTAAGATTCACCAAGACTTTTCCTATGCATTTCTGTCATCGGCTTTTGTCTGCCAATTCGTGCCTCTGTCGTCTTCATGAATTCGTCAGGCCGTCGTCTTTTTGGTCGGTTTCAGCGGTCGTTTTCCCGGTGGTGTCTTGTTCAGCAACTTCTGGCCTCATCTCTTGTCGTGTTCTGTTCCTGCAACTTTGCCGACACACTTTTCTTCTCGCTTTCGATAAAAAAAAGCTTCGATAGTGAAAATTGATAGCGAAAATCGATAGTGGAAACTCAGCCGCTAGTTTCAAGCAGTTTCTATGATCGAAATGCAACTATAGTATAACGAACGCATTTGATTTACTTTAACAAAAGTGACCAAGTATAGCGCCAAGTAGGCCACTAACAAGCATACTTTCCTGAATAAACTTAAATTCTTTTCCGAATAAACTGCCGCATCCTAAAAATACACTTCCATTCAACGCTTGGCAACAAAGCCTGCAGATGCTTGCAATTTAGTTTATTTCATACCTGGCGCGATGATTAAATATCTAATTTGTTACTAGTACTTCTTACTCGACGATCAAGTTCGATCGATGAACTAAGCATTTTTTGAGTTTCGTTGTCGTTTGCATCATGAACATCGCTGCTACAAGTAAAATAGTAAAAGTTAATCCACAAACACTTAAAATTCAAAAAGTTTACTTATAATTCAAGATTCGAATCGCTATTGAAATCCAAATTTGCATCATTCTTAGTCCTCAAATTAGCATAACTTTTGACGCACAATTTGCATCGTCTCAACGCACTCGCACGACTATATAAGGCGTTTGAAAGCATTCATTTATCACCTCGGTAAGCTAAACCATGGTTCAAGGTATGACAAGGAGGCTCCTCTTTAGAGGTAGAACCGAGTTGTGTAACTACCACGGAGGTCCGGTTTGGGGTTCCGGATTTAAAGCGTCCCCTTACACCTGAGGTAGGCATCTAAACCTTCGGGCAAGGTGTCGGCGGGGCGTCCGCGCAAGTTGTTGCGCTCTGCGGAGCAAGATGACTGAGCGGGCCATCACTCGATGAGGATTGACTCGTACGAATCATGAATCGGGGATGCGGTTCGCACTAGGGAAACCTGATTGTTTGAACCTTTTGATGACGGTCGGGTATATCCCCTCTGTCTGTGGCTTGGGAACTTCTCCTTGGAGTCGCCTAAACCCTGCTATTCATGATACTTTATGACCTCTGCAATGGCTGTGACTGAACGAGCCTACTTCAGAGGAAATACGGTATACCCTTTTCAACTATGTGCACAAGCAATGTGTCCACTGTGATCCATATGTATATGTAGCATGACCCACGGTAACGGTCAGACAACTGTTTGTCAAACTAAACATCTCGACAGTGCTCACCTCAGACAACGCCACACTCCACTCAATTATTGGCCTTGTTGCAACGACAAGACCTCCCAAAAATTGTTGTTGTGCGACCACAGAAATTCTGAGTCGAACGTTATCCCAACCTTATAACTTTGGGATAATACCGACGTTGACTTCTGATCTGCGGCTAACATATTCCAACGACTGAACTGACGTTTATGGGTTGGCTGCCCTGAGTCTCTAGAGCTTAAATTTTTATTAACAGTCTCTCTTTTTCTCGTTTTCTCTCTTTTCGGAGCTGCTGTGATTGCTTGCAAAAACGTGAACACCTAGCTGTAACATCGGCAGTTGAGTTGAAGAGAATGAAATCACATCGAACTGTCGACTCTTCATGGTAACTGCCAAAACATATTGTTTACCAGGTCAACGACAGGGCTGGCTACGTCTAGTTTTTGATTAACATTATTGGCTAGAAATCCAGAATCAACTCGGCTGGGTTCGGACGTCTTGACGGCATTCATATTGGACGTGTCAGAGATGCGAGGGCCTACAACGCAATATTTTTCAGGTTAAGTGCCGGGCGGTTCGACTGTTATTTTTGTGAGAATCTGCAGTTCAAATTTCCGGTTTGATCCGATGTTCGTTCTAGTTTGTAATCAAGATTTCAACTACTGTTTTGACATTCAAACATCGTTGCTGACATCGAACAAACAAAGTGCAATCGCAGAACTCGAGTTATGACGACCTCTCAGCCCGTGATGTCGCTTCGTGAGTTATCTTCAATAGAAGAACAGCAGCGGTGGATAGACAAGATTCGAACGCCTTGATTGCCATCAAACACGCAATAAACACCACAACGTAATCGACTTGTGTCGAAGAAGGAAACGAACGCAGGCAATCGAAATGTTTGAGCGAGAGGAGTGTGGAGATTCGCATCTCTTAAGCTGGAGACCCAAGGAACCCAGATCACTGGCACAGCCAAGAGTAGGATGAAAGACACGTTCAGGAGAGCTACACAAGCAAATCGACAAGACAATAGAAACTAATGGGTGGAATAGGCTCTTTAAGTCCTTCATCTGTACAGATATAAAAAGGAAATAGATGAGCGGATCAGAAGCAACCTAAGATTGCATCGTGACAAGATGTATGCTTCATCGAAACGACAAAGCGGCTCAAAATTTATGACATCCAACCACAGATAAACTGAGTCAGAGCTGTAACTAACTTGTTAGTTTTAACTTTTGAGTAGTCACACTGACTTTGTCGTGCATTTTGCTGAATATAAGGCTGGGGCACTTAGGTGATCGTTATGGGTTAGCTAATCGCGCAGTCAACATCCCTCCTGCATGTCCATAATCCCTCGCTTGCTGGCGCAATCATGGTTGCGATTAATGAGGGACAAAGACTTTGGTGCCCAGTAGTTCTAGTTTGCAGAGTCCAAACGGTCAAGCTTGCTGATATTATCGGATCGACGAAGAATAGTTTTACAAGTCTGACGACAGAATCAGTACTGAGCGCAACTTTAAAATAAGATTCGCTACAAATCTGAAATTCCCTCGATGGTTTAAGAATTGCGTTTTGCAGCGAAGAAACAATACGCCAAGGTTCTCTTATCCAAACGGATGATAATATGCAAAGTACGCGCATGCTTTGGCTGCTATAGTTTCGTCCATCATTGCATGACAGGAAAGGCCTGCTAAACTCAGCTACCAACAATTATAGAAATTAATTTGGGTGAGCCGCGAGATTGAAAATTTTTAGGTCTCGACGCGAACCCATTAGCAAAAAGTCGAGAAGACGAAGCAGATTTGAATTCCTCGTTCGGTGGCGGAGTTTTGTCGCTTTGCATCTGTATTTTGATAATGTTATTGTATTGCTTTTCCTGACAACTCATCAATCCTCTAACGCGGTCAACGTGTCAACTCGGTTTGTATTCGGCTCTTAATGTCGGTCTTAGTCCGCATCACACTCGGTAAAATGACCGCCTGGTCTTGCAGGTTGAGCATAAAGTTTGTAGTAACGTTTATTCAAAGCTCTGCTCTCTGGTAGAGCATCAAAGTGTTATGCAGAACAACCAATTAAAGAATTTGGTTAATTTTTGACGGTTTTGTTTTGTCATGCATTTTTATGTTTTGACTTTTTAAAATTTAATTTTAAGTTTTTTTTGTTTTACAGTATCATGTTATGTAGGAGAGATTTTGCGAAAGACGAGAAGAGCGGAATCAAAGCGCATTACAGTGTTGACTTGAATGAAGTAATGTTCAGAACGATCGAATAGCCGTGTTTACAACGTTTGTTCCTAGACTCTGCAATTGTGGCAAGAAAGAACGCAAAGAACGATCGGAGAAGTTGGAGAGTGGGCGTGACCAGCGAGCCAACGCTCAAAAGAAGTGTCTAATTCAACAAAATCTGCAGCAGAGATTAGCCGGTCAACTTGATGTGAACGTTTTTTGATAAAAGATCCAAAGGACCATTTACCGTAATTTAAACAATATTTGAAAAACATAGCAAGCGTTTCAAAGCTAAAGTTGGAGTACAACAGCGGACGATTTGAATGCGCTTGCTAGAACACGATACGAAATGGAACACAGCAAGTCGTGGACAATCTTCGGAGATTCGACTTTTTGACATTTAGGTAATTTCTAGCGATAAGCAGAAGTTCAATTTAGATGTTTTGGATGGCTTCAGTGGCTACCGAAGTGGCCTGCTTGCTTGACCGGCTTGAATATGATTAGCGACATATGAGGACGATGTGTGCGCTGCATCTGCGTTCAAAAGAAACGCTTCGACTTGTTCAACTTGATATTTGAAAGTCTAAACTGTCGTTTGAGCTAGTTCAAATGCAGCTTGTGCACAAAATTAATATTTTCTCCTCTCAACCTACACGGGATAGCATCTGCCAGTGACAGTAGCCTACCTTGACCTTCCTCGGGTTTAGGTTCCTGATGCAAGAATAAAATTTAATTTCATATCGGTTGGTTAGCAATACCAGATCAGGGCAAGCTTCTCCAACGTTTCCATCGTAAGCTTTCGTATGCCAACCCTTGTCTGCTGTCTTCACGAAACCGTTGTATCATCGTCTGCTTGGTTGGATCAGAGGTTGCTTTCTCCGCGATATTTGGTTGAGCAATCCCTAGTCTCGTTCTTTCTCGTAGGCCGCTCTTGTAGCTTTGCGACTATGCTTTTAACTCTTTCGCTACGATACTGCAAGTCTCACAGGCTAACCTGCGTGCAAATCCATGTGTTGAGATGGCGGCTTCGTCCTTTTGATTGCTTTTTGACTTCCACCAGTCGAGTCTTCATCGATTGCGTTAGAGTCTACATTTTATAAACCTACAGTAGCTCCGGCTGGAAGCATAGCTCGAAGTAACTGTGGTTGATCAGCGTTAAGACTGGGTAACTCGTGGGAAGTTTGCCTTTCCCAAATATCGCGCACGTAACATTAATTCTCTTGCCTAGCTCCTGGTCATGGTTCCTCGATATCTGATCTAGTTGGCTAAGGTAATAGAAGCTTCTCACTGTTTTTGCCATCTTTGCGCCCAGCACCATGTTTCCCACCTCAAATCGGTTGGCTGTCCGTTTTGTCTTGCGTCCACCTGCAGTCCCAACTTGCACGTATCGGCGAGCAGCTTCAACGTCTCGTGAAGGTCGCTTTGGTTGTCAGAGCACAGCACGGTGTCGTTAACGTGGACCAATAGCCCAAGTGTTGTCGTCTATTCTGAGTCGGCGACTGCTCCCGTTGACTCTGTTGATGGCTGTCTGAAGAAAAAGAATAAATAAAGCCAAAAGGTATTCCAGGAACTAGCTCGAATTCAATACTGGATTCAACAAGCAACGTTGTATCTCATAGTACAACGAAAGGAAAACGTGTCCCTGCAGACAAGGCTTAGTCTAGCCCAGCTGTTATCACAAGTGATTAGACCCAATGTCCGCTTGTTCATACCAACTGCACACTGATAATATCAAACTTCATCGTTGAATGTTATGTGTAAAGTCGTTTGTAGTTTGGTTGCATTCACTTCGAACGGCAAGCAAGAGTCGTAAACTAAGCTACAGAAGCGTGGCTAATCACAACAACATGGCGTTGTTGTATGTCTGTTATTTAGCCATTCAAGATGCTTATAAGCCATTCGTGTCTGGTAGTCAGACAGTCGCAAGTTTGGGTCTGTAATGCGGGACGTAGTCGTATTTAGAACCTTAATTTTGCAAGTTGGGCATGACGTCGGCTATAATGTTGATTCAAAAAGTATCCCATCTGATAGAGAATACCCTAAAACGGTACTCGCATTAAAAAAAGAAACAACGTTCTCCTTTGGGCTGACTCTTGGCGATAGGGTGTTAGCATAGGCACAACTGCATGCTTCAATGCTTGGCACTTATGTTTAGTAAGATAAGAGGAGCAAACAAACACCCAATTAACACTTGAGAGCACTCTCTTCGTTAGCTCTTGCTTGACGAAGTCGCTACGAGCCGGATTTAGCTTGACTTCAAAGACTTAACGGTAAGACTTTGCCAGGCTTCATCTTTGGTCACTTGAGGCAAGCCCATTCGAGTTGTCGATTGTTTCGCTTCAACTTCATCTGAGAACTCTCGTTAGCCTCTGTTCAATAGTGTTTGAATTACGCTAGATCGTCCTCCGAACAGTATACGGAGAAACATTAGAATCAAGTTGACGACTAATTTCTGCTGCTGACCTGGTTGAGTTAGACGCTCGCTCTATCTGTGACACAGCCATCACGTGTGCTTGACTTCCTTGGTCGTCCTTGACGTTTTCTGGCCATAATTGGGAGTCTTGAGGCAAATCTCTCCACACTCCCTCTTAACTGTCCTGGCCTGCCTGCAATCTTCGCGTAAGTCGGACCAACACTGCAACATGCTTCGATCTGGCTCTGTCGTCGTGTGTAGGGCTTCCTCTACGTGGCATAATGTTCAAAAAGCAGAAGTTTAACAAAAAGGGTGAAAACGCATGGTTGCCCACATAATAATGGCCGATGACCGAAATTGATCTAAACATCCTTCAAGTCCATCGAATTTATAATTGCTTGATTAAAATGCCGTTCTAAAGCATTCTCTACCAGGTAGCTGGTTCTTCAATCAGTATCATTACCAACTTCATCCTCAAGTTGCACAATAGAGTTTGCACTACCATTAGGTCCTCACTATGGTTATTTCCGCGCAGACTCTACCCAGAAGCAACTTGATTGATTAAATAGCAGCTGGGTATGTTTCAAAGGTTCTAGTAGGAAAGATAAAGCAGAACAGTTGTTGTTTCCTAAATGAAGCTTCAAAGGAAGTCTTCAACTGGCAACCGAGTGGGAGCAACAGCGTGTGTTGCAGGACGATAACAAGCTCGGAATAGTGAATACCTCGAGTCGTACGTGGACCTTTGTCGCAAGCAACTAGAAACTCTTGTGAATGCAAGTCTCGAAGAGCAAGTATTGCAAGTTCTAGGGACAAGCTCGACAACCTAACTTCGATGCAAAAACGACAAGCTCGTGAGGCAAAAGAGCCGCACAATTCATTTCGAGCATTAGTGGTATCGATGGTAGACTTAGACGACTAGCCCAGCGTCGCATGCAAAGTGAGTTCGAAGCTTAGGTACTGCAAGCTAGCTCGGGTTTAGAATACGTATGAAGAAAAACAGCGAGATAAGAGCAGGCCCACTGAACAAGCGGAGGTCAAGAAAGTCAACGGAGGTTCGGGGACGCAATAAGGTGAGCGACGCGGCCGACCTTGCGATCAGCACCTTTGTGCAATCCGTTGCCCAGCTTGGAGTCGAAGGCTTGAAGAAGGAGTTCAACGAGGTTCGCGCTTACATGACACCAGACCACTCGTCGGTGTACGAGTTTTGGAGAATGCAAGCTCGAAAATCGTTACAAAAGGTCGGGTTTACGCCAGTAAATCATGACTCGCCTTCTCTTAGCCGTGGTGGCTTGGCCGCGAACACGGGTTGTTGTTCTTCGCTAACTGTTCCACCTGAATTGACTTACATCCACGCAAAAACTGGATCCGACTAGAGGGTCTTGAGCGGCAATACATTGCGACTCAGGTTTGGCCGAGCGTTTAACCATCAACTGTGTTCAAGGGTCCGATGGAGAACACGGCGTCAGACTTTTGGAGAATGTGCTATCAGGCAAGTTGGTGTCGTTTATCTTCTACTGGCAGAATTCAAGGAAAACGTGTCGACAATCATAATGCTGTGCAAGACGGAAGAGGAGCGGAAGATCAAGTGCTATCAGGTTTGGCGAACTGTCGGCTAAAGCAAGATGTTGTTGTTATAGTACTGGCCTAACGAGCAGAACTCGTTCAAGAACTACGGCAGCATGCTGGTAGCGAACAAGAAGGTGACTGGGGCTTACCACTTTTACTTTTGAAACTTGCTGCAGACACTTCAAGAGGACAGGTTCATCACATTCACACTGGAGGTCCTGCCGGAAGGATGCTCCAACTCGGTCATTGTAAAGCTGATTCAAATGGTTGACTGGCCCGACCGAGGTAGGCCGAGCTGTCGCTCAGCATTCAAGCTGTTCTAGGTATTCCATCGAGCGGAATGAGTGTGCTGCGTCTTCTGAAGTATGTTCCTACTGTAAGTCAGACGCTTGTGCTCATGTTTTCCTGAAATTAAGAGCAAACTTGCCGGCCCTTGTGGGTTCACTGTTCGGCTGGTATTGGACGCACCGGCTCCGTCCTACTCATTGAGACCGCAATTCAACGACTCTGGAAAGGACAGCTGGTTGATATGAAGAAGATCGTCTGCGAACTGCGTGATCAGCGTGCCTCGATGCTGCAGACCGCAGGCCAGTATGTGTTCGCGCATTTAGTCGTGCTTTGCTACATTCACGCAAAGCTGCCGAAGCATAGTAACGTGGTGTTTGAGTTCTACGAACGATTTCGACAAGCTCAGCTCAGCTAGTTTAACCCCAATCAGTCAATCAATAAAGCCCACTTCCTCCATCAAATGTTTGATTTACCGCTTAAACGCGTTCCGGCGGTCGTGGCACGTAAAAGCGTGGCCTTAGCATTGCCAGCTGGTCTTTGGCTTCCTGTCGTCAACTCAACTCGCCTGACTGTAGTATGTACCATTATCTCAGAACTGTCTTTTCAGTGCTTTAGGAATCGATTCAAAGCGACACAGTTCAAAAGTGGCAGTGGTTGGCTCCCGCGATTGGTAGAGCGCTGTCCTGCAAACAACGACAGCATGCGCTGCTTGCGTGCATCTTAGCTGCGTTGAAGCTATGCGCACGATCAAACACTACTAGTTTGGCTGTGTACACTTGTCCAGACCAAATTCACCAAACCAGACTGAACTTCACCTTGCGTTTCCTTCGAGCCCACGTTGCCAGTCTTCCTTCAGCCAAGCCCGTTCCTAGACTCGATTGGCCAAAAAGAGATTGTCAAAAGTTGTGAAGCCTTTCCAGAAGCACCAAGATTTGAATAGAACGCTTCTTTGTCATTGGTGGCCCAAGAAGCCTGCGACCGAGCAAAGCTTAAACACCAACACTGATCTGTATCTAAATTGTTCGTCTTCAACCGGCAACTATTTGAATTCAGCTTTGATTTGTTCCTGTATCAATTGTTATCCGGCGTGCTTAGTTAAGTGGCAGAAGCGTTCACTTGAAAAAGAGCAGATTGCGCAGTGGGGTTCAAGCCCGGCTGCGTGCAATTGTCTTGAGTGAATGTGCGCGATCAGCCGAGCTGTACTATTTCGGCTAGTTCAAGAAGACAGCATGCTCTCTGTCGACCTACGGGGCGGCGTCCGCCAGGGATAGTAGCCAACCCTGACGGCCTTCGGGTCATCTTTCATCGAGCTGAGGTCCCTGATGCAAGGCTAAAATGAAAATTTTTTAAAAATTAATTGCTATCTCAGCTTGTGTAAAACCCGCAGGGTTTTTTCTTTGTTTGCCGCTCTCGTCTACCAGAGTCTGTGTGGGACCTTTTCTCAGAATCAGAATGCCGTTGTGCTTTCTCCGTCGGTCTAAGGATGTGGCTTTCTCGTTAGTGTACGGCTAGGTCATCCTTGGTCTTATCTCGTGCCGTTGTGCGACTTTATCGAAACGGCAACTAACATAACTCAAAAAGTATTAAAATCAAAGCAAAGTCTTTTACATATTTTTGTTTACAGGTCAAGTTAGTGGACAAAACATAACCTTGCTAGGAGAGAGCTGACTACCTAGGAGAACAGTTCTTAGAAGACACTCCTCGGAAGAGTTGTTGTATAAAAACGATAGCCTAGGAATAAGTTGAGTTTATGTCTGGTTGTGTAAGACTGCAACCTTGGAGCGGCACTTCTGCCGCACCGGATATCAGATCTGCGCAACCGTTGCAGCACTTTGTCTCTGGTTGTGCTGTGATTTGCATACCGCAATAAGGATTGGTTTTCTCCTACACTTTCGATTGTCAGCCGCAAGAAAGCGCGCTCAAGACCGGCCTGAGATCAAATGAGCGGAGATTGTTTAGAAATCAATCAACTCTATCAGGAGTTGCGGTCAGATTGCGCTGCTAGAGTGTAAGCGGCAGCCCGTGCGTTCATCCTGTTTCCAGAAAGTTCGCGAACTTTCTGGAGATTTTCTTGCATCTTTGTGGAGATTAGAAAGCGTTCGGGGGAGAACAAAGATTGCCGGGAACGGTAGAACGTTTCCATTGTATGTGATCCCATTTCATGTGCGAGTTAGGCTTTACTTGAGCTTCGCTTTGATGTCCTCCTCTTGGGGGCAGATCAATAGCTGGTAGAAGTTTTTGTTTTGGCAAATAGTGAAAACAAGTTCAAAGAGAAGAAGCTTGAACATACGAATTTTTCAAAATTAAACTTCAATCCCATTCCGCCGACAACTCCGTTTGTCGGTATTTTTCAACTTCGAGTACAAATTAATAGAAAACAAAATCTGAACATGTGGATCGCTGTTGGATAAAAGCATGGAACCACAATCTTGGAGTGCCACAGACGGCGCTTTGCTGCCAAGCCAAGATACTAAAACAGTTCTGATATGCACTGTTTTTTTTAGAATTAAAACCCATTGACGTCCTTTGTTTCAATTATCGAAACGCTGTTCGACAAGATCTTTTCTCCCCAAAGAAAGGTCTCCGCAAAAGTGTTTCCCGTTCCTTTTGTTTCCGCATGTCACGTGACAGGGGCGTAAACACTACTGAAGAGTTCAAAACAATGCAATAAGTTGATCTTACATCGCTTATCGTATCGTTCTGTTGAAACATTCTTAAAATGTCAATTTTTATTCATCTTTTATGATTTGCTGGTTCAACTTCTTTCCCATTAGAGTAACAAATCCGCATTTGGATAGGGTAGGAGCTATCCATAGTCAAGTGTTGTAAAGATTTTTTAAAAAATACTTGAAAAAATCGTATGGGGTTGTCTCGTTTTGATCTAGTTCATAAGAGAAAAAAAAACCCATAAAATATCTAAAAATGAACCTTATCTCTCCATTGTTGCATAGTACTTAGCTCTCAGCAAACATCCTCCTATTCTGTAGTTGATTTTGTTTGGTTTCCCTCTCAATATTATGGTGCTTCTCGGCTCCCGCAACTCGTGGTGAACCACCGCCAACAGTTTTGAAATTGTAAAATGAATGAAATTTGAAAGTAAGTTGGGAGGAGAAGAGGGGGGGTTCTGTTTGAATCAAAGTCGAGTCTGCTGCTTCGCGTCAAAAGTTTTAAGACGCCGGGTGGAGAAGCGAGTATAAGCGCGATAACGACCTCAGCAAGTGACCAGTTTTACACTAGAAACGCAAGAATGACACTGCCTCGAGCCACAAACAAAACTTGGTGCGTCCGCTCAAAAAGTCGATATGGACAAAGAGTGTTAACACGCATTGTTGTTCTTGATCTTGTTCTCTTCGATTGGGTTTTTCTCTAATCATATTGTGCGACTAGGTTAATTAGTGTGATTGGAACAGCGGCAGAATGCTAGGTCGGAAATTCCTTTGTCTTCGTCTACGACGATGTTGCGAGAGCATACCTTATAAAAAAGTTGACTTCAGAATCTTGTTCCTTTTTAATGCTTTTTTTTTAGCCTCAATTGACAACATTGGGCCGATTCGCCTCGACATCAACATGTCTGACAGTCGAAAAACAACATCGTCCTCAGCTTGGCCAGTTCAACATTTCCTATGCTCGCTGGTTTCACTCGTCGGCTCTATTGCGTAAGTTGTTCTCTCTCTTTGTTTACCATTTACTGCTGCTGTTTTAGGCAATGAAGTCGTTGAAGTCGAAGGCCCTGCATTCGCTGAGTCCATTTCTGAGGGCGACATTCGTTGGATTAAACGTAACTTTATATGCTTCAACAGCTTTCAAACTCTACGTTTTAGAAAAAGGCGATTTTGTGAATACAGATGAGTTGGTCGCCGAAATCGAAACTGATAAGGTTACCAAAAACTTTAGTCCATCTAATTCTGATAAATTTTATTTAAGACATCAGTGGAAGTTCCAGCTCCATTTTCCGGCACTATTGTAGAATTACTGGTGCCTGATGGCGAAAAAGTAGTTGCCAAACAAAAGCTGTACAAGCTTCAAAAAGGTGAAGGTGGTGGAGCAGCAACATCGCAAGCATCTCAAAAGCCAAAAGAAGATGAGCCAAAGATTGAAAAGAAACAAGAGCCGGCTAAACAAGAAAAGAAGGTTGAATCTGTGTCGTCTCATTCTAGTCAAGCTCACGCTGCAGCGTCACAACGACCACAATTTAAACTTATGTCATTGGACAAGGCAAAAGCTGGACGTAAGCAATTACAGAGGTTTTTTAATTCAAAGACTTTAGCAATTCCGAC
>JACCHV010002823.1:0-26345 GCA_018907245.1 Eupristina koningsbergeri | reverse complement strand
CTACAGGGCTGGTGGCAGATAGGACGTCTCGGACGGTGTGAGTTGGCGCGTCGTGAACTCGACCCGGAAACAAGTCGAAGACATACCCATTCTCAACGTAAAGTTTATCATGCAGAAATTATAAATAAACCGATGGTAAATATCCTCCCAGGAAATGTTCAATACAATAAGCATTATTAAAATTCACGACGATGATACTGGTCAACATCATAATAGGAGGTAACAACCACACGATTGGCAAACTTACGTCCGGTCAACGCTGCTTGCGCTTTTTGACATTCCGAAGGCGAGGAAAACTCTACAAAGACTTTCCCAACACCTTTAACTTCCTGGCCAGGCACCGGACGGGGAATTTCGAGTGAGATGACAGTCCCATACTTAGCGCTTTCAGATCGGACGTCGTCGAGAATGTCTAAGCCAATTGTAAAGCTTCCGTCTGCAAAAACGCTTACCTTCATATTCCTCATCATTAGTTAAATCTTCCTCGGTAATCATATTTAACAAACACAAAACTTCAGTCGCTGGTCCAGTTCCTTTGGACAAGTCGATTCCGACTCCAGAAGCGTTATACTGATGAGTTGTTGAGCGGTTATTAGCGCAAGACAACTGCACCAACAACTTGTTCGTGCCCAACTGCATTCCATTGAGACCAGCAATAGCCTGAATTGGGAGCACCAGTGTCGGACTCGATCTCAAAAAGTTACCTGGTCAGTCAACGAGGTGTCGAGGTATTCACAGAACGCGTAGCCTTTGGAAATGCCGGTTGACTGATCGACCACCAAGTTGAACGCTTTCAGCTGACCAAATGATGACAATAACTCTTTGACCTGTTCGGCGGTCAAATAGCTGGGCAAACCGCTGATGAAAATTTTATGTGGTGAGTCGACAACAATGTTCGAGACTAAAACAAGAATAAACTGCTTCAAGCTTCAAACTTACCAGGCATCCGTCCTAACGCGTCCAAACTTGTGTTTATGGGCTGGTAGTCACGCGGACGACGGATCTTTAATTGTTGACCCATAAAATTGATTCCATCAAAGGCCATGCCAGCCGTAGTCTCGTCTATAGAGCGGAACTCAATAAATGCAAAGTTCTTATCCAAATTAATTTGACATGCAAGAACGGGATTTCCCGGAGCTTGTGCCAATCCACACAAGTGCATCTGAAAGCAGCTGAATTGTAAACTTAAGTTAGCCTCTACCTGCTGATTGAAAAAGTCGAGCATTGCGTCTTCATTGCAGCCGAACGGAATGTTGCCAACGTAAAGACGACGTGACTGACAGGTGACAGAAGGACCGACGACTGGTACAGACGACTGAAGCGTTGAACGAGGAATCTGGCCAGAAGCTGAAAGCGGCGTTGACAGTTGAAAGAGGGGCAAACCTTGCAATTCTTTATATTCTTTTGGCTGCATCTGTTCATAGCCTAGTGGCGGCACGTCCCAGTACTTGTACTTACGTGGACCTCTGTCGCGCTTCTCATAGGAACGAGAGCGAGAATGACGTTTCCGGCTGCGTTCATTGCTAAAATGTGGTTTAAGCAACTCCGCATGTAGAGCAGTAAGACTTTAAAGATGTTGTGAAAAAACATACGATCTTGATCGATCACGTCGTCGGTCACTCGGCATCGTTGCGGTGTCGAATGCAGTTGTAAGCAGCTGGCAGAAAAGTTCTGAAAGGACAAGACTGTAGAAATTCGGCCGAATTTCAAAAAATTAAGTCGACGCTGTGACTGTCCGTGGCCGAAGCAGACACTGTATGCAGACAAAGACCTAGCCTGCACTATTAAAGTTCCACAACTGTAGAGAAATACAAAAACCAGAAATGTAACCGCATTTCAGTAAAATAAAGCCGTTATGGAAAGCGTCACTAACGCCAAATTTACCAAAGAAAGCGCCTGAAAAGAGTTAAGAAACTCCAAATATCTGGAAATTGTCAAGCTTCACTGGTCGATGCTTCCAAGTTTGGCCGGTGTCGTTCGAGCAGGTGTCGTCGGCCGTTCCCGCCGTTGAAAAGTTCCAAGAGTAGTTGTTTTAAAAACAACGATGCCTCAAAACTCCACCTTTGACGCCACTAAAAGAATCTGGCCGCATCCTGCCCAGAAATGCTTGCAACGATAATGTTGTTTGGAGAGTGGAGATTACGGTCTGCGTCGTCGGTTCTATTTTCAGTCTTGTATTCACAGAGTTTCTGAGTGGCAGTTTTACAGCCATGCGGAACGACGGCTTCGGAGCTGGTGACTGTCGACTGTGCTTGGCTAGGCGACGAGTTTTTCAAGCTGTGACCAATGGTGGCTTAGCGACGACTTTTCGCACCAGCACCTGGTGATTTCGCTCGACTGAAGGCCGCAATCACCAAGAGGCAGGAAGAACGAGGTCAGGCTTCACCGGAAGCCTTTCGGCAATGACTTCGCGATTCAACTGGCTCGGTCGGCTTTATTTGTCGCCGACGAGTCTAGAACTTCGGTCTGCTCCGAATTTGCTTTTTGACGGTTGCAATTTATTTTGCAACTCGTTTTTGTTATTACCAGCAGTTTTCGTTATTACTGTCGTCGCTGCATGTCACGCTTCTGCTTCTTATCGTTACGTGTTTGCCGAGTGTGTATTGCGCTAACTATTGCACTTCTAGACTAATATGTCCCTCGCTCGTTTTGCACCGAAGCTCAGGGCCTGTCCTGACCTTGTAATTATTCAACTTCGTAGTCAACATGGCGGTGCAGCAGCTGCTTCAGCGCGAGTCTCTTCCGACAACAAGCCCGGACTTCTCAAAAAAGTTATTCATCGTTTCAAAGGTCATTGCCGATTTTAAAGCAATCTTTACCATCATATTTTCTGCTTTAGGAATTCCGCTGCCAGGCGAAGCCGAAGCTCCGAAAAGCATGTTCGCCGACATGGGCAAGGAGTACGTGCCGTCGCCACTGCCAGCCATGCCCAAAGATTATAAAGAGCATCCAGAACGCGACCTTGTTAACTTTCCATACCCAGCACGCTTCCAGTTTCCACCCAAAACTCGCTGCCTGGTGATTCCTGACTCGTGGTGCACTCCATTTTACAAAATCACCGGCACTTCGGGTTTGTCTTTTGCAAATTAATTTTGAACGTTTTTTCAGGTCCTTATCTCTTCTTCGGTGGCATCATTGCTTTCTATGTAAACAAGGAGTTGTGGGTCTTTGAAGAGCAGGGACATTTGCTATTGGGCTGGGTCATTTTATACTTGATTGCATCGCGCGCCTTCTCCTACCGTGTCGACAAATACTTTTCACAGAAGTTCGATGACCGTATAAACCATTTCAAGCAATTAATTGCGGACGATTTGCGTGAGGCTGTCGAGTTCCGCAAGGTAATCAACAACTTTCGGTAATAGAGTCTGTGCTGTTTAGAATGCTGCCGCCGAGACTGCGTCGTTCAACGCCATACAGGCCGACTTCCCGACCATCTTCCGGGAAAATCTCGCTCTGCAACTGGAGGCTACCTATCGCAAGAATGTCGAGAAAGTGCAGACAGAGCTTAAACGTCGCTTAGATTATCTAAAGGAGGTAGAAGAGACCAAACAGCGATTTGACGACGGAGCTGGTGGTCTGAGCCGGGGGGTAGGTCGCGATGGAGTACAACGAGTGGGCGAGAGACAATCGAGGGCAACCTGAGAACAAGTATCTGGACAGCTGCAATTGCGCAGATCAGCCAGCTGAAATATGTAGTTATCCTTAAGATTCGAAGCGAGAAGATGCAATTCAGTTAAACCCTGTTTCGTATGTACGGTGGGTACAAGCAAAGAGCCACACTCTGCCTTTGCAAGCGTTAATAATGATTAGGCTTGAGTGTTTGTTGGCTTGGTTGTTGAACACTGCAGTGAAGACTGTCTTAGATTGGGTGGTCTGGCTGTTTAGGTGAACAGAGACGAATCTTGGTGTTTGCCCTTTTGTTAGGCGGTGCCGACGGTGTCGAGAGCGTTTGTGAGTTCTGCCCTCTCGGGGCTGATGATGAGAGGTCGGGGTTTGATAATTGTTGTTCGCAATGGGAGAGAACCGTTCTGCATAGGTCCGCCCCCATACCCGATGCCGCTTGGTGGGATTTCTGGGGGCCGACCTCTGGAACAGTCAGAGGGTATTATACTGCCGTTCTAGACCGAACTTCAGTGAGTGACAACGTCACTGTCGACCCATGCTTCGCGTCCTTCGTTTGCCCCACCGGTTGGGGGCGGTTTCTGCACACGTTGCTACAATATAATTGCAGGTAAGCTCAGCCGGGAAATCCGTCGTCTTTACTTGTCGACACCGCCAACAAGCAATTTGCGTGTCGAAAATGTGTTTTCAAGAATAACCCCGATCTTGGCGCGTTACGTAGCCGCCGCTCTAAGCAATACTGCCTGTTTCTAGCACATTCTGAATTGTTTCCGATCTCCTTCTTTTCTTCGCTTCTACAAAGCGCTTCTGTTTAATTCGTTTCAATGATGTCTCGCCGCCTCGAACGAATATCTCTCTCGAAGGGGGTCCACGGCGTATGGACGCCAGGTATTTGAGGTCAGATGGCAGATCTCGGTCGGTTGTAAGCCGGACTCTGGGTTCAGTGTTTCTAAGGCTGGTTACGTTTCTTATTGTTCGTCGTTTGATAAGCCAGCAGACACGCACAGTAATTGAGATGACCTGACTACGGAGGGTGGGTTTTACGTTGGTGCTCGAAAAACGTCGCCAACTTGCCGCGGCATGAGCGTCTACGACTGCCCAAACTGTCGTGGCAAACACGATGTCGAAGCAGACATCCACACGACTGTGAATAGCTTGACGCCGCCGGTCTTAAACACGCTTTGTCCGTCTGGTATGGTCTTTAAGTCGTCAATACCCGCACTTGATGTTTCAAAGAATATTAGCACGCAGTAGTTGACCTGGCAATAGAAAGCAGTGTGGACTCGAGCTAGAGCAGGAGGGCTTGCTTTGCAAGCCTGGATTGAGTGAAAACCTTCCAAACGTGTCGACACAACAAACGCATCCAGCTGTAGCGGGGGACAGTGCTTAAAGTAGTGTGGCTCTGTGGAATAAAGTCCTTATCGGCGTCCAAAACCATATAGAGTAGCAACTTTAAAGCTGTCTCATTTATTCGCACGACCGCATCAGCGGGGGCCGGTCAGATCAGGAAAGGCACCCGAAGATAGCGCGGCCGGGCTGGCCAACTGTCACTCGGCAGGACGCTACCCCCACGGTCGACAGGAGACGTGCTGCCTTCTCAAAACCCTCGGAAACAAAACAACCCCGCCCGGGTCGCGGCACCATCCTGTACGATTCAAAAGTTTAGAAAACCCACAAAGTCACGCAGCCGGGGTCCGGAACCCATCACGCAAGTTGCTCTTGTCGAACGAACGATTCTGGCCACTAGATCAGCCAAGCACGTCCTCTCGGGAATCAACCAACGGTGCAAAAAACTCGGTGTGTTTCAATCGCTAAAGGGCAAATAAGGGCGCTTGAAAGCAGACAAGGTTTGTGGGGCATAGCAGAACACCGGGGCTGCTGCCAGTTTGATCAAACCTGGAAGATGATTTTCAACATCGGCTAGCGAGGCAGTGAACGAAGCTTGCCAGCGCAATCCCCTCCTCCAACCTACGGGTAGCAATGCCAAGTTACCTTCGGGAGCTGTTGACAGAGCGCAAACTCACTATCTGGTTCAAACTGCCCAACTCACGCTTAGTAGCGCTTAACGCTATGCACCTCCAACCTCAAATATCTGCCGCGTTTTGATTGCATTGAGAAATCCGCTGGAGAGCGCACAAGCCTTCTTACTTTCATTTTGAAGACTAATTTCAGGGAAACCGGTCTGTTTGGCAACGATTGTGCTCCGAAGAAGCGAACCCACAGCTCGCAAGTTCTCAGAGGAATCCACTCTTACATTGACGATCTGTCTAAACTAGCGTCGCTGCCGGCACCTTCGTCCGCCACCGAACAATATTGAAAATTACGTTGATGCGATAGTCGTAAAATCCAATCGTTGTTGAAATTTTGGCGTTAGTGCTTCAGAGGATTTAGAAAACAGGAACATCCGACGAAAAATACGACGCTATTAGAGAGCGGTTGTGCCGCCGCTCGTGAAATTCTGTTTTTGCGGAAGGGCTCTCATTAAAAAGATTATGATTTTTAGCGAAAGGAGAAAGTTGCGACGCGGGCAATCTTGAAAGCACGTCTATGACTTCCGGCGTGCTCTTCGAATCAGGAGAATTTTCGATTTTGCGCCAACTGTAAAAACCACTTTCGCAACTCATCCCTCTTGTCCCCGGGACCACCTACAGATCCGAGTGGCTCAGCTGGTTTCGCGCTTGCTTGCGAGACAGGCGTGCATGAACTCCTCAAAGAGGCGCTGTTTTGTGTCATAGTTCGAGCGGCGAGTCTTTGGTGTCTAATGACTGGGAGTTACAGAGCGAAAACACTGGTATCTTCTCGGCTTGACCTCTAAGTCAGCTGGGATCGTAAGGTGTTAACATTTTTCGCGTGCAGTCGACAGACTCCCGGTCTTAGGGGCCGGTTAGAGCGGAGAAGCCAGGCAGACATACCAAATTACGCGTCGCCTTCTTTTGTTCCTTTTGATACGCTTTGTTTGCAGCTAAATCAGCTTGGCGACAATAAAGATTATATAAGCGCTTGTGCCGAAAGCGCCAGCGACATCGAGACACGCGCCACACACATTGTTGATTAAATCACTCTTGACATAATGTTGTCATTGTTGTTTATGACTCTATGGAGGCGACATTTGAAATGGTGATGACGAAACGTTGCTGTCAATTCACTGTTAACATGCCGATTCAATTTTTCCTGTCAATAGTACTATAAACGACCAAGCGTGGTGCTGAAAGAGCGCAAGCAGTGCAGATTGCTCGAAGTGCGTTCGTTGGTGACAATGTTGCGATATTCTAACGTGCCCTGTGTTTCGGTTACACGTGCGCGTGCCTGCTGGGATGATTTCAGCAGTTGGAACAGCGATCTGCGCGGATTTCAATGGCAATTCATATTTCGCTCCATCTCTGGCAAGGTACTCGATCTACTAGACTCAACCTAGGTCTGCGTTCGATCATAAGTTTATGAGGTCGAGACGGCTGAAAACCTGCGAGCCGAGACTCAACGCAGTTCCGAGTTGGTATGTTTCGTTACCAAGCAAGCGTCTATGTGCGATGCAAAGTCAAGAGCCAAGCAGGTAGCGCGGCGTTTATTGCTAAGACAACATCCTGCTTAGAAACAGCGAACGCCCATGTTTTCGAACTTGTCAGTCTTGAGCCTGGTATCTGCGTGTTTGAGCTGTTCCTACAACTTCTTACTACGTCACAATTCCGTTTCAATAAGTTCACAAACTTTACAGATAATGCGAAACCGGTTTATTTGGTCGTTCGTTGTTTGCTCGTTTGTCGCTCAACTCTCATCGTCCGCATCCGGCCGACAGATCGCTTCGTTGTGCAAGCACAGCGGTCAGCGATTCGTCTACGATCACATCCAGTTTCAATGCTTTATGGCGAGCGAGGCTGATAGTCGGCTGGACGTACGACCAATAGGTGCGCTTCGACACCCCACGCATTTTCACGGATTTTTCAGGCTGTGTGCCCTCAAACACCTCCAATGGGGACGTGATTTTACCTGGCTTAAGCTTCACCGGAGAGCACTTTCGCTATTCGTGCGTGCGTCGTTTCGACGATACCCTCACGTTGAAGATCACCCGTAAGTTTTATCACAGACTGCTTCTAAGTTTCATCCACAACTCAGATTGTGTAGACAGCTCGGGTGGTGTTGTTGCTCTGGGCGAGTACTTCATGCAGCGCAACAACGAGAACGGCGAGCACGAAAGCATGGAGTGCGTTGGTGATGAGTTGCGAGCTAAAAAAGTAGTCTTCAAATGTGAGTTGTTTGAGCGGTTTCGCAGAAGCATGAGGAGTCCAATTGCTGGGGCAATCGGGAAACATCAGGAAGTACGACCTTGAGCATGGAAACTAATTTTGAGTCGTGTCGATGCCTAGTATCAGACGTCGTTTAAGTGTGCTTCGGACAATCGGGCAAGCTAGTCGAAAGGTCGTTACGTCTCCTCAGATCCAACTTTTATTTTAAAACCGTGCTTGTCTTTTTCATTCTTAACCGTATAAGGGAGCGAAATGTCGACGCAAAAAACGGCGAGCAGCTCACTGAGTGCAAACTCTTAACAGAGTCAAGCGAACGAGACACGGGCGCTCGGGGCACTTTCATCCGAAGCAGTTGTTATCGTGCCAACGTGAAGGTCTAGAAAGTTTGCTTTTCGACTCAAGAAAACAAAGACTATTCTTCAAGGGGACATTACAAATGCACCGGCTGTGTCGCCATCAACGGCGCTCACGTCGCAGTCAGTGCTTACACCAAAGTCTACGATCAATGGACACAGTGTCGGCGCTACACCGAGGGTTGCCGGCTGATTAATGTCACCGACGATTGTTAGCAGTCTCCAGGTTCACTAAGACTCCATCACTTGTTTCAGATGTGGACTGCAAGCACGAAGGTCGCAACTTTTCCAACGGCGAAATTTTTACCAGTCAATCCGGCCGCTCCTCTTACACCTGCGAATTTGGCGTTGTTACCAAACAAGGGTGCATTATCGACAACGAATTTGTGGCTCTTGGCGAAGTCCGCTATTCAAGCGGCGTTGCTCGCGCATGTGAGCACAAGGATGAAATTGCCGATCTGGGACCCTTGAGTATGTCTGATATGGACTGAAGTTGTCGAACTACTGTTCTAGAAGGTTGTACGCTCGAAGATGGCAGTATACGCAAGTTCATGGAAACATGGACAGACGGGAATCAAGTGAAGATGCGGTGTAGCTGGTCAACGGACACTTCCGGACGACCATACGCCAAAATAATTGAGTTCGGTAGGTTGTTGCTTCGGGTCTAGCAGTTTTAGTAGGCAGGAATTACCGGAACTAGCCTTCCTCGTAAACTAAATTTTGATATAATCCGTTCAGAAACGGAAATTTATAACGACAAAAGCGAAACCGTCCTTATTCAAGGATGTCACGCTTGACCAAGATTGGCTTTGAACAAGTAGGATTTGATTGGGTCAGTAGAGTTGATTTTTGATAAGATTGAGTTTGGTCAGTTAGAGGCATTTGTTTCTAATGCACATTCCGTAGTATGACTTATGACTTTAAATTACAAAGTGCTGCATTTCAGCCTGCATTCACCACGAGCGAGGAAGTTCCACTAAACAAGGTGGTGCAGTTGGCAGACGGCGCCGTGCTCAAGTGCGCCGCAGCCGAAGGCACCAGCCGGCCGTTAACAATGCGCCCGCTGATGCCACACGAGCAAGACGCTTTTTTTAAACAAAAGACAAAGCGGCTTAGCCTGGTTGAGTTTTTCGCAGTCGGCGGCAAGAGCTCAGATATCACCAACGTCGACGACGAGTTGCACTCATCAGCAGAGCCGAGAGCACCCACTGATGAGTGTGAGTTTGTTTTCCTTGTAGCTGCTTTATTTGCACGCTTTGCAGTGTTAACGTTAAAGTCAAGGTTTAAAGGCAAAACGTGGCAGTTTTGGCCACGCTATATAATTTTCCGGGCACTAGACTCTCACACCGCTAATTAGACGCACTTAAAGGCGTTTGCCGAATTTCAAAGATACGCGCTTGTTTGGACTGCACGGCATGCACTGCCACAGTGCAGTTTTTTTCCACAACAAAAATACGGGACGATGTCGGCGTTAGTAGTAAGGTTCAAAAATAAACATTTTGATCTGCACATTTCTTTGCTTGTTGCAACAAACAGCTCACCTTCACGTTGCATTGAATCGAAAAGAAACTTTGCCAATCTAGTGAATTGCCAAGACTACTTGCCATTTTGCTATCGACTCTCTAACTACTGCAGCCACTCGACACTGCCTGAGACTGGTCTTTTGATCGAGGCAAGTTATTAAGAAATTTTATGGCATGTCGCGGAGGCTGAGCATGATTCTGAAGCCGGGTTTACGTTTTAAATCCTGGTGCCAAAACATGTCAGCTTCCTAGCAAATGTGCTCCACGGGAACTTTTCGCCTGCTTTAGGCGTACGAAGAGCACGCGCGCATGCAAGAGGTGTTCGAGCGTTTGTCTGGTGCAAAGCATGACTCAAGGCGACCGATCGGCTGTGAAGGTAAGGGCTTTACAGAGTGCCTTGGTCTGATAAACTCTAGACAGCTCTAGTGCCACATCTGCGCACTCAGAGTTGTTGCAATTCAAACTTTGAGTCGAGTGTTTTCCTTGCTGAGACATTAGTTCGTTTGGCAGAGTCTAAAGCGCCAGATGTTTCAATTCTGCAGCTACCTGCAAACGTCTAGGTGTCGGAGTTTCTGGCAACAAGACCATTCTTCTAAACCCATTCTCCGAGAACGTTCCTCAAATGAACATTTATTCCAGACCAACTGACGTCGTTCCGCAAAATCCAGGTGATCGTCGAGTTGGCATGCCAGCGCACATGTCGTAAATGTTTCCTGGAGTCACGACGTGAGCGGCTCGTTGCCAACCTCGAACACACGGCGCACTGTGGCTGGTGATGAGGATGAAAGAGAAGCTGTAGCGGCAAAACCGACAAAGTGCCGCATTTCTTACTCAAAAGTGCTTGGACCCTTTACACTGTTTTTAGGGATTTAAACCGACTTTTGTGTAGATTGCTTGTCTTTGTCTTTTGCTCTACTTCTACTGATCTCACCAATTAGTTGTCTCCTCTTGCATTTTCTATCCCCAAGAATGACGCGTTTTAAAACAAATAAAGCCGCAACTTCACCTTCAACAGTACCGTCACTCAACCAATTAAAACCGAGGAAGAGCCAGCAGGTTGTTCAAGTCGACTGCTGTCTCCGGCGAATAACGTCTTTTGCTACCGGCAGGAGAAGATACTGTTCATGCAGACCAGCTATATTAGAGCTGGTCATGATAAAACATCACCGATTTCGTCGCAAGTTTGTCCCCGCAAAGTCGATGCGGTTAAATTTCCATCTCATTAGATGTACTCCTTAAACAACACCGCTGATGACTCGATCAAAGCGCCTCAGTTGATCTGGGCACTCCTAGCGTTCAAGTTGTCGTAAACCGAGCGTCTGCACCCTTAATTTACGTTTCTCGTTCCTCTTGTCCGAAGGGGCTTCACTCTAAATTCATTTGAGTACTCTGATTGGGGATTACAACACGCACGTTATCGCTTAAGAGTAACTACGTAAACCAGCACACGCCCGCGTTAGATAACTTATTTACTTATCCCGCAGGACCACAATCACAATTAAGAATAACAATATAACCCAGTTGAGAAAGCTGGCCAAGAAGTGAACTGAATGAATAAAGCAAGCTCTTCCCCTCCCCCTTTCGCTCCTATAGCACGACTTTCTTTTCGGGATTACCTTTCCTTTGGCGATTTTTCGATTCTTTCCTCCTTTCTTTCGCAACAACGTTGGTTAATTGCAATGGACTAAAGTTCCGTTTGCGGCAAAGTCTTTGCGAAAGAAACAGCCGAACCTGGGCATCTTAATAAGGATAAATTTTAAAACCAGGCAACCCAGTTTTTACCCCAATAATCTCCAAAACAGTTCAACAAGATTTCGGGAAATCAGGGTCAAAGCTACACTGCGTGGGTTAAATATGCGCGCACCCCCTGATTTCACAAGTTGTGCATGAAGTTAGGTAATGATGTCAATTCAAAAACTACCTTATCTTCTAGAAGAAGACTTCATGTCCAGCTTGCGAAATCAAGGGGTGCGCGCATATCTATCCCACACAGCGTAGTTCATGCCGCCAATCTCACAGGTGCTGCTGTTACCAGGTCGAATAAGGCATTCTTTTGCCCGGTAAAGATTTAGATTCATCAAGCAAGCTTGTGGAGAAAACAGCACTCACTGTTTAGAGCCAGAAAATTCATTACTCCCCATCCAGTGTCCACTCCCAACCGACAAGCGTCTGATTAAAGCAGAATCTGTTAACTTTTGAATTAGACGGCTTGTCGCGCACGATCGACTAGCCCAACATTTTTACAGAACTGAGACGTAGCGTCGAACAGCTCAGTCTTATCAGCTTTATTCCGCCGACTTAGTCAGATAAGAATCTTCTAGGACTGACGACTAAAGTACCCAAATTGGGAAATGATACCGCAAATATTCTCGTCCATGTTCCTAAGAACATATTACGTACGGCACGCCACTAGTTTTAGAAGCCTCGTTGAAGTAACCATTGCTGGGTAACAATTGGGCTTGATGACTCTATTGCGGCTCACTTTCGAGGTTAACCCTCTTTTGGGCGGTAACAGTAGACGTTGTTAACAAAGTACAGCCCGAGTCACAAAGGGTCCTCTCCCATCAATGATTCCCCTCCTCCATCCTCGCCACGTCTTCCACTGTGAGAGTTCCCGTGCTCACGAACTCAACAAAACCTAACTTGAAGCCAGGTCTCATGAATCTGATTTTCTTTTATAGCACTAAAGTCTGCTTAACCTGCAAACTATCTAAACAACAGGGGCTGTCGTCGCTGTTGCTGACGCTGTCAGCTCCGATTACATGTTTCTCGCAGACACATACTCATGCAGTTTTTGAAGTCTTTTCAGCGTTACCGACGATTTTTAAAAACTTCCGAGATATAATTGTACGGCAGACCTGGAGCACGACACATTCCACTAAGACCTACCGAGGAGTAAGTTACCGCGAGGGTATATCGTGGTCAGTTTGATAGCGCACCAAACTAATCGGCTCGAGAGTGTAATACGTCTAGGGTGGTCGTAGTTAAGACCATTTTCATGGCCGCCGTAAGACCCACTGCGGATTACCTCTGGTACAAATTTAAACTCGATAATTGTACTCTTTCCTCGTCAAACAGGTTTTGAATTCGGCCATAATTGTGTTTGCAGACGAAGGCGAGCGTAACTGAAGGCGTTTGAAAAAGGAACGACTCCAAGCACGCACCATAAGTCCGTATTTCAAAAGTAACTAACACGATACAGAAGTAGAACATCGGTAACAAATAGCGAGTCCCGAGTGGGTGGCAGGGTCAGTCGACGACTCGCTACTGCCGCCAATCCGAGCTGTTGAGAACTAAATCCCACTGTTGGGTCGCAGTTCTTGGTGAAGAACGACATTCAGAAACAGCAACAGCGGTGCGAGTAGCTTATACAAAGGCTCGCCTCAATGCCGAATGGAAGACGCCGATGCGGGCGCACTTCACAGTCCCATCCAAGCAGGAACCACTTGGTCGCTTGTGACACACCTGATTCAGCACCAGGTTTTGTTCATCTTGCATCTCGTTCTCAGTCCCAATTGGCTGATCCTTTATTATCTTTATTTGATAGTTTTCAAAGTTTGTACTCTTCGAAAGAAACTAACACTTGATAGTAAAACAACGTCTAAACTCGGCTATCGTCAGGTGATCTAACCGCCCAGATGAAGGAAGAATTTCAGTAGAGATTAGCATTGTGTCTGAGCGCCTGCTGAATCCACATGGCCAGCGCCGAGTGGAAGAGACGCCGTTCCTCTTTTTCAAACAGTTTTGTTCAACGGATCCTCAAGCCATGTAACAGATACAATCTTCTGATTCTGGCGCTTCACCAGCCAAAAGCACTGAAACGCCAAGTACTCGACGTCATCCAGAAACTCGCGATCGGTGGTACTAGTAAACTGCAGTGAACGTACTTTGATTTCGTACAAATTCAAGAAGCGTTTGTATTTTAAAACACAAATAATTAGTCCTGGAAAGCCAATGCCACATACCTCGAAAAATGGTAGCGATGGGGATTGCGCTCGAAATGTGCTTGGTCGAGATGGCCGCCGCGACCAACAGACCGTACATGCGATCAGTGAGAACTAAAAAACAGATCGGGCATACGAATTTCGCAAACCTCCCAGTCGGATCGCGACCTCGTTTACTGGCGTCAACAACAGTGGCAGCACGCTGGTGGCCCGCTCACCCGAATCAAAGACTTCGTCGGCCAATTCCTTGGCAAAGCGCTTCAGGTTGGAGTAGCAGGGGAGACTGTGACAAAGGGCCTCGAAATGCTTTGGCACGTCGTCAGGCAACTAAAAACACTTGACCAAACGAGGCACGAAACTCACCTGAAGCCGATCAAACATTTTAAGGTCAGAGTGGGTTGACGCCGTTTCAATCATTAACTTCACCATAGACCAGCAATCGGTCGGGGTCAATCGCTTGTCCATGCACTTGACCGAATTCTGACCGACTCGCGAAATGATGCGTTTCTCGAGCGCGTCGATCGCATCCTAGGCCGCAGAATTAGCACGAGTCTGAACCTGCTCACCTGTTTTTCGGTGACCAACAACAAAAAGAAGGGGTATTTGCGCAGGTAGTTTGTGAAAGAATAGAGAACCTTGTTGGCAAAAGTCAGACGCAACGAATCGAAGTTGTAGAGGACAAAGACCAACGGTTTGCCCTGCATGAAAACGATGAAACTCGTCTGGAAAAACGCACCTTACTCAGCAGACTCGTCGTCTGCTTTAACATTTTCTTAACTTCACCCAAACTTGCAAATCGTCCATTTAGTTCCAAGAAAATAATGTGCTTATTACTGCTGAAGACTCGCTGGATAAGGGTGCGCTTGCCCGTGAAAGGAAAAACCGCGTTCTTGCCAAAAATGGTTAGCTGGACGCCTTCGTTCTGCTTGACCAATTTGTCAAGGCCGTTTTTAAGCGCACTGCAAGTTGAGTTAGAAGCAGGGCGAGCAAACACTTACCGCTCTACGTGGTCCAGATGAAAGAGATGATTATGGATCGAATGCATGAAGTCGACATAGCCGGAAGGACTAAAACCATGTAAATTCAAGGTCGAAGTATTTGATTGCTAATGTGTCCGTAGCGAGTTCCATAGAACTTGCTGAAATCACTTACGTCTCAGCAAACGCTCCCGAACAATTCATGAAACGTCCAAACTGCTCTGCATCAACAAACACCTCCTTCACGTCGTTCTCTGTGTTGATGGCCATATTGTCAAGTTCATGGGCCAACAGCAAGTCGTCATCCAACACACTGTCGTCCGACTCACTCTCAAAAGCACTTGTGTCACCTGAAGAATATTTGTTGGAGAAGCCCACTTTAAATAACAATGCCGCCATTGTCCCCATTCAGATCAACATACTTTTAAGCCCATCGTCTTCGTCAAAATCTACACTCTGCTGTCGAGTGATACTTGCCAACACTTTGAAGCGTGGAGAACGGCGTGGAGAACCTTGTAAAGACAACGAGTCCGCATTTTTGGATGCCTTACATTCTGAAGTGTTTTGTAAAAAGCTCAACAACCTAAAAGTTCACTTTTTGGTGTCGTTACGACATATTTCGTATTCATTTTCCTTGGCGACTTGTTCGGTACTATCAGTGGAGGTCCACTGCTGGAGCGACCTCGTTTCTCTTAAAAAAGCTTTGAACACAATCCTAAAAACCCACGAGACAATGACTTCTGTGGCATTTGATTCTGCAAGAAGCGTGCACTGCGACGTAGCTCCCCACCTAGAGTTTCCGGCTTTTCAGGCGAGGGTTTTTTAGGCGACGACTCATCTGATGTGTTGCCAAGATTTGATCGCTTAAGACGACGGTATTGCTGTGATGGACTTGAAGTTGTCAGATCGTTGAGCGATTTGGGCAAGAATGTGCCGGACAACTTTTGAGGTGTTTTCTTTCCTTGTTCAAGAAGCCTCTGTCGATTACAACTGAGGGTTTTTGATGGAGTTGCAGTGAATGAGTCAAGTGAAACTTGACTTAAATCCGAAGAGTTGGCTGCGGAAGTGAGGAAACAGGTCGTTGAGACTGAATAGTTTTTGATAGATCAAAACGTCTTTGAATACCCACTTTCTTTCATGTCACTGTCAAAAGTTCAGAACAGTTTGCTTTCGATTTAAAGGCAAGTGGTCGGATAGCTTTCGTGCGGAGAGTTTCGTCGGCGTTGACGCCTCGCTCTTTGACAAACGATTTCCGCGCTCTGAACATGTTCGTATTTAAGCCGGCCCGCAAACCTACTTGATACAGTTTTGATCGGTGCATTCTCCGTATCTCCTTCAGCCTTTATCACCAATAAAAGGCCTTTTGCTAACGACGAATCACTGTTGCTTTTACCAGGTCGGCTATTTCTACCTAAAAAGGACAACAATGCCAACATCGGGAAAACTACTTACGTTGGGGCGGGCTGCTCTTTCCCACGTTTCATCATTACTCTCATTAGTTCCAAATAAATTCTTTTGCGATTTGCATGCGCGTTGCGGTAATTTCTTCGACGACACCCTTTTGAACTGACTACGAGGTGACTGACTCGGTGTTCGTGGACGAAGCTCCATTTGTGATAGCAAGTTGTATACTTTGACGATTGAATTTAGGTCTGCAAGAATTTACTCATTAATTGAGATAAGGCTTATAAAAACGCTATCTTAGTCAGTTTTTGTTGAGCAGTTGAAGCTGCGATGTGCTTCAATGTGACAGAAATGCAAGAAAATAAGGATAAAACTAAGATTCAAAAATGCCGCGGCGACGAGGAGGACTTTAATCAGCAAAGCAGTCGGGAAACTTGTGAGCACGCTCAAACTTTTGTTTTGGCGCTTCGCCTAATCAAATCTGCACTCTCGTGGGCGCAGCTCACACCAGACTACCCGCCATTTCTATTTCTTTTTACAGATCTTTATATGTTGTTTTAGTTCGTACACAATGTCCAGCACAGACATCGCATTCCCACGCGGTGGTGAACTTTTGGCCGAAATCAAGGTGCAGAACTCGTTGATAAAATCCACAGTCAAGCGCAGAAAGCAAAATGATAAGGAGTCTGGCGAAACAGTATGCTTTCCAGGACTTTAACATCTCTTATCTAAATTTTACAGGCTTCGAAGAAATCGCGAGATAATCCGGAGTACGACACGGTTTTTACAAAGTTCCTTACTAAGGAACTCCTTACCGAAGACGTTCGTGCCTTGGGCATCGTAAAAAAAGTAATTCTGGTTATTTTGTCTTCTAATTTATAATTCTTTAGATTAGAGAAACTGACGTAATTTTGGAGACGACGAATGGTTTGAGAGTGCGCTTGGATGCTCGCGCAATCAGTTCTGAATTCAAAGAACACTTGGGTGAGACTACTTTAGACGAGATCTTCGAGGTCGGACAGGCGCTGGCATTCAAAGTTGTAAAGGCGCCGAAGCAGAAAGGCGAGGATGTTTTTGTAACAATCGATCCGGCCGCCCTTAATTGCCATCTTGTTCACGCCGCATTCAAAAACGCATTAGTTGTAAACGGTTCTGTTGTTAGTGTTGAGGATAAGGGTAGGTATAACAGTAGCCTTAATTTCTCATTTTTTACAGGCGCTGTTATAAACGTTGGCTTGCCAAAAGTAACTGGATTTGTAAAAAACGATGACTTGCCACCCCAGTGGAAGTTAGACCGTCTCCAAATTGGCCAAGTGTTGTTGTTTCGAGTTCGCAGAAATGCCGATGTCAGCCGTTCCCAACGAGTTTTAGAACTGTCTGCTTTTGCCGATATGGATGTCTATTCGTCGGAAAATTTTTCATTATCAGATCTAATGCCCGGCACAATTGTTACAGTGGAACCAGAAAAGGTGGTGCAAACGGGCGTTTTCGGAACGTTGAAGAATGGTGAGCTTTGACTTGGATGATTTTAATAGCGATAGGATTAGGTACAAAGGTCTACTTGAACAAGAGCTACTTGCCTGTACGTATTCGTCTGGACCCAGGCCGGTTTATAAAACCAATACGTGCTACAGTTATCTGCACGTTGCCTAACTCACACTTCTTTGTTCTCTCTGCTCACCCGGACATTGTCGCGTCCTCAAAACCTGAACGTCGTCAGCTTAGTGACGAAACTCGTCCTGGTCAATTTATTAAATGCACCGTTTACGATGTAGACAAGCTAGGTCAAGTGCATTTTACATTAGGCGAGAATGAAGAAAAGCCACAGTTATTGACGGCCATAATGACTCGCGCTCAATTCGACGATTACGACAACGAGAGTGAGTTGACTTCGAGTTAGATTGTCTATTGCTGATTTTAGTCGGAAAGTTCGAGCCTGGCTCAACCCACAAATGCCGAGTAGTGGCCTATCGGTCGCTGGATCGTATGCTGCTGGTGTCAACTCGCAAAGAGATGATGAACCAGAAAGTCGTAGAGCTGGGTGACTTGTGTCCAGGAGAGCGCGCGAATGTCGTAGTCAATGTGGGTTGAATTTCAACTTTTTATTTCCGATTTTCCAGCAAATCCGTGACAACGGTCTTATTGTCAAGCTCGGAACCAAAGGCGAAGGCGGCGGTCAGCTGCTGGGTTTTATACCTTGCAACCATGTTCTGGACGAAACGCGTGGAAATTGGAAAAACCAATTTAAAGTCGGTACGCGTCTTTCATGCCGGGTCTTGTCATTTAACGACGAAAAACAACGGCTGTACTTGACAGCCAAGCCGTCGTTGGTCAACTCCTACTACCCTGTAGTTACTGAAATCAAGAAAACGTTGGTGGGCGAGATAGTCGTTGGCATGATATTCAATCCGTTCGAGTCAGGCGCCTTTTTGGTTCAATTTTACAACAATGTTGCTGGCTTCTTGCCGGCAAACGAAGCGAAGATGTTGGATGATCCAAGGTAAGCAGTTTAATGTGAGTAATTTTGGCTGTTACTTTAGAGAGGGCGATGTTATCACGGCCAAAATCGCAAATGTTGATCTGGAAAAGCGTCGTATTTTGTTGACATTTCGAGACGATGACACTAGGAAACAAGATGTCTCAAAAAACAAGCTAGGCAATGGCGCAGTGGCGGCTAATAAGGAAAAAGTGATTTTACTGTCATTAGACTCAAAACATTTCTTTAGTTGACACATATCAAGCGTCCTGCTAAACCGTTTCAAATCTGTCAAGCACGTGTCGTTGGACCTTGGCGGTATGGTAAGACTTCACCACATACAACGGCTGAGTTGCAACTGCAGGGTGGAACAATTGGTAAGAAGTCGTATTGCCTTTGCATGCCAACCATTTTAGGCCGGCTGCATGTCTCAGAACTTGACTTGTCTAAGGTGGCGGATGGTGAGTCACCGATGACAGAGTTTTTGCACAAGCACCTGCAAAAATCCGTTGAAGTAAAGGTGATATGCGTTGGAAATCGCAAAACAGTGTCGAAGACTGGCAAGGTTGCATTAGAAAAGAAATGCGGGGTGAGCCGACTTTGAACTACATAATTTGGATTAATTTAGACTACACGCTTGGTCGACTGTACCATGTTCCAAGCAAAATTGCATGGACCGTTTCGAAAACTTACGTCTTATCAATTTTCGAGACGGCGTTTGAACGCGGTGAACGAGTTCCGTTGTTTATTGGTGACTCGACCCCAATATTAAAAGAATGTCCTTTACTATTCGGCAGCCGGGTGAATCCGACTCTTAGTGACTCGGATCCCAAATGCGACATTAACCGTTTGAAATCAAGGAGAGTAGAACTGACAAGGAAAGTTAATTGCCGATGGTTTGACGAAGGCCCGCCTTTAAGTTTGCTAATGGGGAGCTACACCGAGGAATTGTGATTTCGCAGGAGCGTACCGCACGCTTTAAAACCGTTAACATTGCGCTAGGTGACGCTATAATCAAAGAAGAAAATGGCAACGTCAGGGCGTTAGAATCGTCGCAAAAACGCAAGAAAGGCCACCTACGAAACTTGCCGCAGGCCGGCGACAATGATATGGAGGTGGAAGCTAAAGCTTCTGAGGCTGGAGTGAGTTCTTTTGTCTGGGAACATTAATTACCTCTGCGTGATTTTAGTTGCAAGATCCCGGCTTTGACTTCTCACTCGGCATGTTTTCCATGGCCAATATGACTAAAGCCGGAAAACAAAAGCAGGTAGTCGATAACGATGTAGAAGCAACAACTACAGTTGAAAATGCTAAAAACGAGTCAGAAAATAACAAAGGTAAACGCTTCTTGAATCGGGCGAATGTAGATTTTAGAACAAAGTTTATTACAACGTAAACGCTGTATTAGCGAAAGTGAACGTCAACTATGTGAAGCCATTTCCGAAGAGCCCATCGATTTCGACCGGTGGTTGACAGTAGAACCCAATTCGTCTAATATGTGGATTAAGTATGATTTCAAGAAAAAGTTTTGATCATACATAGGTTTGCAGATACATCACCCACTTTTTGAGCGAGGGAAAAGTTGCTGAAGCGCGTAAAGTTGCTGAATGGGCGCTTAACGTCATTGACCGTCGTCATGAAGTCGAGCGTTTTAATGTTTGGACTGCCTATCTTAATTTGGAGGTTTTGTACGGTGACAGTGACTCGTTGAAAACAGTTTTCAACAATGCTGTCAACGCAATGGACCCGCTGAAGATGCACAAGCAGATGGTCAAGATTCTGACACATCACAAGCGCAACGAAGTGAGGAATTCATAGTGTTGACCTTTATTTAATTTTGCAGGATCTCGACGAGCTCTTTGAGTCGATGATTAAACGTTTTCGACACGAAGACCTTGAAATCTGGTTCGCCTACGGCACTTATCTATACGAGTCGAAGCGGATAGATGAGGCACGTGCTCTGCTGCAAAAAGCTCTGGATTCGTTGTCGCGCAAGCACCGTAGGTTTTTCGAATTGATCGAGTTGAAACGGAATTTAAGATCTAAACGTTCTTTCTCGCTTTGCTCAAATGGAGTACAGGTTTGCGGACAAAGAGCGCGGCAAGACTATGTTTGAAAAGATACTGCAGACCTATCCGAAGAAAACTGACATTTGGTCTGTGTACATGGACATGTCATTGAAATATGATGGCATTGTCGAGTCGAGGTGAGATTTTATAGCAGCAACCATTGCAATTGGCTCTGACTTAGGCAACTGTTTAAACGTGTTGTCACCTCTGATCCAGGTGCCTATCGTCTGCGCATATTCTACGACAAATGGTTGAAAGCAGAAGAGCGTTATGGTGACGAGGAAAGTGTTGAAATGGTGCGAGAACATATTAACGAGTTGTTTCCGTCCAACCAGAAAAACAACGCTTCTGATGACGGCGAGAAATCAGACGAGGGAAAAGTGTACCCTTACGCTTCCCAGAAACGTTTTCTGCTTTTTTTAGTTTGTCTTTTGTTTGTTAAGTTTTGTGAACTTGTTTTATTGTTTGCGGTGTGGGTTTCTTTTTTGTTGCTTTTTTTTGGGGTCGTCTTTAGAAGTTTTTTGTGTTATGTTTGTCAGAAGTTGTTGGTTTTTTTCAAAGGTGGTTTTGAACTTTGTTTTTTGGGATGTTTTAATTTTATGGCGGCGAAAGATCGAATCGATTGGGTTTATAACCGATCAAAACCGAATGGGTACTAAAAGCAATCGTGGCTTATTTTTTGATCGACAGTAAGCCACAGAATTGCCAGTCGTTGTCGGCCTGCAACTTTTGCATCTACTGTACTGTTTGCCGTGGCTTTTGTGCAGTTCCCTGCGAAGTACAAGAAACGCGGAATTTCACTGCGAGAAATGTGAAGCATGACGGTGGGGTAAGTGGCATCGGCTGACACAGCCCTTTGGTTCTGGGACCCAAATGATGTTCCGTGCTATGCCTATGTTGTAAAGGTGATAAGCCCCAAAATGCAACTTGTTATTAGTGTTTTTTGTCGGCGAACACACACAAAACCCTGTCAGTAATGGTTTCCAAAAAGGAAAACTAGAGATTAAGCTGATAACAAGAATTCAGGGATTTGACTGGTTCATTCACAGATGTGCGAAATGAGACAGTAAAGAATCACAAAATTTCCCCCACTCTAAACTGCCAGAAAAATAGAAGCAACCACCTAACTCTCCGAGCCTTCAGTTTCACTAACATCGCCACGTTCTTTTCGCGTCGAAGACCTTGCGGGTACACGGGTCAACGACACAGTACCCTTTTTTAATAAACTTTGTTTTGGTTGGCAACCAAGGTCTGGCAATAAAACCGGCCGGAGCTAACTCAATCGAAAGGGCGGTGGTACCTCTGGGAAGGAAAGGCTGAACGGAAGGATCACACCCAACTAACGGCCCCCAACGGTCCAGAGTTGCACTGCCAACCCATCGCGCGCCCAAACGGTCCACACAAGGGGTAGGTCAACTCAATTGAAATCGTCGAGAACAGGGGGCAAAGCTGGAAGCTCGGGAGTGGACCAAACTCTGTTATTGATTTTGTATTTTTGTATTTCTGTTTTTGTATTTTTCACTTGCAGTAGGCTAGCTATTCATCTTTCTTTCTTAGTCAACTTTTCTACCTATTCTGCTAGTCACCATCTTGTGCAATGAGCTAGGAAATAAATTCAAATTCCAGCACATTTAAATGAAGAGATTTTTAAGCGCAGAAGTTACCGCGTTGCAAGAAGAATTAGACTGCTTAAAGTCTGCATCCTCAAAATGTTGTCCACAAAAGTCAGCAGCCATCTCTGTGACTTTGAAGGTCGCTGCAACATATTAACTTTACTGTATTGACCCCTGAACTTTAGAACGACCGAGAGCAAGGCAGTAATACAAAATCGGAAAAGCTGCAAGCGCATATTGACGAGTATAACAAGCATTTAAAGATACTTGTTAGGAACGCAAAAATGAGGAGACTCTTGCGTGGAAAACGTTCAAAATCAGCTGGAAAGATTTGCGAACAGTTTCTCGCTCAGTGCTTCTCGCGCAATTGATTTCGCAGATGTTTTCATTTTCTTTTTTAATTAGACCGAGCGGTCGTAGATGATAAATTGTTTATTTGTCGTGTGCGTACTCATCTATCTTAAGATTGAAGAGCAACGACGTCAATCTGTACGAATCAACAAGCCATCAGTTAGGAATTTAGGTTTGCCGATGCGAAAGTTGTCTACCCGTAACACTTTCTATAGTGCTAGGGTTTAAATATTGCGTGGATCTGATAGATAAGCGCAAGGCTAAAAGGTAAAATTTATAGGATAACTAAACTCATTTTAAAAATTGCTAAAAGCACTTAATACATATGGCTTTTATCTCTTTGACTGCTTACGAGAGATGATTGTTGGTTTACGGTAGTATTCGTTTTGCAAGGAAGGCTGTCTCAAACGACAGCTTCGAAGTCGATTGTTGCTAGACAGCGAATATGAATGTTTTTTAAATTACAAATTTAAGATTTTGTGCCCGTAAAAATAGTTTAGAGCTAAGTAAAAATAAGTTCTAAAAGATAACATTAATATCTAGGCCAGTTTTGATAGTCTTCAATGTTAGTTGGGCATTGAATTTATGATAGTTTTAACTTTAGCGGATGCAGTTACCAATTGGCTCAACTGCAGCAAGCCCAACTCTAACATCAGAGCCGCCTATTTCTTTGTAAGTAACTAGACTTAAAAATAATATTTAAAATGGTTCAAATTGAGTTTGAATAAGGACTTCCACCAAAAACTGGATATTTAAAAAACTTAGATTTTGACGCAAAGTTAATTCAATTTAACTTTTACTTTTTTTCACATCAGCATTAACATCACAAAAACAAATAAGCTTATAAGTTGATTTGTTCCCGGTTTTACTTCGTTGTAGCTGTACTTGATGGTTGGTTTACAGTTATGACTACGGCAAATACGGAAACTAATAAGGTTCGGTGTCTAGCCGGCGTGTGATTTCTAAACAGCATATTTAAACAGTACTGTAATGATGTCTTGCTGTGCTTACCTTCAGACAAAATCTTCGAATTTTCCTCCTTAGTGATGTTGATTGGGTCGGATACTTGAACGACTCCGGTTGGGATGAATTTTTTAGTTAGTTCTAAAGAAAGCGAAGATGTAAATGAAAAGTTCTTGATCTAATAGGCTAGAGGAATTGTTATTTTCAGAGACTGTTCGTTACCAAGTGTGACAATTGTTATTGGTTCCTTTGTTGTTCAACAAAGTGAAAATACTTTGTTTGCTCTGTCAGTAATCACCTTCACTATAGAGCCATAATATCAACTCAATCACAAAAGCACTCTTATCCAGTGTTTCAAAAAATTAAGGAATTAAGATTTGCAACTCGGTTCCGCTAGCGAATTTTGAAAACTGCTTTTGTCTAACACTGCGTAACTGCTTAGCAATCTTTAGGTTCTGCGTCAAATGGGGATTGTCTTAGTTACAAAAAAGTTGCGTGTCAGAACAATTTCTTAATAAGCTGTTCAATTTTTTGCAAACAAATCAACAACAGAACAGTTGACACGCTAGCATAAACTTCGAAAACAAATCCATCAAACGGCCCATGTCCTGAATGAAAATTACCGTCCGACATCTTTTGCAACGTCTGTATTTTCTCTTCGTGTGTCGTGCTTGATGCCGGAAATTGGAGCGTTTGTGGAGACTTAGTCTTCTGTTCCAATTCTGTAATCAGCCAAATCATCTGCGCACTGTCTTTCAGACTTTACCTTCCGACGTTTCTTTCAAATGCGTCAAGTGCTTCTCGGGCACTGCGTTTATGGAAGAAGGCAGATCAGGCTTGCCCGTTAGCGTATTTTCGTCAGATTGAACACCGGAAGCAATAATAAAAAGAAAGATAAGTGTGCCGAAGAACAAGTAATTCATATTTCTCGTGAGGGTATGACTTGCTTGACGAAAGTTCTGAAAATGTGTTTGGAATTGTTGTCGCGTTTCAAACGCGAGTAGAACTCAAAGCGAAAACATGCGCTTTCCACGGATATGAGCCTCTCACTTTCATAAGCATCATTTCAATATTCTTGAACTGTTTTTTATCGTTCGGGAAACTCTTTCGATCGAATCAATTCAATCAATAGGCTCCTTATAGAGTTTAGAGTGAATCGGACTTATCTAACTATTGCTCCTTTAAGGTGCATTTTGACGTGGGTCCTTGTAGGCCTGATTTAATTGTACGAGTCTTGTTCGCGAAATAAACGAACTAATTCCTAATCAGTCTTGCGCAATTTATCTCTTATCCACTAATATCACGCGGGTGTGCAATCCCTAACATCACCGTTGCTAGAATCTCCTGCTGAGTCTTCCCTCTATATAACATTCTAGTCTCTACACCCTTTGAGTCTCAACGTCTCTTCCTCGGGAGATCGTTAATTCCGACATTGTAAAAATAAGGCATAAAAGTTGAACTAGAAAATACTTTACAGGAAGAGCGTGGTTATGGCTTTTCACCAGCAAAACAGCTGCTTTTGTGAGTTCCTCCAAACATTTAGTTGTACGCGCGGAATCCGGAAGTGATGAGAGTGCAGAAAAAGCCGTTTAGATTAAGAAACAACTCGGATTGAGTATGAATGTCACTAAGAATACAAAATAGTGAGTAGTAGCCAATCACGTGATGAAAACGCATTTAACAGGTTGCCTTCAAAGATAAAACGGGTTTTGCACAAGATCTGCTCGGACTATTTGCAAATTATCTATGGTGATTTGAACCGAGCGAGCTGGGGCAAACAGGTCCAAAACGGCTAGATTCAAGACAAAGCAAAACGCATTAAAAAGATTGCTAACTTCTCGAGCCAGAGAACGAATGGCCAAAAATATCCCAGTTATGACTTCCGGGGAACTGTCGAGGGTCAAACGGTCAACGACCAAGACCCAGCAAGAACAAAACAGGACTAAATCACATCACCGGTTGTTCTAAAGATCTAACAACATACATTTTGCGACCAATACGAGATAAAGTTTATTTCATGGCTCCCAATCAAAACAGCTGTTTCTGCTTACATGAAGAAGGTTGTATGTGAGGCATAGCGAAGCAAAATGACAGCTCGAATTAGCCGAAATGTCCCCTTAGAAGATTTTGAAACTTGTGGGTTTGTCACAACTCGGATTGGAACAAGTCATGTCGAAAGATGAGAGGAGCGTTGAAGATGCTGCTCGTGTGTAAATATTTCCTGGATTTCCTGGCTCTTTGGTTGGAACATTCCGGTTTATAAATGAAAAATGTCGGAAAAAATTCGAGGGCAAATTGCCCTGACTTGCGGACACAGGACGAGAAAAGACTAATGACCATCACGCTGTCGCGAACTACCACAAATACAGTCTGTATGTGGTTCGGAACAAAGAGAACCTTAAGTTTTTCCACTAACCAACCCGGCAAGAGAGTTAACGACTGACAAAGTTTAATAACAATAATTTAGTACAATAACAGCTGACGGAACTACAGAGCGAAAACCTTGTTCTCACGAAAACTATAGCAAACAAAAAGTCGGGAAAAGCTGCAAACTACGCTCCAAACTCATTTTCACTAGCACGTTCTTCGCAGCGAGACCCTGAAGAATTTCGATCGCGATAACGTTCCATTACCATGTAAGAGGAGATGGAGCGTCGTGTTGAGCTTTTGACTTCCTCATGATTGCATTCCTGTCATGTGCATGGATGATATGATTGGATAAGCTAAAACAAGCGCTCCTTTTGTATAGCTAACGCCCAAAAGCGGCCTAGTGATGACCTACAAGCCTTTACCTTGACTAGCACTTTTGA
>JACCHV010002821.1:0-10208 GCA_018907245.1 Eupristina koningsbergeri | reverse complement strand
CTATTAAAGAAAATAAAACTAGCAAGTTGTCTGATTCACGAAATTCGCCCGTTTCACTCAAACCCGAAAAGTGTCAACAGATCCAAGTAAGCGCGGGCCGAAAACACGGGGCGGGCATAATATCCGTCTCTTTTTTTTAACAGCTAAAAAACTAGCCTAGCCCTTGCTCCGCCTTCTTGTAAATATTCTTTTCGGATTCATGTGGTTCGCAACCTTGCTATAACATTTAGGACACGACCCATTTAATACAGTATTTGCCCGTTAAAATAACTTAAATGTCGCAAAACCGCTCCTCGACTTGCTCGCGAACACGCCTTTAGATCAATGACGCGTTGGGATTATCCAACGTTAGCGTATTACTTTAGGACTGACATTCATGCAGCTTTTAAAACAAAAGACACAGTCAAAGTTAAAATGCATCAAAGAATTGACCTGAAAAGCTAGTTAAAGACAAGCAAAGTTTGAATAATTCAATTGTTTGAATTTAGTTGAACAATCGCAAAAATAAGAATCGTTCGAAGAAGCCATGGGGGAGTAATACAAGGATTGCATTAACCATAGTATTGGTATTCGTTTGAAACGCCAGAATTGTCATCAGCAAATTTTTGAGGTAAGTGAGCATGCAATTGCTGGAAATATAAATATCCTATCAAACAATCAAAGCTTACTACGACCAAGACTTTATACACTTAAAAATGCTGTCTTTGATGACTGACGATTTCTGAGCTGATAAGCATTTACACCTGAGCATAAGATGAGCCATTCGAACAACACGCAGGAAAGCGTCGAGCAGATCTTGTTCGCGTTCTATACTGATTTGATCGACTGTGTCAATCTTACATCTAGCAGCACCAGCATCGACTAATACTTGATGCAAAAAGTACGCCCCAAAACACTGCATCTAAGATACTTAAGATGTCGTCTATCTAATTCATTAAGTCTTCTACACACAACAGGTTACTCACGTTTGACTGAAAAACTTGCCTGAAAGGCGAACACATCAACCTCGCGCATCCTTTTAGCTAAGATCAAAGCCGGCACACGAGTTTCATATTTGGCCAATCAAATTAGTCATTTTCATGCACTCTTCGCACACAAACAGCTTTACTGCTCAAAGGATAATTAAAAGGAAGATCTACGCTAGAATTTAGTTGTTTTACAGCAAAACAAATTGAGCAATTAGCAAACAATCCACTGTGCTAATCCCAATTTCCTCTTCTTGCCTAATTAGCTCTTAATTAACGTTTCCTTTAAAGGGTTTGAGCGGTAAGCGCTTTCCCTTCTTAAACGCTTTCAAAAGAAAAGAGAACATTTTTTGCTTTGATATCGAAAATTTTGAAAAAACATCTAGGTTTAAGCTTATTTTCCTGTTAAAGCATGTAGCCGCAAAGATCGAATCACATGGCTATAGCAAAATATAATATTGTTTGATAAACAAAATATTATTTCTCCAGAAGCAAAAAAAACCAGGGCTAGCTTAGATTTAACGCGCTTTTGTGTTAAATACCTTTGTATTTCCAAAACTTCAAACATGGAGGCATCAACACTTTTTGTACCAAATCTGCCCGGACTAAACAACCCAATTTATTGATTCAAGCCAGACCAAACAGATTTGAACAAGACGATGCTTGCTAAAAAATTTCAAGAAAACAATGAATAAGCTCTCCCTCCCCCGCTCCCCTTTGTCGACACTCTATAGAATAATATCAGAGGAGGAAATTAAAACATCCACACTTTAATAATTAATTTGTATTTTTTTGTTCTAAGATTCCTACCAAAAATTTTGATTTCATTTTTTTTGAATAGTCGGCTCAAAATGATTTTGTTATGGAAATCTAAAAACACACTGCTATTTCGACATTGTCTTCAACGGACTCTGAACAAGCAGCAGCAGTACTGTAAAGCTACAAATTTACTTTAAAAAATCAGTATTTATATGGAACAAATTTGGGACATGAAATCATGTGAAAAGCTTCATCAAAGTGGACAGTAGCCGAAGACTGGTCGGAAATGCCCAATTTGTTTGACAAAGTCTCTCCAGATAAGAATAGTGTAAAAATCTGGAGTTTCTACCGACGTTTGAATAATAATCAAACTATGTGACTAATTAACCAAATTAGAAAAAGTTCGAGTTTCGCAAACATGACATTGGTGGATTAGAAAGTTTGCGTTTTTTGAAAGCATCGAAACTCACTGGTAGATGAACAAGAGAGAGAATTTGTCCTAACTGAACTTATTTCAAAAGTTTGTTTTTCCAACTAACCAATGAGTTTCTACTAAAATACGCGAAAAAATGTATATAATAAAATACAAAATCAAAATAGCCGAAACTCCTAAAAAAGAAATTTGTGAGGGCTACATAACATTTCTATAACGTCATCCTTCTTACAAACCAAAACTTCTACGAAATGACATTTTGATATGCGCAACCACTTTTACTTGTTAATTTGTTGAAGCATCCAAGTTACAGAATGTGACAAATAAAAAAACTGATCATTTTTAGTGAAATAAATTATAAAACAACAAAAGCACAACGCCGAAAAGCTGAATTAGATTCACACAATACACGCCGCAAAACAACATCATGAAAAAGCGACATTATGCCAAATTCTGCCTGCTTTTTTGAAATTTCTCAATGTTTCATTTGAATAAGGGTATGCTTAGTATTGAAGTGGTAGAAGCATTTGCTTAAAAAAGAGCAAACCGCGCGGTCATGTTTAGACCTAACTAGTTCAAGAAAACAGCACATTCTCTATCGACCTACGGGGTGACGTTCGCCAGTGACAGTAGCCTACCTTGGCAGCCTTTGAGTTGCCTCTTCACGAGCTTGAGTCTCTGATAAAGGAGTAAAATAAATATAAAATAAATAAAAAATAAATAAATAAAAAGTTTATTTGAAAATCTTTTTCAACTAAACTAGTGGGGTCATATCTTTTTGATTTAATTCAAAATAAAATTTAAAAATTTACATTGTTTTAAGCTCACTAGACAACACATACTTGTTGTTCATATTCTTGAAAGTGGGCGAACAACTGAAGCTCTCAACTTCCTTTTATTTGTTCTGAGGTTTCAATTCAAAGCCCACGTGAATAAATTTGTTTATGAAATTGAAACGATTAAATTTTGAGATCTTAGTTTTTTTTTTGGAAAACTCAATAATTTTTAGTTGTGTATAATTTTATAAATTATGATTTGTCAAATTTTTGGTATTTGTGTCTTAATTTTGTAGATTTTGATTTTTTTTTTACATTTTGTACATTTTCAATTTTTTCTCTTGCACGTAAACTTGCTTCTACATAGAAATCAAATTTTTTCTAATATTAGAAAAATGTTTTTCTTAACAAAGACAACTTTGCTTTATTAACTTGAATTATATTTTGTGTAGATGTGATTAAAAGCGACTTTTTTCTTTTACTGTATCGTTTTGTTTATTGTTTTTCCAAGAATTTTTTTCTTTTTTGCTATCCTACAATATAACAATATAACGACAATATTTATTTGTCCAAAAAAAGACGTTACACAAATAGGCAAGTAATTCTATAAATTATTTGAATGCACTAACTACAGGTTAAGCTGACCACGGTGTACAAAGCACAAGTTGCGCAGCTTTTTTTAGCTAAACTTGATAGCATTTATAAGACGATTTAAAGTGTCAGCTCTGACGTAACTTATTGCAAAGCACATATTAAATGCACAAATTATAATAAACGGGATGATAAATGCCTACGCTTTTAAAACTTCTGACCATTACTGTCTCACAGTCTCACAAAAATATGAAGTCCTGCCACATCTAAAGCAGTGTTGACTCAAAAGTGACATTAATTTTTGTGCATTTTGGTTTATTATTTAATACTTTACATTGTAAAATAGCAATTAAAATTTTTTATGGTAACAATACTGAGATGCTAGAAAATTCCAGTTTTTAAGTGGAAAAAAGTATTACTACTTGAAGCCAATGTAGTAAGTGTTTGAGTCAGTCACCTTTGAGCGTTGTTTTGAATGACAGTATACATATTGATTTTATGTTAAACTACTGTTACGCTGTCCGAAAAGTTTTGGGAATCGTGTTTAAAATTAACTTTTACTAAGACAAAACTTAACCAAGAAGTCCAAAAATTCGTAATCAAAGCGGTCGCCATTATTCCTGACCACTTTTGCCATGCTTGCTAAGTTTAAGGATACCCCTGGCAATATCAATTTTGATCCTTTAAAGCGAAGAATTCCGTAACATATTCGTGCATTTCTGCAAGTATTCTAAACCTTTTTTCACGCGATTAGTGCTCTAATGCTCTAAATCATAATATGCTTCAAAGACGACGCTCAGCAATGTCTATGAGGCAGTTTACTCGCAACCTTCATTCGTTTTCGCTTTTAGGCTTCTATGAGTTTTTTGAGCATCCAACGACTTTTAAACCATTTTTGTCTTACAAAAGTTACTTCGAATACACTTAAAGAACCTAGCCTGCGGACACGCAATATCTTATGAATTACCGAATAACGATAATACTAAACTCGTCAAATCAGCATGATTATGTATCACCGAAAACACATGCCTTTCGGCAGTTTGTGACAACAGCTCACTTCGGGCCAACTGTTGAGGGCGTCTGGACCTTTTTTGTCTTTAGTATTTGTTTGATTCTTTTTAAACTTTGAAAACCATCGATAGTCAGTTGACTTAGATACAGTTCCGGCTCCTTCGACTTAGTTGATATGATCTATGACTTTTTTTGCGCTGTAATCCAACTCAAACTGGAATTCCAGCAGCTCTTGAAAAACACTTTTATTTTTATGTTAAACAAAAAAAGTTAAATTTTTCCACTTGAGACAAAAAATTATTCAATTTTAATAAGATTTCTAAAACTTTTCGGACAATCTAGTACTTCTATTCTGTCTTATGTATCTGCCTATTTCAATAAATCAAGGATACAACAAAACAGCCAGGGTTCAGGTATTATTTTTATTTTAGACTGAATTTGTTTGGAAACCAAAGTCAATAATTTGAAGTTGTGATTCAGAATTTTCTTCAAAAAAGCACTAACATTTCTTCAATTAGATTAATTTTTACTTGCTTTTTTGTAACTTCAAAAACGGCTAAATTGGCTAAGATAATCTTAAATAAGATTAACCTCTTTATTACATTGTAGTAATAAAAAAAAACATTTAATAAAATTAAAAAGATTATGAGATTTTAAATGTCGAATATTTTCTATTAAACGGACCCTGTCGGTTAGTTCTATAAATAAAACAACGTGAACTTGTCGATGCGAAAGCTTGAGAACGCAAAGATCACGTTTGTCAGCTACTAAAGCCCATCACTAAAAGTTAATGGTCGCCGTTTCTGTAAAAGTCACTACTAATCAATTTTTAAAATACGTTTATTGTGCAGGATTAAATTCCAACTAAACCAGCATGGCCAGGCAATCGGACTCATAGTATATAATGAGCTTTTTATTTTAGATAGGAATAAGCGATTTGTTTTCGATAAGCTCATAAACGTGCAGATTAAACTATAGAACAATAATGTTTATAATTGTTTCTATTTTCTAGTTCTAGATCCTTAAATAGACTCTGTAAATAGACAACTTAAAGTTCTGTTTGACCCAAATTTGATGATGGAAAGACGTGTGCGTTCGTTGTTAGGGTGAAAGGGGGAGACAAGAATTGCTATTCCCAGAGAGATTTGAGTTTTTAATTTTCAGAGACAAATATGAATTTTTTAAATGTCTCAGAAAAGAAAGGAAAAGACGCCAATGATAATATTAATTTTTCAAGGATCAATACGAATGTAGATTTTAATATTTCTATATTACTTCAAATAAATTGGATAAAGCAATCTAAAACAATATTATTTACCCAATACTTTACATAATTTGAGAACTAAGGATTCTGCCTCTCTGTTTTGGTAGAGACACTTAGAACAGTAAGCAATTATTGTGCTTGATTCAAGTTCACTTCAATTAGGTATACTTTGTGATTCGGTTTCAATGTTAGATAAACTGGTTTGACATGAGAGTCATAAAACGTTTGCAACCAAAATAGCATCTGTCATTAAAACTTTCTCATCCTTGAAGAGAAGGCAACGTTCGCGCTGTCTCTTAGAATTCAAAAAAAATGCTGATTTTCCTTGCTGAGCGTCTATTTTATCTTTAAACACAACATTTAAACTATACAACCTTCATAATATTACAAACAATTGCCGAAGATTCAACAAAAACTTTCCGTTTGAGACCTAACAAGAAACTTTTTAATTATAAATTCTACCTTAAATAGTGTGGATGATTTTTGGAAATCTCTACTCTGAACACGGGTCTTCCAAGATTAGATTATTCTAATCTACTCTTATCTCTAAGGAAAAGAACTTCCTCTATCTTCAACTTTAGTCCTTGTTCAAGTAAACAGTTACCCTTTGAAAAAGACAAAAGCGACCGTCAAACACATTGAGAACCCTAGTTATGGCTTGAACTTGCATGAAAACGAATATAAAAAGCTTATAATTTGCAGCGGGCAATATTATAAACTTGGAAGTTTAGATCGACAAGATTTTTAGTTTTAAAAATTATCAAAATATTTTTCTGAAATTTAAAAACTTTTTGAGTCTTAAAATCAATATAAAGCGCATTTTGAAGAGAAATCAAAAAGTTATTTGACAAACCAATGATATACCAATTATAAATTGGTATCTATGATTCGGCACCGGCCAGACGGCAAATGTCAGCTGAATTGGTCATAATTTATCATAAAATTTCAACACTAATTATCAAATATCACGGCTCTCCCGACGTTGAAAGCGCACGTTTATAATGAAAGAAAGAAGCGTGATTGCAGCGCAATACCCCCTCCGATCTTGGTCCTGCAGAGAAATTTTTGCTTTTAGAAATGGCTGTCCTCCCTCTCGTTTGAGTATCGGATTTTGTTCAATTGTGTTTGTCTAACTATTTTTCTTTCCTTAGCTAAATTTTTTCAACTAATCAAATTGACCAACTAAATTTTTCACATTTTTATGACTTATTATAATTTATTTACTGTAACTTTGTTGGTTGTCAGAAAACAACTCCAAATTGTACGCTATCAGTAATATGAATACAATTGGAAACATTAGTCACCTCGAAATTTGGATTTGAACTTGATAGTAGAACTGCTTTAGATTGATGTCGAAAAGAATATTAAAACATAAAAGCAAGAGAACAGGAAGAACCAGTTTTTGAGGCTGTTTGAGGCAAGCTAGAATCAACAGTATTTGAGAAAGCAATGTCTGAATTGGGGCACAGTTTTTATAAAATGTTGCTCTAGAACTTGTTGACAATAGAGAGGCAACCGTTCTTTGCATTTCTTCCCTCGTCACTTTGGAAAAGAGTCGCAAGGTTTCCAGTTTTGAATCAAATAAGCACTTTAAAGAAACCACGTCATTTTAACCCAAATTACAAGATTTTAAACTGATGAAATCTTAATAAAAAATAAACGAGCAATTTTGGGTCGATGAGCAGAAACAGTTTATTAAATTAAAACCTTGAAGTAAAATTAAAATTAAATTTTATTTTTTTAGTCGGATTTTGTTCGAGACAAAAGCTCACTTTTGTTAAACTGTAATTAGCATTCGGGTCAATATTGTTTGAATCGAATTTTAAATTGGCAAGTCGCGAGTGGTTTTTTTTGTCTTTTTTACTGTAAAACTCGAAAAACGATCAAATATTAAGTTTTGTTTGATGAGCGTTACGCCAACTGAAACGACAATTCTTCTTAAGCCCTAGTGTTCTGCTGTGAGGACAATCAACCAAGGGCGACCAACGACGTAGGCGAATTTTTGGAGCAAAGAATACAAATAGAGCTGGGCACGATTCCTGGCAAGAAAATTGAGTTGCGGGTTTTGCACATCATTTTCTGGCTACCGTAAGCTGCAATATGCGGTCTACTTCTTGTTTTATTATTGCTAATGCAAATTATTGCTTAAAGAGGCCAAACACTTGCAAGCAAGCTCAGACTGGGCACAGTTTGAGACGCGCATTTACAAGACATGAAATGGTAGTGCACAATTGTTATTTAAAAAATATGTTCTCTTTTTTAAAATCAAACCGATTTAAAGTTTTGGTCTCGACTGAAACAGGAATTACTTGGCTGTGCTGTTTCAAAAAGAGCTAATAAAATGCAAGTGAGGGGGAGGGACTTTTAAACGCACTAAACTAGTGAGTCTTTAAGGAAACAGCTCTGCATTTGGAAAGGCTCTTTAGGCCGAGCCTTTCCTATCAGTTACAGAACGTCTCAAACAAAAGGCTCAGTTAAAAAAAAACACCTAAACCGGCTCGTTAATAAACTGACTTGGCCAAACAAGGCGTCTTTTGCGTATGAAAAGAGGATGCTTAATTAAAACTTCTACACTGTTAAATTCATGGCTGCGTCTAGCTGTGCTGTTTTCAACTTCTTGTTAATAATATCAAGAATCTAAAAAAAAAGAAGATTAATTAAGTCACTTTGATGCATTGACTAACACTTAATTACTATGCACAGATATGTAATTAAAATAGCAATTGATAAACAAACTTTTTAAACAATAGTCGGTCTTTCCTGTTACACTGCTATTAAATTGTTAATGCATATGTTCAAAATTGATGGAACCTATTGTTGTTGGGGTTTTTCAAACCTTAACATCAAAACCCTTAATGTATTTGACTGTCGCAAGCAGTGAGCAGAGAGCGCGCTGACTGCAAGTTTTAGCGTCAATTAGAACTTTTTGTAACACGGTGAACACTACTGTTTACAGTGTTATCGCTGGCTAGTCGGGCGTTCCAAATTGCAACCTTTGATGATGTTTTATGTCTATACTCATACAACATTCAACATGCTAAACTAAAAATTTTTGCTCTCAAACTCCCAACCGTGTTTTGAAGATCTTGAAATCGCAGTAGAATCGCACAATAACAATTAATTTTCCTAATCAATCTACAACAGCAGCGCAAAACTTAAACCTATAAGATCATTTGTTCGATTTCTCTACTATTGCTACCAGCTCGCTCCTGTCCTGCGTTCCAAGTTGTTGTGTCTGTATCCTCGGTTCGTCGAAGAGGTCGCTTTGTCAATAGCGTTCAACTAGGTGACCATCAGTCTCATCTGTAATCACAAATGGCTTCACCGCCTTAACAATGTGCCTTTATTTTTTCAATAGGAAAGACTTGAAGATCCCCAACGTGGATACAAATAGCATTGGAATGATACAGCTTCTCTGTGTTGGCGAAGCAGCGTCGGTAAACGGTAAGAAATGCAACCATTTTTCGTATCTTTGCACTTTGTTTGCTAATCAGTGTCTATTGCGCCTATAAAGTTGTCGTGCTACCTCCTTCCTAATCATCTGAAAAAAGTTGTGTTGGAAGCGCTAAAATAGGATGGCTCTCGAATGAAAAGTCATTGCTATGGTAGAGCTCATGGCTTGCCGAATGAGTTGGCAGTTTTGAGGCGTGCGGTTATTTATTTGGTTGCTGTTGTTGTCGCTGCTCTTGTTGCTGTGCATTTGTTACTGATAGTAAAATTATCCCACTGCACCGGACGTATTCGATTGTTTTTAGACTAAAAGACACAACAAACCACTTAGCCTTGGTAAACACCACCACTGCAACATTCATTCTCCTTTGCTGATCTTCTAGGTACCATTGCAAAGCACTGACGCGAACTCGCTTCAACTACAAAAGCTATCCAATCTCTCGGCTATCAATGTATCCAACATTGAATCTTTGGTAACAAATTGTTTTGCTACGCATTCATTCTTGTTTGTTTTTACCTCTAATTGAATTTACTTCTTAGCTCATTGCACAAGATGTTGACTAGCAAAATAGGTATAAAGATAACTAAGAAGAAAAGTGAGTAGCTAGGCTACTGCAAGTAAAATTACCAAAAAACAAAATACAAAATACAAATCAAAAACAGAGTTTGGCCCACTCCCGAGCTTCCAGCTTTGTCCCCTACTCTCGACGGTTTCAATTAAGTTTACCTCCCCCCCTCTTGTGTGTACCGTTCGGGCTCGTGATGGGTTGGCAGTGCAACTCCGGACTGTTGGGGGCCGTTAACTGGGTGTGATCCCTGCTGTTCAGTCTTCCTTCCAGAGGTTACACCGTCCTTAGCTTGAGTTTGCTTCGGCGGTTTATTGCAGGCCTGGTTGGGTGTGAACCCCGCTAGGCATGCCGCCGGAGTACTGGATAGCTGGAGTTGAAGCTGCCCTGGTC
>JACCHV010002820.1:0-20162 GCA_018907245.1 Eupristina koningsbergeri | reverse complement strand
AATTTACAATTTATATATGATTTTTATTAGAAAGAAGGCTAATAAATTGATATTTTCTGAAAAAAAAAGGAATTAAATAGCATTAACCACATTAACATTTATAAAGATTTCGAATAGTCTATATAAAGTAAATGATATATAATTAAGAAAATGAGAAACTGCTTGAAAATGCGGGAATTGTTCATAATTTACAAATTTATATATTATTTTTAATCGACAGAAGGCTAATAAATTGATATTTTCTGAAAACAAAGGAATTAAAAACCATTAACCATAATAACATTTTTAAAGATATCTAATAGTGTATATAATGTAAACGATATATAGTAAAGAAATTTAGAAACTGCGCTTGAGAATGCGAGAGTCATTCAGAATTTACATTTATATATGATTTTTAATCGAAAGAAGGCTAATAAATTGATATTTTCTGAAAAAAAAGGAATTAAAAAGCATTAACCACAATAACATTTAAGAATATTTCTAATAATGTATGTAAAGTAAACGATATATAGTAAAGAAATTTAGAAACTGCGCTTGAGAATGCGAGAGTCATTCAGAATTTACAATTTATATATGGTGTTTAATCGAAAGAAGGCTAATAAATTGATATTTTCTGAAAAAAAAGAATTAAAAAGCATTAACCACAATAAAATTTAAGAATATTTTTAATAATGTATGTAAAGTAAACGATATATAGAAAAGAAATTAAGAAACTGCGCTTGAAAATGCGAGAGTCATTCAGAATTTACAATTTATACATGATTTTTATTAGAAAGAAGGCTAATAAATTGATATTTTCTGAAAAATAAGGAATTAAAAAGCATTAACCTCAATAAAATTTATGAATATTTCTAATAGTGTATATAAAGTTAACGATATTTAGTAAAGCAAATTAGAAACTGTGCATAAGAATGCGGGAATTGTTCATAATTCACAAATTTATATATGATTTTTAATCGAAATGAGGCTAATAAATTGATATTTTCTGAAAAAAAGGAATTAAAAAGCATTAACCTCAATAAAATTTAAGAATATTTCTAATAATGTATATAAAGTAAACGATATATAGTATAGAACTTTAGAAACTGCGCTTGAGAAAGCGAGAGTCATTCAGAATTTACAATTTATATATGATTTTTATTAGAAAGAAGGCTAATAAATTGATATTTTCTGAAAAAAAAAGGAATTAAATAGCATTAACCACATTAACATTTATAAAGATTTCGAATAGTCTATATAAAGTAAATGATATATAATTAAGAAAATGAGAAACTGCTTGAAAATGCGGGAATTGTTCATAATTTACAAATTTATATATTATTTTTAATCGACAGAAGGCTAATAAATTGATATTTTCTGAAAACAAAGGAATTAAAAACCATTAACCATAATAACATTTTTAAAGATATCTAATAGTGTATATAATGTAAACGATATATAGTAAAGAAATTTAGAAACTGCGCTTGAGAATGCGAGAGTCATTCAGAATTTACATTTATATATGATTTTTAATCGAAAGAAGGCTAATAAATTGATATTTTCTGAAAAAAAAGGAATTAAAAAGCATTAACCACAATAACATTTAAGAATATTTCTAATAATGTATGTAAAGTAAACGATATATAGTAAAGAAATTTAGAAACTGCGCTTGAGAATGCGAGAGTCATTCATAATTTACAATTTATATATGGTGTTTATTAGAAAGAAGGCTAATAAATTGATATTTTCTGAAAAAAAGGAATTAAATAGCATTAACCACAATAACATTTTTAAAGATTTCTAATAGTGTATATAATGTAAACGGTATTTAGTTAAGAAACATAGAAACTGTGCTTGAGAATGCGGGAATTGTTCATTATTTACAAATTTACATATAATTTTTAATCGAAGGAAGGCTAATAAATTGATATTTTCTGAAAAAAAGGAATTAAAAAGCATTAACCACAATAAAATTTAAGAATAATTCTAATAATGTATGAAAAGTAAACGATATATAATAAAGAAATTTAGAAACTGCGCTTGAGAATGCGAGAGTCATTCAGAATTTATAATTTATATATGATGTTTTTTAGAAAGAAGGCTAATAAATTGATATTTTCTGAAAAAAAGGAATTAAAAAGCATTAACCACAATAAAATTTAAGAATATTTCTAATAATGTATGTAAAGTAAACGATATATAGTAAAGAAATTTAGAAACTGCGCTTGAGAATGCGAGAGTCATTCAGAATTTACAATTTATATATGATTTTTAATCGAAAGAAGGCTAATAAATTGATATTTTCTGAAAAAAAGGAATTAAAAAGCATTAACCACAATAAAATTTAAGAATATTTCTAATAATGTATGTAAAGTAAACGATATATAGTAAAGAAATTTAGAAACTGCGCTTGAGAATGCGAGAGTCATTCAGAATTTACAATTTATATATGATGTTTTTTAGAAAGATGGCTAATAAATTGATATTTTCTGAAAAAAAGGAATTAAAAAGCATTAACCACAATAAAATTTAAGAATATTTCTAATAATGTATGTAAAGTAAACGATATATAGTAAAGAAATTTAGTTCGCCCTTCACGGGTGGAGGGCAAGTCGAGCTCTCATCGAAGGAAGAGAAGTGTGGGATAAGCGACAGCCGGTCTGCCAGGGATTCGGAACGGCGTCAGGGGGGAATAGTCAATAATAACAGTTGATTTAAGAAAATAAATATCCACTGCCGAGGTGTTTATTGCCGGTTCACCTTTAACATAGAATGATACAAACTTCTATTATTTACATTGTTGAATTCTCGACATCAAAGCAATACGCAAGATTACGGCGGTGGGGACTGACACACATTAATAGAAGGGGTCGAGCGTAGGTCAATGCTATTTACCATGTGACCTTTTCGCAAATGATTAATAATAAAAACACGTTTGCAATATTTCGCTCGAGCAATTTTAATAATTGCTTTACAATGTGTTTTCGCGGCAATAATTATTCATTTGTGTGGTGAGCAAACGAAAGGGAAGGGCGCATTAACAAAAGGGCCGGATTATGTCGGAATTACTTTGTTCGACACACAGATCAGATAAAATAGCGAAGATCTGCGGACGAGCAATCGGAAGGATTGCTTAACAACAATATATTTGAGTAATATTGTTGTATTCAAGGGTATAACGATTGAAACAGGGAAGGGAGCAATAGAGATACGAAGGGGCGCAATCAATTCTAATGATTGACACAGGGAATAAATATGCAATTTATTGATCCCTGAATTTAGGGAAAAAAGAAAGAAAAAATAAATATATTTTCAAGTAAACGCTTAATTACTAGCGTGAGTGAAATCCGTATAACAATGACGGATATACGCAAACGTAAACAACCAAGGTCGCGGACCCGTGAAGGTATTCGGCGAGACGAGCAAACGTAAACAAGTTTGCTCGTCAATTGAAAATGCGATTTTAGTACAATATTGCCTAATTGCAATATTGCACCAACGGAGGCAATACTTGTAATTATCAAGTATTGCCTTTAACGGTGACAACACTTCGTAATTGAAGTGTTGCCTTTATTTGGGCAATATTGCACAATCGCAATACTGCCCTTTACGAGTGCAATACTTCACAAGTGAAGTATTGCGTTAAACGGCGTAATATTGCGTAAACGCAATATTACTATAAGGTTTCGCAGAAAACCTTTCAGGCCTTAAGAGAGGAAGTTAAGGATTGGGCCGACACGATAGCGTGTGCAACCCGGGTGTTTTGTCGCCAAGATAGCGTGACGACGGAATGGGTGAAAAAGGGTTTGCTGACACGATAGCGTGTGCAGCAGGATTTTCTAGGAGAGGAGTTGGGTGTCGAAGAGCCGGAAAGGTTCTGCTCCCGAGTCGAGCGCTCCGGGGTGCCACATCACCTCGGTCCGCTCGGCGCTGGAGCTGCGCAACCGCTGTTGCGCCATAAGACGCGATCCCGGATTCTTCGCGGCGCGGTAGTGGGAGGGGCCTAACAACCGTTGAATTCCCTGGAAGGGGTACGAACCTTCCAGAGAATTCTAGCAACAGCTTCCTCGTTTCTGGAAATTTCCAAGAAACGAGAAACTCGTTGCAAAGTAAACGATATATAGTAAAGAAATTTAGAAACTGTGCTTGAAAATGCGGGAATTGTTCATAATTTACAAATTTATATATGATTTTTAATCGAAAGAAGGGTAATAAATTAAGATTTTCTGAAAAGAAAGGAATTAAAATGCATTAACCATTATAACATTTTTAAAGATTTTTATAGTGTATATAAAGTAAATTATATTTGGTAAAGAAGTTTAGAAACTGTGCTTGAGAATGCGAGAGCCAATCATAATTTACAATTTATATATGTTCTTTATTACAAAGAAGGATAATAAATTGAGATTTTCCGAAAAAAAGGAATTAAAAAGCATTAATCACAATAAAATTTAATAATATTTCTAAAAGTGTTTATAGAATTAAAGATATTTAGTAAAGCAAATAAGAAACTGTGCATAAGAATGCGGAAATTGTTCATAATATAAAATATATATGTATGGGGTTTATTAGAATGAAGACTAATAAATTGAGATTTTCTGAAAAAAAAGGAATTAAAAAGCATTAACCACAATTACGTTTTATGATTTCTAATAGTGTATATTAAGTTAATTATATTTGGTAAAGAAGATTAGAATCTGTGCTTGTGAATACGAGAGCCATATTAAATTTACAATTTATATATGGTCGTTATTAGAATAAAGGCTAATAAATTCAGATTTTCAGAAAAAAAAGGAATAAAAAAGCATTTACCACAATAAAATCAAAGAATATTTCTAAGAATGTATATAAAGTAAAGGATATTTAGTAAAGAAATTTAGAAACTGCGCTTGAAAATGCGGGAATTGTTCATAATTTACAAATTTATATATGTTCTTTATTACAAAGAAGGATAATAAATTGAGATTTTCCGAAAAAAAGGAATTAAAAAGCATTAACCTCAATAAAATTTAAGAATATTTCTAATAGTGTATATAAAGTAAACGGTATTATAGTAAAGAAATTTAGAATCTGTGCTTGAAAATGCGGGAATTGTTCATTATTTACAAATTTATATGTGATTTTTAATCGAAAGAAGGCTAATAAAATCAGATTTTCTGAAAAAAAGGAATTAAAAAGCATTAACCACAATAACATTTTTAATGATTTCTAATAGTGTATATAAAGTAAATTATATTTACTAAAGCAATTTAAAAAATGTGCTTGAGAATGCGGGAATTGTTCATTATTTATAAAATTTATATGTGATTTTTAATGGAAAGAAGGCTAATAAATTGATATTTTAAAAAAAAAAAAGGGATTAAAAAGCATTAACCACATTAACATTTTTAAAGATTTCGAATAGTCTATATAAAGTAAACGATATATAATAAAGAAATTGAGAAACTGTGCTTGAAAATGCGGGAATTGTTCATAATTTACAAATTTATATATTATTTTTAATCGAAAGAAGGCTAATAAATTGATATTTTCTGAAAAAAAGAAATTAAAAAGCATTAACGACAATAACATTTCAAATGATTTCTAATAGTGTATATAAAGTAAAATATATTTGTTAAAGAAGTTTAGAATCTGTGCTTGAGAATGCGAGAGTCGTTCAGAATGTACAAATTATATATGATTTTTATTAGAAAGAAGGCTAATAAATTGAGATTTTCTGAAAATAAGGAATTAAAAAGCATTAAACATAATAACATTTTTATAGATTTTTATAGTGTATATAAAATAAACAATATTTAGTAAAGAAATTTAAAAACTCTCTTGAGAATGCGATAGTCGTTCATAATTTACAATTTATATATTATTTTTAATCGAAAGAAGGCTAATAAATTGATATTTTCTGAAAAAAAGAAATTAAAAAGCATTAACGACAATAACATTTCAAATGATTTCTAATAGTGTATATAAAGTAAAATATATTTGGTAAAGAAGTTTAGAATCTGTGCTTGAGAATGCGAGAGTCATTTAGAATTTACAAATTATATATGGTGTTTATCAGAATGAAGGCTAATAAATTGATATTTTCTGAAAAAAAAGCAATTAAAAAGCATTAACCTCAATAAAATTTAAGAATATTTCTAATAGTGTATATAAAGTTAACAATATTTAGTAATGCAAATTAGAAACTGTGCATAAGAATGCGGGAATTGTTCATAATTTACAAATTTATATATGATTTTTAATCGAAAGAAGGCTAATAAATTACGATTTTCTGAAAAAAAGGAATTAAAAAGCATTAACCACATTAAAATTTTAAAAGATTTCTATTAATATATATAAAGTAAATTATATTTAGTAAAGCAATTTAAAAACTGTGCTTGAGAACACGAGAATTCTTCATAATTTACAAATTATATATGGTGTTAATCAGAATGAAGGCTAATAAATTGAGATTTTTTGTAAAAAAGAAATTAAAAAACATTAACCACAATAACATTTTTAATGATTTCTAATAGTGTATATAAAGTAAATTATATTTAGTAAAGCAAATTTGAAACTGTGCATAAGAATGCGGGAATTGTTCATAATTTACAAATTTATATATGATTTTTAATCGGAAGACGCCTAATAAATTAAGATTTTCTGAAAATAAGGAATTAAAAAGCATTAACGACAATAACATTTCAAATTATTTCTAATAGTGTATATAAAGTAAAATATATTTGGTAAAGAAGTTTAGAATCTGTGCTTGAGAATGCGAGAGTCGTTCATAATTTACAAATTTATATATGATTTTTAATCGAAAGAAGGCTAATAAATTAAGATTTTCTGAAAAAAAGGAATTAAAAAACATTAACCACAATAACATTTTTAATGATTTCTAATAGTGTATATAAAGTAAATTATATTTAGTAAAGCAAATTTGAAACTGTGCATAAGAATGCGGGAATTGTTCATAATTTACAAATTCATATATGATTTTTAATCGGAAGACGTCTAATAAATTAAGATTTTCTGAAAAAAAGGAATTAAAAACATTAACCACAATAACATTTTTAATGATTTCTAATAGTGTATATAAAGTAAATTATATTTAGTAAAGCAATTTAAAAAATGTGCTTGAAAATGCGGGAATTGTTCATTATTTACAAATTTGAATGTGATTTTTAATAGAAAGAAGGCTAATAAAATAAGATTTTCTGAAAAAAAGGAATTAAAAAACATTAACCATAATAACATTTTTAATGATTTCTAATAGTGTATATAAAGTATATTATATTTAGTAAAGCAAATTTGAAACTGTGCATAAGAATGCGGGAATTGTTCATAATTTACAAATTTATATATGATTTTTAATCGAAAGAAGGCTAATAAATTACGATTTTCTGAAAAAAAGGAATTAAATAGCATTAACCACAATAACATTTTTAAAGATTTCTAATAGTGTATATAAAGTAAACGATATATAGTAAAGAAATTTAGAATCTGTGCTTGAAAATGCGGGAATTGTTCATTATTTACAAATTTGAATGTGATTTTTAATAGAAAGAAGGCTAATAAAATAAGATTTTCTGAAAAAAAGGAATTAAAAAGCATTAACGAAAATAACATTTTTAATGATTTCTAATAGTGTATATAAAGTAAATTATATTTAGTAAAGCAATTTAAAAAATGTGCTTGAGAATGCGGGAATTGTTCATTATTTACAAATTTATATAGGATTTTTAATCGAAAGAAGGCTAATAAATTAAGATTTTCTGAAAGAAAGGAATTAAGAAACATTAACCACAATAACATTTTTAATGATTTCTAATAGTGTATATAAAGTAAATTATATTTAGTAAAGCAAATTTGAAACTGTGCACAAGAATGCGGGAATTGTTCATAATTTACAAATTTATATATGATTTTTAATCGAAAGAAGGCTAATAAATTAAGATTTTCTGAAAAAAAGGAATTAAAAAACATTAACCACAACAACATTTTTAATGATTTCTAATAGTGTATATAAAGTAAATTATATTACTAAAGCAAATTAGAAACTGTGCATAAGAATGCGGGAATTGTTCATAATTTACAAATTTATATATGATTTTTTAACGAAAGTAGGCTAATAAATTGATATTTTCTGAAAAAAAGGAATTAAAAAAGCATTAACCTCAATAAAATTTAAGAATATTTCTAATAGTGTATATAAATTTAAGGATATTTATTAAAGAAATTTAGAAACTGTGCTTGAGATTCCGATAGTCGTTCATAATTTACAATTTATATATGATTTTTATTAGAAAGAAGGCTAATAAATTGATATTTTCTAAAAATAAGGAAATAAAAAGCATTAACCACAATAAAATTTAATAATACTTCTAATAGTGTATATAAAGTTAAAGATATTTAGTTAAGCAAATTAGAAACTGTGCATAAGAATGCGGAAATTGTTCATTATTTACAAATTTATATATGATTTTTAATCGAAAGAAGGCTAATAAGTTGAGATTTTCTGAAAAAAAAGGAATTAAAAAGCATTAACCACAATAACATTTAAGAATATTTCTAATATTGTATATAAAATAAACGATATTTTGTAAAGCAAATTAGAAACTGTGCATAAGAATGCGGGAATTTTTCATAATTTAAAATTTATATATGGCGTTTATTAGAAAGAAGGCTAATAAATTGATATTTTCTGAAAAAAAAGGAATTAAAAAGCATTAACCACAATACGTTTTATGATTTCTAATAGTGTATATTAAGTTAATTATATTTGGTAAAGAAGATTAGAATCTGTGCTTGTGAATACGAGAGCCATATTAAATTTACAATTTATATATGGTCGTTATTAGAATAAAGGCTAATAAATTGAGATTTTCATAAAAAAAAGGAATAAAAAAGCATTTACCACTATAAAATCAAAGAATATTTCTAAGAATGCATATAAAGTAAAGGATATTTAGTAAAGAAATTTAGAAACTGCGATGGAAAATGCGGGAATTGTTCATAATTTACAAATTTGTATATGTTCTTTATTACAAAGAAGGATAATAAATTGAGATTTTCTTAAAAAAAGGAATTAAAAAACATTAACCACAATAAAATTTAAGAATATTTCTAATAATGTATATAAAGTAAACGATATATAGTAAAGAAATTTAGAAACTGTGCTTGAAAATGCGGGAATTGTTCATAATTTACAAATTTATATATGATTTTTAATCTTAAGAAGGCTAATAAATTGATATTTTCTGAAAAAAAAGGAATTAAATAGCATTAACCACAATAACATTTTTAAAGATTTCTAATAGTGTATATAAATTAAACGATATATAGTAAAGAAATTTAGAAACTGTGCTTGTGAATGCGATAGTCGTTTATAATTTACAATTTATATATGATTTTTAATCGAAGGAAGGATAATAAATTAAGATTTTCTGAAAAAAAGGAATTAAAAAGCATTAACCACATTAAAATTTTAAAAGATTTCTAATAATATATATAAAGTAAATTATGTTTGGTAAAGCAATTGCAACGGCGTGCCCGGGCACGCCATTGCTAAAATTCGTGGAAGCCTAAAATTCTCTAGGAAAAAAAAAACAACAAAAACAACAATAATTTTAGAATGTGCAGAAAATAAAAATTAATTACTGAAATAAATATTTAAGTTTTGTAAATGATAAGAAATACCCTTAAAATCCTACTACAAAAAGAAAATAATAACACACAGTTGACTTACGCAGGAGTGTAACAATCAAATAATATTTCTAAGAATCCACATCAATAAAATACACTTACGGCTTCTCCCTAATAACAATTTTTTTTTTTTAACCCCTTTAAATTAAAACAGTCCATTTTATTTACAATTTATTAAACAGTGAATCAACATAGTGCAAGTTTCGAAAAAGGGGGAATCAACCAGTGCGACATTTGAGGAAAACCGTGTATTTTTCTTTTGTAAAGCTCAAAAGAACTAGAACAATCTGTTCTCAAGTAAAAAAAAAAAAAAAATATAATATGAGGATAAGCAGATGAGAAAACAGGCAACGATGAGGCGAATAAGTTAACAAAACTATTATACTAAAATCCCACTGCTTTTGCAGGAGATGAATAAGATATATATATAGTCCGGAAAATAGTGAAGTAATGAACAAAATAAGAAATAAATAAGTAGGCTAGTGATGATAATAATCAATATAGGCAAAAACGACATTATATATATTATAATATACTGAAAAAAAAATTATTATTCATTTAATTTATAAGAATAAAACTTATAATATATCATGATATCTTATATCTACTTGAACTAGCTAAGTAAAGAGACTAATAATCTAATTATATAAAGGACAACATGAACAACAACAAAATAAAAAGCAAATATATTGGAAGGTACCGAGGAGGTTATGTTAACCTCAAACCATAACACTACAGGAGCAGACAACTCCACAAAGGCTAAGATAACCTCAAAGCCGGTAAGATGTCACATAGGTCCCTAAACCTAACCTTCTCCAATATAAATTGGTATCTACATAAGAATATGTAAGATACATATGTCTCATGACAGCTGCCCTAGGGGATCGAGGCCTGATCCCTGGCAAAAGCGATCATGAGAACAAAAAGAATAGAGAGAATTCACCCCTCCGGTGAATCCTTTTAAGAGGTTGACGCTTCCTTGGCAGCCAGAGTAGACTGGTGGAAGCGTTTGACCAGAGGTGCAGGGACCCAGGTCGAGTCCCTGCAACAAACAAACCTCAAAACCGGATCTCTGTTTCAGCATGTGCAGAAAAGGCAATACCGATCAAGGAACACCGTTGAGTCTTCACCGTCGATGCATCACTCAGATTCTGGTAGGCAGGCCAGAATTGCCGTTAAATGAAGGCTCAAAAAGAAACAGGAGGAAGTACCGTCGGCCACCTGAAGGACGAGTCCTAGCCAAGACATCATCCTTACAAGTCCTTTTGGTAACTGCGAACCAAAAGGAACCGAGATTTTTGGAAGATCACAAGACCAAGAAGCAATCATTGAGAAGGATCCCATCAATGTAGGCGAATAAGTAGTTGAATACAAACACCCACAACTGAGAAGAGATCTTCAAGGTCATATCTGTTGGAAAAAAAAATATAGAATAAAACCCAACATATTAAGGGAAGTTTTGTGATGGGACACGAGCAGGTGATAATTATATACTAGCTCCATAGAATACTAGAGATTTACGCAAAAGCAAAGAAATACACAATATACAGATACAAAATAAATATTTGTTTCAAGTCATCCGAGTTCATCAAAAAAAAAAAAAAAACACTAAACTAAATTGCATAGCTATGAGTAATGAATTAAAAGAGGAAAACTTACTGCTTTCGCAGAAGTTTTCTTTAAAAAAAAAAAAAAAATGCAATAACCACCAAGTAGTAAGAAATATACTACCAAGATATATGACACGGCAAGTGAAGCGAGATGTTTTCCAACATTTTTTTTTGAAAAAAAAAAAGAAATTCAAACCATAACTAAGAAAAGGAGGAAACTCATTCAAATAAAATAGCATTCAAATAAAATAATTTCATGATAATTTTAATATACTTTAGAATTACTGGATACTGAGAATAGTAATTTTAAAACTGTACTTGCACTATGAAAAAACCATACATATTATTTATTTATTTAATTGTATCTAATAGTACAAATGTGAATATACTAGAAATCATTAAAAATTCAAAAAAATAGAATTCAAATAAAATAATTTCAGGATAAACTTAATATAATATTAAATTACTGGGTACTGAGAATTGTAATTTTAAAAATCTTCTTGTACTTTCAAAAACCGTAAATATTATTTAACTATTTAATTGTATACATTAGAATAAAGATTAGTATATTAGAAATCATTAAAAATTCAAAAAAATAGCATTCAAATAAAATAATTTCATGATAATTTTAATATACTTTAGAATTACTGGGTACTGAGAATTGTAATTTTAAAACTGTACTTGTACTTTCAAAAACCAAACATATTATTTATTTATTTAATTGCATCTAATAGTATAAAGATGAATATACTAGAAATCATTGAAAATTCAAAAAAATAGCATTCAAATAAAATAATTTCATGATAATTTTAATATAATTTAAAAATACTGGGTACTGAGAATTGTAATTTTAAAAATCTTCTTATACTTTCAAAAACCATACATATTATTTAATTATTTAATTATATCTAATAGTATAAATATGAATATACTAGAAATCATTGATAATTCAAAAAAATAGCATTCAAATAAAATAATTTCATGGTAATTTTAATATAATTTAAAAATACTGGGTACTGAGAATTGTAATTTTAAAAATCTTCTTGTACTTTCAAAAACCATACATATTATTTAATTATTTAATTGTATCTATCAGTACAAATATGAATATACTAGAAATCATTGAAAATTCAAAATAATAGGATTCAATTTAAATAATTTCATGATAATTTTAATATACTTTAGAATTACTGGGTACTGAGAATTGTAATTTTAAAAATCTTCTTGTACTTTCAAAAACCATACATATTATTTAATTATTTAATTGTATCTAATAGTATAAAGATGAATATACTAGAAATCATTGAAAATTCAAAAAAATAGAATTGAAATAAAATAATTTCAGGATAAATTTAATATAATTTAAAAATGCTGGGTACTGTGAATAGTAATTTTAAAACTGTACTTGTACTATGAAAAAACCATACATATTATTTATATATTTAATTGCATCTATTAGAATAAAGATGAATATACTAGAAATCATTGAAAATTCAAAAAAATAGCATTCAATAAAATAATTTCATGATAATTTTAATATAATTTAAAATTACTGGGTACTGAGAATTGTCATTTTAAAACTGTACTTGTACTTTCAAAAACCAAACATATTATATATTTATTTAATTGTATCTAATAGTATAACGATGAATATACTAGAAATCATTGAAAATTCAAAATAATAGGATTCAATTTAAATAATTTCATGATAATTTTAATATACTTTAGAATTACTGGGTACTGAGAATTGTAATTTTAAAACTGTACTTGTACTTTCAAAAACCAAACATATTATTTATTTATTTAATTGTATCTAATAGTATAAAGATGAATATACTAGAAATCATTGAAAATTCAAAAACATAGCATTCAAATAAAATAATTTCATGATAATTTGAATATAATTTAAAAATACTGGATATTGAGAATTGTAATTTTAAAAATCTTCTTATACTTTCAAAAACCATACATATTATTTAATTATTTAATTATATCTAATAGTATAAAGATGAATATACTATATATCATTGAAAATTCAAAAATAGCATCCAAATAAAATAATTTCATGATAATTTTAATATAATTTAAAAATACTGGATATTGAGAATTGTAATTTTAAAAATCTTCTTATACTTTCAAAAACCATACATATTATTTAATTATTTAATTATATCTAATAGTATAAAGATGAATATACTATATATCATTGAAAATTCAAAAATAGCATCCAAATAAAATAATTTCATGATAATTTTAATATAATTTAAAAATACTGGATATTGAGAATTGTAATTTTAAAAATCTTCTTATACTTTCAAAAACCATACATATTATTTAATTATTTAATTGTATCTAATAGTACAAATATGAATATACTAGAAATCATTGATAATTCAAAAAAATAGCATTCAAATAAAATAATTTCATGATAATTTTAATATAATTTAAAAATACTGGGTACTGAGAATTGTAATTTTAAAACTGTACTTGTACTATGAAAAAACAATACATATTATTTATTTATTTAATTGTATCTATTAGAATAAAGATGAATATACTAGAAATCATTGAAAATTCAAAAAAATAGCATTCAAAAAAATAATTTTATGATAAGCTTAAGTATACTTTAAAATTACTGGGTACTGAGAATTGTAATTTTAAAAATCTTCTTGTACTATTAAAAACCATACATATTATTTATTTATTAAATTGTATATATTAGTATAAATGTGAATATAATAGAAATCATTGAAAATTCAAAAAAATAGCATTGAAATGAAATAATTTCATGATAATTGTAGTATACTTTAAAATTACTGGGTACTGAGAATTGTAATTTTAAAAATTTTAAAACTGTACTTGTACTATGAAAAAACCATACATATTATTTATATATTTAATTGCATCTATTAGAATAAAGATGAATATACTAGAAATCATTGAAAATTCAAAAAAATAGCATTCAAATAAAATAATTTCATGATAATTTTAATATAATTTAAAAATACTGGGTACTGAGAATTGTAATTTTAAAAATCTTCTTGTACTATTAAAAACCATACATATTATTTATTTATTAAATTGTATATATTAGTATAAATGTGAATATAATAGAAATCATTGAAAATTCAAAAAAATAGCATTCAAATGAAATAATTTTATGATAATTGTAGTATACTTTAAAATTACTGGGTACTGTGAATAGTAATTTTAAAACTGTACTTGTACTATTAAAAATCATACATATTATTTATTTATTTAATTGTATCTATTAGAATAAAGATGAATATACTAGAAATCATTCAAAATTCAAAAAAATAGCATTCAAATCAAATAATTTTATGATAAATTCAGTATACTTTAAAATTACTGGGTACTGTGAATAGTAATTTTAAAAATCTTCTTGTACTATTAAAAACCATACATATTATTTATTTATTAAATTGTATATATTAGTATAAATGTGAATATAATAGAAATCATTGAAAATTCAAAAAAATAGCATTCAAATGAAATAATTTTATGATAATTGTAGTATACTTTAAAATTACTGGGTACTGTGAATAGTAATTTTAAAACTGTACTTGTACTATTAAAAACCAAACATATTATTTATTTATTTAATTTTATCTAATAGTATAAAGATGAATATACTAGAAATCATTGAAAATTCAAAAAAATAGCATTCAAATGAAATAATTTTATGATAATTGTAGTATACTTTAAAATTACTGGGTACTGTGAATAGTAATTTTAAAACTGTACTTGTACTATTAAAAATCATACATATTATTTATTTATTTATTTGTATCTATTAGAATAAAGATGAATATACTAGAAATCATTCAAAATTCAAAAAAATAGCATTCAAATCAAATAATTTTATGATAAATTCAGTATACTTTAAAATTACTGGGTACTGTGAATAGTAATTTTAAAAATCTTCTTGTACTATTAACAACCATACATATTATTTATTTATTAAATTGTATATATTAGTATAAATGTGAATATAATAGAAATCATTGAAAATTCAAAAAAATAGCATTGAAATGAAATAATTTCATGATAATTGTAGTATACTTTAAAATTACTGGGTACTGAGAATTGTAATTTTAAAAATCTTCTTGTACTTTCAAAAACCATACATATTATTCAATTGTTTAATTGTAACTAATAGTACAAATATGAATATACTAGAAATCATTGATAATTCAAAAAAATAGCATTCAAATAAAATAATTTCATGATAATTTTAATATAATTTAAAAATACTGGGTACTGAGAATTGTAATTTTAAAACTTTACTTGTACTATGAAAAAACAATACATATTATTTATTTATTTAATTGTATGTATTAGAATGAAGATTAGTATACTAGAAATCATTGAAAATTCAAATAATAGCATTCAATAAAAATAATTTCAGGATAAGCTTAATATAATTTAAAATTACTGGGTACTGAGAATTGTAATTTTAAAAATCTTCTTGTACTATTAAAAACCATACATATTATTTATTTATTAAATTGTATATATTAGTATAACGATGAATATACTAGAAATCATTGAAAATTCAAAATAATAGGATTCAATTTAAATAATTTCTCAATAATTTTAATATACTTTAGAATTACTGGGTACTGAGAATTGTAATGTTAAAACTGTACTTGTACTTTCAAAAACCATACATATTATTTAATTATTTAATTGTATCTAATAGTATAAAGATGAATATACTAGAAATCATTAAAAATTCAAAAAAATAGCATCCAAATAAAATAATTTCATGTTAATTTTAATATAATTAAAAAATACTGGGTACTGAGAATTGTAATTTTAAAAATCTTCTTGTACTTTCAAAAACCATACATATTATTTAATTATTTAATTGTATCTAATAGTACAAATATGAATATACTAGAAATCATTAAAAATTCAAAAAAATAGCATTCAAATAAAATAATTTTATGATAATTTTAGTATACTTTAAAATTACTGGGTACTGTGAATAGTAATTTTAAAAATCTTCTTGTACTATTAAAAACCATACATATTATTTATTTATTAAATTGTATATATTAGTATAAATGTGAATATAATAGAAATCATTGAAAATTCAAAAAAATAGCATTGAAATGAAATAATTTCATGATAATTGTAGTATACTTTAAAATTACTGGGTACTGAGAATTGTAATTTTAAAAATCTTCTTGTACTTTCAAAAACCATACATATTATTCAATTGTTTAATTGTAACTAATAGTACAAATATGAATATACTAGAAATCATTGATAATTCAAAAAAATAGCATTCAAATAAAATAATTTCATGATAATTTTAATATAATTTAAAAATACTGGGTACTGAGAATTGTAATTTTAAAACTTTACTTGTACTATGAAAAAACAATACATATTATTTATTTATTTAATTGTATGTATTAGAATGAAGATTAGTATACTAGAAATCATTGAAAATTCAAATAATAGCATTCAATAAAAATAATTTCAGGATAAGCTTAATATAATTTAAAATTACTGGGTACTGAGAATTGTAATTTTAAAACTGTACTTGTACTATGAAAAAACAATACATATTATTTATTTATTTAATTGTATGTATTAGAATGAAGATTAGTATACTAGAAATCATTGAAAATTCAAATAATAGCATTCAATAAAAATAATTTCAGGATAAGCTTAATATAATTTAAAATTACTGGGTACTGAGAATTGTAATTTTAAAAATCTTCTTGTACTTTCAAAAACCATACATATTATTTAATTATTTAATTGCATCTATTAGAATAAAGATGAATATACTAGAAATCATTGAAAATTCAAAAAAATAGCATTCAAATAAAATAATTTCATGATAATTTTAATATAATTTAAAAATACTGGGTACTGAGAATTGTAATTTTAAAAATCTTCTTGTACTATTAAAAACCATACATATTATTTATTTATTTAATTGTATATATTAGTATAAAGATGAATATACTAGAAATCATTCAAAATTCAAAAAAATAGCATTCAAATAAAATAATTTCAGGATAAATTTAATATAATTTAAAATTACTGGGTACTGAGAATTGTAATTTTAAAACTGTACTTGTACTTTCAAAAACCAAACATATTATTTATTTATTTAATTGTATCTAATAGTATAAAGATGAATATACTAGAAATCATTGAAAATTCAAAAACATAGCATTCAAATAAAATAATTTCATGATAATTTGAATATAATTTAAAAATACTGGATATTGAGAATTGTAATTTTAAAAATCTTCTTATACTTTCAAAAACCATACATATTATTTAATTATTTAATTATATCTAATAGTATAAAGATGAATATACTATATATCATTGAAAATTCAAAAATAGCATCCAAATAAAATAATTTCATGATAATTTTAATATAATTTAAAAATACTGGGTACTGAGAATTGTAATTTTAAAAATCTTCTTGTACTTTCAAAAACCAATACATATTATTTATTTATTTAATTGTATCTATTAGTAAAATATGAATATACTAGAAATCATTGAAAATTCAAAAAAATAGCATTCAAATAAAATAATTTCATGATAATTTTAATATAATTTAAAAATACTGGGTACTGAGAATTGTAATTTTAAAAATCTTCTTGTACTTACAAAAACCATACATATTATTTAATTATTTAATTGTATCTAATAGTATAAAGATGAATATACTAGAAATCATTGAAAATTCAAAAAAATAGAATTGAAATAAAATAATTTCAGGATAAATTTAATATAATTTAAAAATGCTGGGTACTGTGAATAGTAATTTTAAAACTGTACTTGTACTATGAAAAAACCATACATATTATTTATATATTTAATTGCATCTATTAGAATAAAGATGAATATACTAGAAATCATTGAAAATTCAAACAAATAGCATTCAAATAAAATAATTTCATGATAATTTTAATATAATTTAAAAATACTGGGTACTGAGAATTGTAATTTTAAAAATCTTCTTGTACTATTAAAAACCATACATATTATTTATTTATTAAATTGTATATATTAGTATAAATGTGAATATAATAGAAATCATTGAAAATTCAAAAAAATAGCATTCAAATGAAATAATTTTATGATAATTGTAGTATACTTTAAAATTACTGGGTACTGTGAATAGTAATTTTAAAACTGTACTTGTACTATTAAAAATCATACATATTATTTATTTATTTAATTGTATCTATTAGAATAAAGATGAATATACTAGAAATCATTCAAAATTCAAAAAAATAGCATTCAAATCAAATAATTTTATGATAAATTCAGTATACTTTAAAATTACTGGGTACTGTGAATAGTAATTTTAAAAATCTTTTTGTACTATTAAAAACCATACATATTATTTATTTATTAAATTGTATATATTAGTATAAATGTGAATATAATAGAAATCATTGAAAATTCAAAAAAATAGCATTCAAATGAAATAATTTTATGATAATTGTAGTATACTTTAAAATTACTGGGTACTGTGAATAGTAATTTTAAAACTGTACTTGTACTATTAAAAACCAAACATATTATTTATTTATTGAATTTTATCTAATAGTATAAAGATGAATATACTAGAAATCATTGAAAATTCAAAAAAATAGCATTCAAATAAAATAATTTCATGATAATTTTAATATAATTTAAAAATACTGGATACTGAGAATTGTAATTTTAAAAATCTACGTATACTTTCAAAAACCATACATATTATTTAATTATTTAATTGTATCTAATAGTATAAAGATGAATATACTAGAAATCATTGATAATTCAAAAAAATAGCATTCAAATAAAATAATTTCATGGTAATTTTAATATAATTTAAAAATACTGGGTACTGAGAATTGTAATTTTAAAAATCTTCTCGTACTTACAAAAACCATCCATATTATTTAATGATTTAATTGTATCTAATAGTATAAAGATGAATATACTAGAAATCATTGATAATTCAAAAAAATAGAATTCAAATAAAATAAATTCATGATAATTTTAATATAATTTAAAAATACTGGGTACTGAGAATTGTAATTTTAAAACTGTACTTGTACTATGAAAAAACAATACATATTATTTATTTATTTAATTGTATGTATTAGAATGAAGATTAGTATACTAGAAATCATTGAAAATTCAAATAATAGCATTCAATAAAAATAATTTCAGGATAAGCTTAATATAATTTAAAATTACTGGGTACTGAGAATTGTAATTTTAAAAATCTTCTTGTACTATTAAAAACCATACATATTATTTATTTATTAAATTGTATCTAATAGTACAAATATGAATATACTAGAAATCATTAAAAATTCAAAAAAATAGCATTCAAATAAAATAATTTTATGATAATTTTAGTATACTTTAAAATTACTGGGTACTGTGAATAGTAATTTTAAAAATCTTCTTGTACTATTAAAAACCAAACATATTATTTATTTATTTAATTGTATCTATTAGAATAAAGATGAATATACTAGAAATCATTCAAAATTCAAAAAAATAGCATTCAAATAAAATAATTTTATGATAATTTTAGTATACTTTAAAATTACTGGGTACTGAGAATTGTAATTTTAAAACTGTACTCGTACTTTCAAAAACCAAACATATTATTTATTTATTTAATCGTATCTAATAGTATAAAGATGAATATACTAGAAATCATTGAAAATTCAAAAACATAGCTTTCAAATAAAATAATTTCATGATAATTTGAATATAATTTAAAAATACTGGATATTGAGAATTGTAATTTTAAAAATCTTCTTATACTTTCAAAAACCATACATATTATTTAATTATTTAATTATATCTAATAGT
>JACCHV010002819.1:0-29206 GCA_018907245.1 Eupristina koningsbergeri | reverse complement strand
AGCTTTTTGACTCAGCCAATTTGTAATGACGTACATAGTCTTATTTGATTTACTTGCTAATGGACGGCATATTTAAGAAAAGATATAATAATTTTTGGATTGCATACGCCAGCAGTTTTAATTAATAGTTAGAAGACAATTTGATTTTAAAAATTGAGTTGAGTTTTATGTAAATTTAGTATTAAATTGCGACATTTTTTCTCTTTTTATCGCGTTTTTCTTAAAATTTTTGTAACAGTATCTAATTTTCGTGATTGTTCAGAAATTTTGAAAAGTGGTTTATGTTATATAATTTGATTTTTGCTCTATATCATGCCTCTTTAGAAATTTTTTATTTTATGAATTAAAATGACAATTTAAGTATGAGACCAGAGCTATAGCATACTCTTCAATGCAACGCACGCTCTTTCAAGTTCTCAGTTGAAAAAAAGTAAAACGATTATGTAAAGAGTTGTTTGCAATATAATAAAAATTGTTATCTTTCTACCGTAATTTCTTCAATCCGTAACGTAAATTCTATAGAATTTAGGAATTTCCAACTTTTGAATTTAATCAAAGCAATTTTTAAAATTTAAATGGTTTTATGCTTTACTGGAAATGGCTTGGTTTGAGGACGGGCAGCATGAAAGCTGCCAAGATTCGACTGTTGTCACTGGTTGGCAAGCACTATTTTTTAGGTCCACAGGTGCACGCATTGCTTTCATACGCCAATTGCATTCAAGATAACTCGAGCTAAACCATGTCCGCGTTTACTTGCTCACATTCACCCAAATAAACCGCACACAGCTAGACTTAAATCCTGTTATGTGATTTATCTTTCTTTAATCAACATCTCTATCACTTAGCCAAGGACGTCCTCCCGTCAGCTTAAACATCTGAATAGCTTTTTCTAACAAAACTTTTTTGTTTGAAAAAAATTATAAGGTTAGAAAAGTTTTGAGACTTGTATTAAAATTAAGCAAGTTTTAGTTTTGAACGAAAAATGCTTTGTACAATTATCTTTATTGTCATGTAAATTATCATTTTTTGTAAAAACTTCAACTTTTTGCTTAAAACCAAAGACATTGCATCTTCCAAGAACTGTCGAAATTTGAGCATGAGTTGGGCCACGGCATAAAAGTTGCCATATATCGTGTCAAGGGTCTAAAGAATCAGGTCAGTATCTAAATCAACTGCTTGTCGATGGTTCTCAAAGTTAAATAAGAATTGCGTGGACATTAAAGATAGAAAAAGCCCGAACGTCCTTAAGAAGTCGATTAAGACGCTGTTGTCAGAGCTGTTGATAAACACTCATCGATGGCTTCGCATATGTCGCTGACGATTCTGATTGTTATTAGTCAGTGATCCATGGATGCTGCATGCCGAAAGTGTAACCTTTACGCAATTTAATGCAACTTTTTAAAAACAGAAAATGGCTTTACACGCCATTGAATGTCCAAGGAACTCACCGAAACTCAAAAAGCCAAAGCGAGTGTGAGATTGTGGCCTGTCTGCCTTCGTAGCCGCCAAGCGTCTTTATGTAATAGCATATTTGATTCAATCAGAAGTGGATTTATTTTGCAAATGATGAGCGTCGTAGCGAATGAAGACTATCTGCCCAAACGCCCATACAAACGCCTAGAAAGGATTGTCAGACCGGAAAAGCGATACTTTGCGTCTGATGGAGTCGGCGTGGACCGATTTTGTGCGAGCTTGTTCAGCAAGGGCAGACTGTTAACTCGACTGTCTATTGTAAACAACTCAAAAAAGTCCGCCGTGCCTTTTGAAATCTTCGAATATCAGTGATTTTCCTTGACGAAATGCGCAATTCCACAGATCGAAGGAAACTCAGCAAAAGATAAAGATCTGGCATGGGAGTATTTAGAACATCCACCGTATAGCTCAGACATGGCACGAAGTGACTTTCACTTATTTTAAGCACTGGTTGCGTGTAAAAAGATCTGAAACACGCGGGAAAATGCACAAATCTTCTATGGAATTCTTTGCTTCAAAGAGCCAAAATGAACATTGCCGAAATAATTTTAAACCTAAAGAGCAGTCGCAAAAAACGATCGAAAATAATGGAGAACGTTTCGATTAATAAGTATTTAATGTTTTCGTTAAGCTTTGCTTAATAAAAAGTTAATTTTAAATATCAGTCTCAAAACTTCCTCAAAAACCTAATATTTTATTTTTTTAAAAATTTTATTAGCTGAGCAATTTAAATCTCAAAACAGCTTAGATTTGGTAAAGTTTTGCTTTGCTTGAGGCACAGCAGAAATTTTGTAGAAAAATTAATTTCTGCACGAAATGAACTTTGTTAGGAATCGTGTGATTTCAAAGTTTTGTCGCTTAATTTAGAAGAAATCGCAAATTTAACAATTCTTCTAGTTACCATTTAACATTTTTTATTTTAAAAGCTTAAACGCTTGTTCATAAAATTTCAATTCATGTAAAATCATGTTTGACTTGATTAAACCCTGCTCACTAAGTAAAAGAATGTTTTACGCATTACTGTTTCCATTTTTCTAATTGGCCACGCAATTTTTGCTTCTTGCTCGTCGTTGACTAGACTGAACTTTGCGGTTGCGTTTTTGCTGTCGTCGCAGTTGCAATCGACGACAGCAAAAAAAAATTTCAAAAATAATCTCTTATTTTGCGACATTGTTAGAGTTGATAAGCTGCAGTGATGCGCTTGATATTAATTAAGACAATGGCTTCAGCGATCTTGATAGAGTTTCACAGTTACAGCAAAACTGGCCATTCGCTTTGCGAAAAAAGTATTGTATAAAAAGAGAATCGTTCTCCGCGTTTTTCCTCTAATGGTCTTGCTTGTGTTCGCTATAAGTGTTCGCTTTTTATGATAGTGACAAAAATTAGCACGGATATTGAAAATTTCAAATCAGGAAGAGTGATAGTGCGACAACGCTAACCTTCACACAACAAATGCTTTTTTAAACCGCCGTTTCAAAGCCTAATTTGAAAGCTGTGAGGCTGCTTTGAGAATTTCTTCACGTTTAACGATCAAAACTTTTTTAAAAGTTTTACGCTTGTTATGACTTCCAATTTTTGAGTAATTTTATGAATTGACATTTCTTCTCAGAAAACTGGTACATTCAAATTAGTAATTGCTGTTGAAAACTTTTACACACGTTTCATTTACAGCAATAAATTCGACACGACTGTTTAAAAGAAGCACAAGCAAGATTTAAAACATTACATTTGTTTTTTTGACAGTTGTTCTTCAAAACTTTTTTGACACTGTAAGGAAAACACAAGCTGGCAAAACTTTCTGCAACTTTCTCTGGTTAAACAAATAACGACGCTCAGTAGGATCCGGGAATCAAATGTTGTTGGTAAATAATAAAAGTTTTCAAATCAATTTTTCTGGATTGAAAACGTTTAAAGCTTTGGAAATGGCTTTTAGTGTGCCATCTCGCTTATCATAGACTTTTGGGGAATGTACTTGCCAAATCTTTTCTAGTTTTGTTATTTTTGATTTTTTAGTGAGTATTTATACAAAATGTTTTTGAATGGCTTAGAATATGTTTTCAGTTCAGTTTTTTTGTACTTGCTGCATTTTCTGTGAAGATTAAAACACTTGACTCAAGCAACTTCTAATGAAATGGACATAAGTTTTATAGCGGAGCTAAATTTTTACAAAGTTTTAATGGCTTTTAGTTGAAAGTTTACGTTATGGATAAAAGCCTTTTTTTATTGGTCCTGTTTCGGGGACTAGCTCGAGGAGGAACAACTTAAAAGAATTGCCAAAGTTGGCTACTGCTACTGACTGGCACCACCTTGCAGGCCGACGAGAAGACATGCTGCTTTATGATCTGACTGCATTCAAGCTAGCTGAAACAAAACAACATCTCTTGGTTTGATCGCAATCAAGAATAATTCACAAAACAATCAAAAATAATTCTTATTTTCCGCAGTCAGCTGTTATTATTACTATTACCAATAATGCTAATCATTACCACTAGATTGTTCCCATCTCTATTATCATCTTAATTTTTGCTCAGCAATACTTTTGAATGACATTTCAGTACTTATTAGGAAATCTTATAATAGGCCATCCTGGGCTTCCTGCTAATCCTTGCCAGACTTTTTGCTTATCTTCTTATTTTCTAAGTTGTTCTTCTTTTGGCTTAAATGTAAATGACAAAGATTAGCGGCGCAAATTTAGTCAATAAGGCAATAATGGCAGCGGTGTGTTCAATTATACTGTCAATGATTTTGACTGTGAAGTAAGTGGACCAGAAGAAAGTATTGCGCGTATCAGCAATAGGAAGAAAAAACACTAAATGGTGCGAAGTTTAACAATCGCTTTCTGCTTTTTATGCCCAAAAAGTTGCTAAAGAACGAGCAAATTTACTAAGTTGTATTTCCACCTTTAACTTAGACCGTTTCAAAGGTTAAGGTAAAAGCAAATAAAAAAGCCAATTTTTGAGCAAATATTTGCTGGAAACTCTATATGAGTTTCTTATAGCCAACAATTACAATACAATACAATTTAATTTTATATCTATTGCACAAAACGATGTAGATGTACCGAGTGAATAAGTGAAATAATCACGAAGCCACTAAGCTTTGGACCTTTTTTGCTCTGCAAGTTTCTTTAATAAACTATCAGTTTTGCGACATGTCTTTCTGCTTTCTTAGCTACTCAGATAGCGGCTAACGACACCAATACATGATTTCCTTGAGTAACCGCGCATAGTTGAGTGCAAATTTCGCTATACAGTTTCTTTTCTTCTAAGCCAACAGCCCTACTGTTTAGGCTAACACACTTCAATGGATTAAACTGCACTCAACTGAGCTTAAACTCCAGTGGATTGTTTCCCTTTACAGAGTATGTATTGTTATTACTTTACTGAGGAAGGGCAAATTGCAATGTTGTTTTCTCCGGCTTTATCGTCAAAATAAGCATGTTTGAGATAGTATGCCAGCGAGTGGTGGTTAGCGTTATTAACGGTTCGTCAATTTAAACGATCCTTGGAACAATGTAGGTGTTGTGAAGACTATTCCATATTTTACCGTCATGGGCTTTCATCTGTCAACTCCTGTCTGTCGTCTTCACATGTTCGTTGTGTCATCGTTTTCTGGGACAACCGAAGTCGCATTCGCAGAGGTGTCTAGTTAAGCAGCTTTCGGTTGTATCTTCTGCTGTGCTCCACTTCAGTAAGTTTGCCGGCAAGCTGTTTGCGATTTTGATACGATGCAACGACGTCTTCAAGCACGGTTTGTTCTTAAACGCATGCGTTGGGGTGACAGTCGCATAGTCTGATTGCAAGCATTTGTCGTTTAATAGCTTGCCGTAACTTCATTGATGCAGTCAAGACCCAGGTTTTGCAAGTGTATAATAGCGCCGGCTAAATGCATAGCTTAAAATAACGAATTTAAAAAAAACACTAAGACGCATTGATTTGTGAGCAGTTGTTTGGCATTCTCAAACATCACTTACGCAGCTTTGATCTTTTTGCCTAGCTTCTGATTATGGTTTGTTGGCATTTAAATGAGCTGGCCAAAGTAAAAGAAACTGTCTGTTTTTCTACTCTTTTCGCTCAGCACCATATTACCCACGTCAGATTGCTTCCCCATCCGCCTTATCTTGCTCATGCTCACCTCTAATGCCACTTTCCTGTATTTGTCGGCTATTGAGTTCAGCATCTATTAGAAGTCACTTTGGTTGTCTGAATACAACACGATGTTGTAGCTGTAGGCGAGTGGCTTGGGTGTTTCGTGGTTTATTCTAAATCTTTGGTCGTCTTAGTTGATCCTGTAAATAGCCACCCAGAGGATGAGGATGAGCAGAAGAAGAGAAAACGTGGCTTTAAAACATGAACTTTGATTTGTTAGTTTATTGGAAAGATAAAATTTAAAATTTTTTAAACAGAAATTTTAAAAAATCTAATTTAAATTTAGGTTTGACATGCAAAGATTTAGAGTATTTTAAAAATCTTGTTTTTTTCTGCTTTAAAAATCAATATTTTTAAACTACAAAACGTTACAATTTTTAGAGTTAAATATTGTGCTAAAGGCATGTGTTGGCATTTGTGGCTTGCTTTTTGCTCTTAAAATTATATAATTTTTTCTCAAAATACAGTGTTTTTTATAATTTGCGCCAATCATTTATGGCAACGCATTTAAACTTTTTCTTTATTTTACTTCTGTATCAGAGATTTAAACCCGGGGAAGGACAGCTAAAAGGCTGCTAAGGTTAGCTACTCTGACTGACGAGCGATACTCTGTAAATCGACAGAAAAGTGTGCTAATTCTATGCAGAAGCTGCATTTGAACTAGCTGAAATAAAGCAACACAGTTTACTTGATCGCACACATTTATTCGACGCAACTGTACACAGCTGGGTTCAAACTCCAGTACGCGGTTTGTTCATGTCTGAGTGAACGCCGCTGCCACTTAACTAAGTACGTTCTACATTTAAATTATGTTTATTTTTCAAAAACGCTTAAAAGCTACACGTTTAAAATAAAATAGAAAATATAGTAACTATTGAAAGCTTCTAAGATTTAATTTTTTTTTTAAATAAAATTTCAAATTTTTCAAGAACATTTTTTTTAGTAATTTAAAAAATTTAAAAGCTTCAGGATTACTTTTACCATTTAAATATTAGAAGAACACCAGCAAACAAAGTAAAATTACAAAAAAGCTTTGGGCGTTTAAAGTTTTTTTCACCAAACAACAACTTCAAAGCATTATTGTTTGCAATTGAGGCAAATTACCAAATCCGATCTTGCTTAGCTTTACCAACACTGTAACGATTTTTGCAAACCCACTTCTAGTACAGTGCGTTTGATAAATATGCTCACTTCCCACTAATTTAACAAGTTAAGCATGAAGTTGGTAACAACTTTTTTTGAAAACTATCTTGTAGAGAATGCTTTAAAACAATATTCTAGTTTAACAAATAAAAAAATTAAAACGTTTAAAAAGTTTTTTTTGGGTCAAATTTTGACGTTGACACATTAGTATAAACACAACACACAATTTGACGTTTAATATTTATTTTTAATACTGTAAACATTTTTTTAAAATTAGTCAACAATTAGTAGCATGGGCATTGCGCTTGATTAGTTGAAAAAATTAGCTTTGTATTGATTCAACATGATTTAGAAATGTTTTAACGGTGATACCTTACCAGGCTTTTTAAATCGTCTCTTTGAGTTACCAACTGTACCTCAACTGTTTTTTGTTTCAGCGTAGATCCTGCGGCACAAGTTGGTCCGCCCGGGTGGGGTATGTTTGTTGCTACCAAATGCACGTAAGGTGAGGGCAACGAAGTCCACCAAAGAAGGCAAGTAACGGTGTTTTTGAAACCGAACGATGAGCAAAACTTGGGTAGATTAAGAGCATTGTCATTGCTCATAAGTGTTACTGTTGATGGACAACAAAGTGTCTGCAATGTTCATGGCATAAAACTCATAAGTAAGGGGCATAATTAATTGTGTGATCGAATGAAAGTTAAAGTTAATCTTGATACGCAAATTAAATTCAGCGTATACCCGGGAAAAAGGATAAATTTATTTACATGCCCTTGTCAAACTCATCGTGGTCGACCTGCTGTCGAAATCTCGACGCCAAAATAGGGCGATTTTCCGTGATAGTTATTTCAATAGCGAGTGAAGTCGTCCAAACTGTTTAAGTTGAACTTCTTCTCGCTACCAAAACTGAGCTAAAAATTATAAAGTTCAACTTCCAAAGGCTGCCTGCAAACTTGTCCCACTTTGGCCATGGTTGTTCTGGCGAGCGGATTCAAATTGCTGAGTATTGTGCTCTAACTTCAGTTTTGCAACTTTTGCTATACTCCTTTGAACAGTGTTTAGGTTACGGTAGATTGCCGTTTGAGTCGTCTTTCGAGAAACATTCAGATCAAGTTGCCGGTTGGTTTCTACTGCTGATCTTGTTGAATGAGAGGTTTTCAAGTGATAGTCTGCTCGTCAAGTCCATCCAACTTATTTGGTCGTTGTTTGCATCTTTCTGGCCATAATCGCAGAGTTCGAAGACAAATGTTTGAACACCGCTTTTAATAGTCTCAATCTCTGCGCAAGCCAAACCAGCACTGCGATATGCTTTAATTTGGCTCTTCTCGTCTTGCATGAGATCTTTTCCACGTGACATGATATTTAAATAACAAAAAAATCTTAATTTAACAAAAATTGTCAAAACGTATGTTGTAATTTTATATTAATGTGGTAAACGGTAAAAGGTGATCCAAAAATCTTTTTGAACACTTGAATTTTTTTTATTTTGTTGAAACGGAGTGGGGGAATCACGCCACGCAACGGTCTTCAATGATTGGAGTTGCAGCTGACCAATTCCATCGCGTACCAAATGGGTCAAAGATAAGGGAAAGTCAGGTAATGAGGAAGCAACGAAACCGTCGAGAACAGAGGGAGCGAAGCTGAAGATCGAAAAAGAGCGGATCCGCTATGTAGTATTTGTGGCTTTTTATATATTTAGTTTTTGTTTTGTTTTCTTTTTGCAACGTCACTTTCCTGTGCAATGAGTTAGGAAATAAACGAAGATGAAATTTAATTTGTTAAACTAGAATAGTATTCGTTTTAAAGTATTCTCTACAAGATAGTTTTTAAAATAAAACTATTACCAACTTCATGCTTAACTTGTTAAATTAGAAGAGATATTATGTTCACGAAACACGTCGTAGTTGAGATCGTTTTTTCAAAGCTGCCCTGACACTAACTTTCTGCACTTTTCCTAGAAACGCTACTGCAAAGCTTGCTCCTCTTGCTTTGAACATGCGAACCGCAAAAATTTGCACGCACGCGAACCATTTGCTTGCCGTCGCAACGCTGCACCACACAACAAAGCAACACAAAAAGCATCCTTGTGCTTCTTCTCGTTGCAGACATTGCAGCGGCTGTACGCGCCGTGTTTGCCTCTATTCACCGCTGCCGCGTTATAAACATTTTCGTCATTTTTTGTGGTTGCCAGTGAGTTAGTTTTATTGCAGTTGACGCGCGCTTTTTGCTTGTTTCTTTTACGGCACAAAATAAGCTGGTTGACATTTTCTGGTGGTAGCAACGACGGGCAGAGAGCAAAAAGTCACTCTTTAGTAGAGAAAAATTTTCTTGGTCAGCGACAATTCTTGTTGGCAGAATTTGTTGTCGCATTGTAGTGAGTCGAGTTTTAGCTGAAACTTTCTTCAAGGTTAAAACTTTTTAGATCGCGTAACAAATTTTTTAAAAAGCCTAAAAATCTAAGTCTACTCAAAGCGTAGTTTTACGAAAAAATTGATTAAGTCAAATTTTGCGTCGGAAAGCGAAGCTGTTTTACTTACTGGGGTCAGCGAGCGTTTTTGCAGGTTAAAAGCAATTTCGGCAACGCACACATTTAAAAATTTTTGCTTTTAAAACCTTCAAAGATTTGATGCTAAGGTTTAAGGTTTACATCCTAGTGGAAAACGCCTATAAGCACTTTGTGCCTCTTCGAATAGAAACTGTTATTTTTAGAGTACAAATTGATGCAATTATTTTGAAGCATTTTTCCCTTAGATCGTGTAAAAATCTACACAAAAAAAGCCTGTTCCATACTAAAAATTGACCTAATCATAGATTTTGTAGGTTTTCGAAAATTTTTTTATCTTAGCCAGATTATTTCTATTCTTAAAAATCGTTTGTGTCGCTTGCTATTCATAGCCAGTTCTAGTTTGCTTTGGCACAGAAATCCAACTTTCTCCTGTAAATCCAATTGACCAGAATCAATACTGAAGTGAAAACCACCATCATTGCCGCCATCACAACGTTACTTCGTCGCCGCTGCAAACGCAAATTACTCCCGCATTAACAATTTGATTTCTATTAACAGCAACGACCAGTCGAGTTGTTGCATCCAACCATTTCCCCCGTCCTTGTTTGAACCTTTTTTGCGTTTGAAAAAACTTCTTTGATGATACGCGTGAGCATACTTTTTGCAAACACGCTTTGCGTGATATTTTTAAGCAAGTTACGTATTACATGCGAAACTTACGCAAACTTTTTCAGTTCAAAGTGTCGTTGTCGCAGGCGAGCAGCGTGTCTGACTCGCTCTACATCTACTGCTGTTGTCGCTTCTCGACACACGCTGCGACATCGCCTGACGACGATCACAACGTTTTCGTCCCACTCTTTCATGTTGTTTGCAATTTTGTTGCATTGAGGACGGAAAAGAAAACAATAAGTATCTGCGGCGCAGCACAAGTTTTACAATTTTTAAATTTACAAACAAGGATTTTAGATGAGTTTCGAAGTAAGTTTAATAAAGTCTATCATATTTTACTCAAGTACGGAGTTATTTAAGAACCCATATTTACTGCCGACAAATGTATGGCTGCGAACTTATCGTTTTTTCTAAAAGCCGATCTAGTCTTGTATACAAGCGCGTCAATGCCTCGCATTCGGCTTCATACGCGCACCTCGGATGCAGTGTCAAGCGAATCTTCATCAGGCTTGGCAACTATGTCTCCTTCATCCATAGACAACTTGCCATGTTCTTCTACGTCATTGACCTCGTCAAGTGATTTGTCTATTTGCTGTTCTAGTGCACCAACTCTAACAGTTAGCATCGTTAAGGCAATGCAGAAACACATGCAAGGTTGGCTGCTAGAAGTTGTGGATTACTTATTCGATTATAGATAATAATAAAGTTCAATATTCCTTATCCAACTCTAATTCTACGCTGACCAAGTCAAGCTGCAAATCTAGCTTGATTCGCACGCCCTCTGCATTCAACTGTACCTTTTCGTCGTCATCGCTTTCCTCATCAACATCGTCTATGCCAACAACAACATCAAAGTGTGAGGGCTCTGTATCCATACAAGCCGCAGTTCCACCATCTAGCACTGATTCCAACTTTTTGCGGATGCCCCTCAACACGCGGCCAATGTACGTAGACGCGTCAGTGCAGACGTGCGACGATGAAGAAGCACTAATAATGGCAATGGAAAACTTTGATCCTCTGCAATATAGCCATATCTACCAATCTTATCCATCGACTTCAAGTGACATTGAAATCGTGCTATCAGAAGCGTTAAAACCTTTGAACACGTCAAATGTGCCAAAACGAATGGAAGCGATATTAGGAACAACTAATTTTACATGTGGAACTTCATGCACACAAATTATTTGTACACCACTGCGAACAATGGTTTCACAGAATCGACGCCGGTATTTACACAATGGATTCAACTTAGATCTTACCTGTAAATCAAATTTACTGACTCCAATACGTCCTACTTTTTAGATATTACCGATCGCATAATTGCCATGGGATATCCAGCTGACACTACTGAGGCTTTATATCGAAACAGCATGTCGCATATCGTAAAATTTCTCGAGCATTATCATCCTGGGCATTATAAAGTTTTCAACCTGTAGGTTTTTTCCTGATTCTAGACTCTTCTTTGTGTTTAGACGCGGGCAATACGTTTATGACACGAGTAAATTTCACAATCGAGTCGTCTCTTTTGAAATGGCTGATCATCACCCGCCTCGACTCGAATTGATGGCTCCCTTTTGTCGAGAAGTGCATGAATATTTAGAAGCAGATCCGAGGAATGTGGTTGCTGTAAGAGTTCTTTGATAGTTAATTTTACATTCGCACTCAGGTGCACTGTAAGGCGGGAAAAGGGAGGACGGGTGTGATGATATGCGCTTACTTGTGTTACATTAATTTTTACATGTCGCCTCGACAAAACATGGATTACTATTCCATAGTGCGTACTCACAACAACAGAGGTGTAACAATACCATCTCAAAGACGCTACGTCTATTACTTTTATCATCTCCGCCAGAGGAAGCTTAATTACATACCGCTAAAAGTAAGCGATTTTTTAGATTTGATTATTTAAGACTTATTTTAGACTGAGCTCATTGGCATTTACATTGAAAAGCCTCCAAAATTAGGCGGTGCTTTTTCAAAAGGCGCACTGAAGATCAGGGTGACAAATGGTGATGTCGATGTATTTGATGGTGATAATCTATGGATTAGCAACGAGATGTTTAACGAAGAAGAACAGATGCACAAGAAATACCCACTGATGATTGGCCATGATTATTACGATCCGGTAAATCCAAAGCCGGGAAACGAGTGTGTTTCGCGACGCTGCTACGGCTGGACTGTGCCGACGTCAAAACGAGTGTTTATTGAGGGCGATGTCCGGGTGGATTTGTACCACAAGTCGCAAATCAAGATATTAAATGTGGTGAGTTCCCCTCTTAAATCGAATATTGATAGTGATGCACAAATCACTTCAGCGACAAGAACGCAAAAAGATTGGTCATATTTGGTTTAACACCATGTTTACTTGTCCAGGCTTTAGCGGCGGTCAATATGTGCACGGTGATGAGCAGTATCAGTACTCAAACAGCAATAGTAATTTGTTTCAAACGTTTTATCTGGTATTCTAATTACAGCAAGCATTGTTAAATGCCGTCTTCGTCGGAAAGGCACTGCTGAAGTGAGTTGCAGCACTAACGATTTGTGCTTCTGGTCACCAAAGCCATCCGGGTTGAATATTAATATCAATCAAAGTCAAAGCTCATCAGCCAACTTGCCATCTTCATCTGTGCCTTCGCTACCGCCGGCTTCACTTAACTCGTTGCACATAAATGATCAGGCAAGCAAGCCTGTAACACCACTGGCTCTTAATAACCCTGTCACCGACGTAAAAATTCAAACAGATATCACTAAGGCTGTAGCACAAGCGTCGATGAATCAAACTCACAAATTGGGTTCAACTCCTCTGCTCACTCAACAATCAAAACTTCCTCTGATTCCCTTAAAAGCCAATGGAATCGGACGAAATTGTGCGAACAGATCCCTGTTATCACGTGATTCATGCAAAGAAAGGTCATCTCAAGATGTGGTTTTGTCACGCTGTCCTGCCTCGACAAGTGTAGCCAACCAGTCCACAAATGCGGTCCCACTCGAGCAGCCAAGCATTGTCGATTCTGAAAATTATGTAGAAGAGTTTGAGGCAAGTTCCGTGTACTAAAGCTGTTATTCCAAGTTTTAGGTTGAAAAACCACCTGGTTTAGACAAACATTGTCCGGAAAACACACTCAAAATTCTGTATCCTTACGATAAGCATCCACCGCGCATGCATATTGAAGAGATGCTAAAAGATGCTGGGCGTCGCAATCTTGTTTTGGATCAATATAATGCTCGTCGACTGTCGATGCCTAAAGACGGAGCTGTGATGCCCAAAAGTCCAGTAGGGCGACCTGAAGCTAACGGTCCCTATTGTCTTATGCGCAACGAACGAGAGCATATTACTGTTTACGGTTCACTAGAAGTCGATCGAGCAGATAAAAAAAGAGAGCTTGATATGGGCTTTAAGGTGATTATTGTCACTCGATGCATAGACGAAAGCATCCCATTTGAAATGCAATTGGCCGATCAATTCGTGCACGTTACTCGACAACGACAGAAAGAAAAAAAAAAGTTCAAAAACGAAAAAGTTTGCGTTTAAAATAGCCAAGTTACTTAAAAGTTTAGTTCCATAACTACAGGCGGAAGTATGAGAACTCGCCAAACTTGTCTGAAAGCAAGCTTACCAACAGCGCACATACTCTTTCGTCTTTTAACTTTAACGCCAATTCTGTCAACAGTGAGAACGAACAAAGCGGTATGACTGGTAACTTGGCGACTGCGCCTTCGACTTTACACGCAGACGATGAATCAAACGCTAGCAGAGGCCCTGAAAGTCACATTATTCCTGAATGTGATAATCCCTTAGATGATGTTCGCGTAAACGATCCTCATCTTTCACGCTACTTCTTTCGACAACGTGTTTCTTCGGAGTCTCGCCATCCGTACACCCACTACCACTGTCCGCTTTTGCCCATCAATCAATCAACATGCGCTCGTTACGGCTGTTTAAAATTTGCTTCCAGCAACTTTGCCACGTCAAAACATCTAAGCACCAATTTGCCGTCAAAAGTGGTAAAATCCGATCAAAACTGTAAAAAAATTGCCGTCAACAACGAAAACCTGTGCTCTAATGAAGACCTTAATATGCTGAAATATCAAGCTGAGGAACAAGAGTTGACAACCAGTTTTAGCGCATTTACAGAAGAAGCGGCCAAGATGCATTTCTTAGACGTTTCACAACCTCTCCTCATCCTTGTGACAGATCAAAATCGGCTTAAAGCGACATGAATAAAATAAATGAATGGTTCTTTGCCGACCCGCATCATGACACTAAAGCAGAAGTAAATAGTGTTGAGATGCAGCAGAAATCAGATGCGGTAACAAGGACAGCCTATATGCAATGTCGACAAAGCAATCAAGTAGCGCTTGCTGGTAGTGAAGGCATTCAAAACTGGAGGAACCACTGTGGTGCTGGTAGTTTTGCGGTACGTGACGCAATGGTAAATCTCTTTTTAAAATGGCTTATTTTTAATTGATTTAGCTAAAGAAAATTTCCGTCGTAAGTATGGTGTCAGCTTCAAGTTGCGAAATAATGGCTCAGATTTCACGAAGTGACAACCATTCCAACAATACCAACTGGATTTGCAATTCAGCAAGCTCATCTTGTTTGAATTCGACTGAGAAAATTTGATCACTTCTAATGCCGATTTCCGAGGACACTTGTGGAAGTAGTTTTCCAACAACTGCTTTGAAGTAATGTAATGCTTGGAAGAACACTGTTTGTCATTCTACAGATAGTGGAACAGACATATGGACAACTAAAGGACATCTATTGTATGTGTATCCTTGATAAATTCTTGTGAAGCCCTGCCGCGCACTCGCTTGGTTAAGTTGCAGTGATGTCCGCCTGGGGAAGAGGAAACCGACTGTGGGGCTTCAGCGCAGCTGTGTGCAGTTTACGCGGATGGATGCGCGCAATCAAGCTGGGTAGTGCTGCCTTGCTTTTAGCCAGACTGAACGCAGTTGATCTATGAAAGTGGCAAATCCTGTCAATTTACAAAGTGAGCGTTAGCCAGTAATAGTAGCCAAATTTGGTAGTCCTTTTGAATTGTTCCTTCTCAGGCCAAATTCCTAATACAGGATTAAACAAAGCTTTGTCCCAAATCTTTGGACACCACACTAGCGTCAGAACAACCACCACTAAAACACTTTTGATTCTCTATTAATGTCCAACATACCTCATGAACATTTGATCCCGATTCTAAACTTCAGTTTTAATATTCCTTCCCATTTAAAACAAATCGAAAGTTTTTATCCGACTGCCTTGCTTTTTAAGTTGTTGCTTCCTTTTGAATCTAATCGTATATTTATTATTTAGTCAATCCGCTCGTTTCCTATTTTGCCAGTTGCTTCTAGTCGAATTAACATTTGTTTTATTGCCAATGGTATCTTTTCTTAGAGGATTTAGGTCTTTTATAGTTTCCCATGTTTTTTCATATTTTTGCTTAAGGGATTTGGTTTAACGAAGAACAACCCAAAGGTTTTCAAGGTTGATTAATGTCACCAAAAAACACTATCTCATAAATCGACAAAAGAACACGCGGTTTCTAGAGATCAGATGCATTCAAGCTAACTGAAATAAAGGGACATAGTTTGGCTTAGTCGCACACATCCACCCCAGTCAACTTCACACAGCTGGGTTTAAAGCTCACCGCTATGCGGTTTTTTTTATGCGAACATTGCTATTACTTAACTAGGCACACTCCTCTCTGTTTTATTTATTCTCTTCAAAAGTAGCATTTAAGATTTTTTATGGATACAAGTTTCTTGTTTGCCAAACCATTCAATTGAGTTGAATTTTTAAGTGTCTGCTTCTTCTTTCTAATAGCAGAGCAGTGGCCCGGGAGCAATTTGGTTATTTCTAAAAGAGTAATAAGATGCTTGAACACGGTTAAATTTTCAAATCCTTTTAAAACCGCGAGTTTTGAGGGACGTACTTAGTTTAAGTGTAGGACCACTTTGCATGAGAACGGGAAGGGCCCGCCTAGGCCAAGTCTGATCCTCAGCTCTGTGCAGTTGAATAGTTTTCTTCCGTTATGTTGGTGGCCGCAGCCTAGCGGTGCTGTTTCATTTCGGACTAACGCTAAATGCAGTGTTTATGCGACTAGCACTCTTTTTCGCAATCTCTGGGGACCCCGCCTAGCCTGACAGTATCTATCTAACTTTGACAGTCCCTTCTTGCTGCCTTCCTCCCCGGGCTAAATCCTTAATGCGGTCTTGGTGAATCGGTAAGCGATCCTAGCCTAATCGAGGCCCGTCAAGACCGCCTTATTAGAAAAATCGAACAGATCTCAAAACGCACATTTGAGCGTTTTACCACGGGACTATAGTTTTCGGTGTCTTGAATGTTTGTTTCTTCCAAAAGAGCTTATTTCTTTCCCGGATCTGTTTCTCCGACACATCTTCCCGCCTACTTTGCTTCCCCCTCGTATCAATGTGCAAGTTCAAAATGCTTGTTTGTTTTTGGTGAAAACGTGTACTACTTTTTGATATTATTTTCAAACTATTAGCTTTAATTCTTGGAACATGTTGTATTTGTGCATCTTTGTTGGCTTTGCTCAAAAGCAGCATTTTTTTAAACAAGAACTGATTTTCAGCAAGAGATTGTAGCCAGCCTCCCAAAACGCCTCATTCACGAGTTTAATCTTGATAGCAATGCTAGCGTGCAAATAAGTTTTTTTTTTCGTTGCATGGTTTAGTATGACTCTCAACATCCCATTTTCAGCGATTTTGACTTGAAAATTTTCTAATTTGCTCAACTCGCAGACTGGTTAGCCTTATCTTCTCAACACGCCAGGTGATTCGCAAAGTCTTGTCGCCAAGACACTTGCCATTTTAAAAGACTGGGCTATCTTGCGGAAATTCTTTAGACCCTGAATTCGGTCTTCTGCAATTTCCGCTGCTTTGCAGAAGTTTCGACGCTATTACCTTATGGTTTTAATTTTTAAGTCGAATTTTTAAGTCAACATCGCTTCAGATCCCCAAAGATTTGGCTTGTTTGAATCCAAATGTTTTTTCTCTTTACTTTTGACCAAACTAGATCTCATTTTCCTTTTTAATTTAAATATTCGCAAATTTGAAAAGCGGACTTTTTTGTTTTAAATAATTAAAGAGTAATTGACCCGAGTGTTGTTTACACAAGTGTCTGCTGATTGTAATTAAATTAAAGAAACAAAATAAAGAGATTTTTTGAGCTCTTTTGAGCACGATAAAAAGACCAGGAATGCTGGTATTGTAGATTATTTGGACTGACTGATATCTTTGCTCAACTTTTAAAAAATTTTGTAAGTTGAAATTTTTGACTACAGAACTTTAAAAACACCGACCTATTATTAATGTTGCTTCAAAAGTGCTTGTGCGTTTAAATGGTGAAATAATACAGCACTAAGTCAACAGCAGCGTAATCAAATCATGGGTTTGTCTCATTATACCGCTCTCTTTATACTTACCGTGCGCTTAAAACTTTATTATGCAGGTTTTAATTGTAACGCAATGCTCAAAATTTTATCAAAGAACAATCACAGATGACGGCTGGACTAGCTTTTAGGATGATAGAAATTTACAAAACTTTTGCTTGGGTAGTTTTTAAAAGTCATAGTCTTGTCGAGGAAGTTGGTGGCGAGGATGAGCTTTTTTTAGATACAGACTCATTGGTCGTGTTCTGCCGGAGCAGCTCAAAAGTACGCCGAAAATGCTCTTCAACTTCACTTTCACCAATTACCATTTGCGAAACCACATGAGTTAGAGCCAGCAACTGGCGTTTGGCGTCGGGGTGATGTAACACACGTACTTGCGGCGGAAGATTGCCATGACAAAGGTGTATGACATTCAAATCGATTGCTAAAAGCGTGCTAAGTTTTTTACAGTGAAATATTATTCTTACCTATTAATGGTATAATGGGAATAGTTAGTAGGCCTTCGGGGCCACTTGCCACTCAATGAACGCCGAAAATGATCAGAAACGTCTGGATCAGGTGCTGAACGGTAAGATAACGAAGAAGTGCTTCGTTTAACACCGCAGTTGCGAGTGCTTTGTTCTAGCCGGGGAGGCTTCGAAGCTGAAGCCTATATTCTTTACGGGTGAATCAAATAAACAACGCACGAAAACTGTTTTTAATAACTGAAGGCCGTAGTGTCGAGGTGCTTGATTGTTCTACGTTGGTAGATAGCTTGCGAGCTGTTGTCGTCAGATCAAGAGGCTAAAATTGCTTATTGATTTTGTTATAAAAACTTAAAACTAACTTTTTCAATTGCGATATTAGCTATTGTGGATGGTGGTGCTGTTGTCGTGCTTCTTGACAACTCGGAACCGTCATCATTAAGGTGGAAAGTGTTGTATCTTGAGAAAGTCGCAGAATCTCTTGTTGTAATAGAGTTGAGTTTAGTAGGAAAATATGGTTGAGTGCGGCCGAATTTAACAAAAATGGATTTGCTGTATCCAGACTGGGTGTTGAAGTCGTCAAAGCAGTAGAATTGTTGCAGAGCAGCGAAGGCAATACAGAAGGTATTGTTGAAGAGGTTGGTGTTGTTGAGGACGCCAGAGATGATACAGGAGAACTTAAAAGTGGTTGTTGCTGTAAGTCTGAAACCTTAAATGTAAATTGTTTCTTTCATAAAGTCATCTAACCGTTTGTTTGAAATAGGTTATCAAACTGAGGAGTCTGCGCAGTGGACGTGGTTGAGTTGGACGAGTTGACGGTTAATGCCTCGGTCAACAATGACGTCAACAGCATCGAGTTGGTTTGGGACGATTGATTGTCGCCGTACATTGGGCAACAATAACAAAGTAACTATAAGTTTTGAAGAAAAGAAGTGGAGAACGAAGGCACTACAATTAGACTAGATTAAACGTAAACGCAAACAGTTTAGAAAAGTATAACACGCTTAGATAAAATAGAGTATAGGGAGGGGCAGGTTATAAATAAATTTCAATACAATTCTAGCAATGACAAGCTAAAAAAGGTAATATTTTAGATAAACTTGGTAACCGGGTATAAAACGTAAGTGAAGTTCACGTTGTTAAGTAAATTCATCTGGTCGTGAGTCGACATAAGTCTTGATTAAGAACCTAAAAGGGTTTTATTGTTTGGTTGTACGTTTAATTTCAATACATAGTAAACTTGTTCCTCTAAATTTTAGTAGATTCCGGATTAATCTTTAAGTCATAAATTTTTGTTTTTTCTCACTCTTGCATCAAGAACTTTGTTCAAAGATGGACGATTCGAAAGTTATCAAGACTGGCTATTATCACTGGCGGACACCAACTTTTGAGTCAACAGAAAGATATGCGGTTTATAGAGATAGGCTACATTTAAGCTAGCTGAAACAAAGAAACACCGCCTGGCTTAATTGCACACATTCACCCGTGTCACTGCCCATAGCTGAGTTTGAAATTTACTACTATGTGTTTCTATCTGATTCAAGCGAGTCCTGCTACCATTTAAATTGCATTTGATCATAGGATTATGCGACAAATTTTGAAATTCAGGCATGGAGCAGTTTTCAAACTTTACAACAATCAGTGGTAACTAGAAAAGCCAGATTAGCATCAGAAAAGATTTGTTGAAGTCCGCGGCAAATCATTTGATCCTGTTTGAAAACATTTTAACTGCATCCAAGCGAGAGTTTTTAGGTGTTGTTCTTGTGAGACAGCCCAAAGTTGAAATAAGTCGCTAAAAGGCCAGTTAAACTGTTTTGGTTATTGTGTATTTGTGGGCGGCGCCCAGACAACCATATCTTCAGGGCATTGAAACAAGCCTTTTTTTAAAAAGTACTTTAGCCAGCTCATCACGAAACGTTTTTGATGACATTTTAAAAGGCCACTCGCTAAAGGCTCTTGGCTTTTGCCAACACAACTATGCCAATTTTTTCAAAAATTAACTTTCACCTGCAACTTTCTTTTCCACTCCACCAAACTCTCCTACAATATCCCACTTTTGACTACAATTCTACTTCCTTACATGGACGAGCTTTTTACCTCTAAAATTCAATTTTATAACCTTTAAACATTTAGGTTCTATCCAAAAGCTTCCTTATCAGCACTTTCACAAGATTTCAACTTTTACCTTTACTTTTTTATACTTGCAAAATGCTACTACTTGAGTTCGTCATGCTCTGTCATCTGCTAAAAGACTAGGAATACCTAGCAAAACGTCAGGGAATCGCGGTAAACAAAAACTGTTGTCCCCCTTTCCCACCCCCCTTGAACAGTGAACGCACACAATACATTCGGTCTACTCGCAAGGAAATCGAAGCTTTGGAGGTTAAGTTTGTATTAGTTTAGTTTTGCTGCAAATGATAAGAAAACAAATACAAAGCGGACCAATTTTTTACTCTTCAATAAACATAACAACAAAATGCTTAGAGAGACAAAATTGTGGAGAGAATCTGCGACGACATCGTTGTAAAAATATCAGGTATTTAAAAATAATCTACCATTTTTATCAGAAACCTAAATTTCAAGAAAGTAATTGACAAGAGCGACAACACAAGTTACCAATGCCGCGCAGCTCGCTTTGAAATTCCAGCAGAATGTTATTGGCGAAAGCTTTATGTACAAAATTTAAAAACCACAGAATCGGATCGACCCTTTCAAATGAAAGCGGGCACCGACTTTTGGCAAAGCCGGCACGGAAAACTGTCTCCCCTTTTAAAGGCGTGCATTAAGGCTGGTAAAACATTGTTTAAGTAAATTTAGAAGCAGACACGTACGGTGTTGTCTCAACGTTTCCAATTCGCATTTTTAGTTCTTTTGCCACTTAAAAGAGACATGACACCGGCAATAAACGATTAGCACGCAATGTAGCATTGGAGCAAAATTCGACACGCTGACTTCCTTTTACGCCAGTTAAAGGGTTGAAAACACAAGTGTTTAGTTCTAAAAAGTGCTAATCTGAAGAGTTCTTGCACTAACCGCCGCTAAAACGCGGTCAGAAACGCAGACATGGTAATTGAATTTGACCCAAATGATCCAGAAAATTTTGTCAGAACCCTCTTAAAGTCATAAACTTGTTGTTTGTCCGCCAATTGTACGCACAAAACAATTAGAGCAAGTGCCCGTCGATTCATAAACAACTTTTCATAATTTTGTCTCCACTGATTACAAGAACACGCGCAAAAAACAGGAAAACACAATGATTCACAGGTTTTTCACGCTCGAAACAAGCATTTGAAATTTGTGGCAAAGATTGTTTTTACCAATTGGTGAGAAAAACGATTAAGGGAATTCTCGACGAGAATTCCTGTCGAACATTGACATTGTGCATGCTTGAAATGAAATGCTAAAAACGCGAGAAAGCAAGGTTTAGCTAGAATTAAGTTTTCAGAATGATAACCAAAGTGCCGAAAACGTCAAAAATTAATTTTCAATAAACACGAGTTGGACGATAAGAGCTTAACAAAACTCTCAAACGCAGACTGCGCAAGGACTTTCGGAAACAAACTTTTAAACTGTCGACCAAGTCTCGTGTTTATTCGAAATATCAAAAACTAAAAAGTCGGGGCAAAATTTGCCTTCTTATTCAGGGAATTTGAAAGGTCGAATCTTGCGTCAAATGTCATGCTTTGACATTACTGATAATTCTGCCAACAACTTGGTCGCTGTTTTTTATCTTCAGTTAGTACCCTTTGAAAGTACAGGAAAAACCTAAAAGCCGATCAATTTAATCGATCCTGATTTGAACAAAGACGACTTCTATTTAGAGTAATAGTTTGAAAACTTATAGCTTGACAAGCCTGTATATTAGCAGATGCTGAAAAACTTTAAAGACACTAATTCGAAAAGCATATGAAGAAGCAAGGTGCAAAAGTTAATACCTATTTTTTAATTTGTCTTTTTTAAAAAACAATGCTTTGCATTTGGCATCAAGTACTTGCGGATTTAAAGGATTCAAAAAGCAACTATAAAATTTTTTGAACATGGTGAGTTGCAGAAACGGAACTTACAAAAATAAGTTCCACTCAACTCCGCCAAAACTTTCCACTAAGTCAGACTTAAATTTGCTCGATTTTCCAACATTTAATGACGTTTATGACGACGGTGGCGGCCAATTTGCAAAATTCCACGCGTGCTCAAAACATACAATGAAGGAACGCAGCGACAAAAATGCGAAGAATTTCCTCGGCGAGACTTCAGCGACCCCGACGCGCTGCTGCTCGAAACATGGGGCGACGTTTCTTTCCGTTTTTGTGTTGTCGTCTCATCGTTGTTGTCGCCGCCTTATTCGAAACACAAGAAAACGCAGTGATCTTACAAGCACTCCAGTGCAAGTTTAGAAGCGACGCACAAGAAGCGCTGGCGACGAACGCCTCACAACTTGCAGAATTTTTGTATAGAGTAGCGAGGAATTTGACGTCTGTAAAAATTTGCGCCGTCGGCCTCTGCAAAATTGCACGCCGTTTCTGCGACGCTTTTTTACGTTGTGCAGGTGCGCGAGTCGGAACGTTTTGAAAGGGGCGTGAAGTGCACAAAGGAAAAAGATGAGTCGATTTTTGCGGAGGAATTTCAGACATGCAAGTGGCGCAGTGTGCTTGATTGCATAGTGGAGCTTTGAATCGTTTATAAAAAAATTGCCATAGCACACTACAATGCAATTAAAAAATATAAGTATACTTTAATTCTTACTTCAAATTCGAATATATAGTAGGTTTTAAATCCTAGTTTTTAGTAGCTATAGTTTAATTATGCTAAGCTAAACCTTTCATTTTGAGTATTCTTGTAAGCCGGATTAAAATGATCGATTTTGTTAAGTTTAGGTTAAGGCGAATTGGTCACAATTGTTATAAAAGAATGGTAATACCATTCTCTACGACTTAAAGCTCCCCGCTTTGCTTGTTAAATAAGTTTTATTGATTTGTAAACTCATCCATGTAAAACCGACACTTTTTATTATGTCATGATTTAGCAAATAAGAACGTTTGTTTTTAACCAATCTAAACCAAATCAATTTTGGGCAGGAGAGTTAAACTACACACGTGTTCAAACATGCTAGATTTACAAACACTATAAAAATTTTACTTTGAAGAAAAAAATGTTAGAAATAAAGCTTGACATGGTTGGAATTTTTGAAAGGAGAAAAAAAAGAGAAGGAAACATGAAGCTTAGATCAAAGCATGCATTTTACAGAAACGAAGAGGACAGTCTACACGCACCTGTAGGTGTTGTCATCTTGGATGGCCAAACAGGAGCTAAGCAGAAAGATCAAAAGTTTGGTGTATCTTCAGTAGCTCTAATTAATGTCCGAATTTAAAGGAAGCCAGTGACTTTGAACAACCCTAAGTGTACGCAACGCACGTTGCTTGCGACAAACAGGACTACAATGCGTTTCCGAACAAACTAGAACGGGTTATTAAGAATAACTGCATACATTATTAAGTGATTGGCAATTCCAATGCAATCAGTGAATACAGGCAGTTGAACCTTACGCTTGCGACAAATTCATCCAGTTCAGAAGAACTGTGGAACAAAACGGTAGTAAATTAATATGAAATAGTCAAACTGCTCAGCATAAACAGTTTTTCTAAAAAAAGAAACAAAGACTATAAATTTGAAAGACGCTCAACGGTCAAGCCCTGAATGAAATCGACTACTTTCTAATCAAAAACTGAGGACTATAAACAGGATCGACGTCGTTCGAAAATGCAACACAGGAAGCAATTGTTGTCTAGTTGAAACAAGTGCGGGATGTCTATCTCTTAACTACAATCGAGTCGCAAAGCTGCGTAAGTTTTTTTCGATTTTAAATCGCCTTTAAGTACAAGTAAGTACAGTGCTTTAGAACGTACATTAAACACAAAATATGATGAAACAATCGATACAATCAAGAAAGTGATAAAAGTCGACAGAAGAGAATTGACGAAATTTTAAACTCATTATCACCGCACAAGAAGTCTTATAAAAACGCGTCCCGGGTTTTGGAATTCCAACTTGATAAGGTCTTTTAGACTGGATAAAATATGCCGCTATTTGAGAGATATTTGATTATTACCTAAGAAAGACATTCAACAGCATTATGTAGAAGTTATAAAACACGTAAACAGACAATAGAACGTGCTTGGTTAAATGGCGGCAACGTTCAATCAAAAAAGAACCGCATAGTAGAACTTAGGCTCAGCTATGTGCGCTTGACTTAGACGGATATAGCCGATCAAGTAAGTTGTGCCACCTCATTACAGCTGGCTTTAATGCAGCTATCCCAAGGAAATAGCACGCTCTCTTGCCAATTTACGGGGATGATAACCATCAGTAACAGTAACCAGCTTTGACAGCCTTTGTGCTATTTCTTCTTAAGCTGCCCTGTCTCTGGTACAGAAGCAAAAAATAAACAGACAAAATTGGCTGATACAAAGACGATTGGAGTATACGCACGGAAGAAAGCAACTATACAAGTGCAAAAGAAGGACGGAATAATCGGCAAAATAGTAGCTTGAGCAATGTAAACCCTCCGCACTTCTAGGTTAAACTCTAAAAATCGACTAAAGGCAAATAAAAAGCAAATATTACCCTAGCACTCAGAAAAACCAATTATTACCAAAAAGCTACGAAACGTTTTGCTCGCAGATCAAAGGCAGGACACTGGGCAGTAAAAAATTTCATCAGAAGTCGTTTAAATATGTGCATCATCCGTCATTGACAAATTTGTCATTCTATTCAGCAAACATGCTCGCAGAAAATAGCTTTTCAGCACCAGCAATACACGCTAACACTTTCCTATCACACAAGAAGGACGATTCAATTACGATTAGCGACTAACGTCTCACACTGCTGCTCATTGCGATCTCCAAGATTTGTATACGCACGTTGGCAAAAAACATAGAAGGCCCGATACAGAGTAACTTGCCCGTAGATACAGTAGAATTCGAGCGAACTCACTTAATAGGATCACGTCCTCTCTGGCAACTTGCTAATCAAAAAGTGTCGACAATAAAATTTGCCGTTCTTCATAGTATTTGTGGACTTTAAAAAATCCTTCGGTAGCGTCAAGCTCAAAACAGTTTGGGAAGCTCTAAAATTGTACAACTTGAACGGAAAACCGTCAAAACAGTTTGACAGCTTTATTCGGTTGAAACGTGTTGGGCTCGTGAAAGCGCGAGCAAAAATGAACATACATCGCGAAGGCTTATGCAAAAAGCCGTAGCGACGTTGACAGTTCTTTAGACAGTTTTCTAAGTGATTGCTGTTGTGGACGATCCTTATTGCTAATAAATAATACAACTTATTCGCGCAATACTGTTTGCAACCTAAGGGCCCAACAAAACAGTTTCAATGAGTATAGCAAACAAGCAATTGAAATCTAAGGTATGCTGAAAAGTACGACACGGAAACTCGCTGTCTTTCTTATGGTTTATTTTGACGCTCTAAATGTCGCTAGACGGAGTGAACTGAAGAAATAGCAGGTATCTGACCCAAGCCAAACTGCTTCGACTTCCCGCTTATATCAGCGACACTTTGCTGGACTTAAAAAAACATCGTGCACGAGACTTTGCGATTATTAGCCAACGAGCACAAGGCGGGCTTAGAAGTGAACAGAAATAGACGAAACAGATGTAGAATTAGTTTAATGACAGAGATGTCACGCTGAAGAATTTATTAACTGAAGAATCAGAAAACTTTTGACACCTAGGCCAGTGCAATTACCTCCAAGTTAAGTCGAAATTTTAGCAGGAAGATTGGTGCCGCATAAGTTAAGTTCGGTAAGGCTAGAAATTTGTTCGCAAGTGACTACCTTCCATTACTGATCGAAAAACGATAATACAATTTAAATGTTTGACCGTCGTTACTGTATGCCTGCAAGACGTCGACTTTGATAAAAACGTCAGAAAATTGGCTGGCGGAAAGTCACAGAGCAATGGAACGATAGGTACTAAAAATCAGACCTTGCAATCGTTGTTTTGTTCAAACAAGTCCGAAAGAAAATCGGCTTTGTAGACATCGCCACAGTTTGTTAGAAAAAGAAAGTAAAAGTACGCCGCCAAACAATGAGTACAACTCGTAAGCAAGGATAAAACCAGTGATCCTTTAACTGAACATTGTCGGCAAAACCGTTTTCGACTGACTAAGACGAGGATAACACAAAGACTTCATACGCCTAGCGAAATCCATCAAAAAACAGAGAGATCAAAAACTGAAGAAATACCTTAATCTGCTAAATATCTGAATTACCACTACCCATCCACTCATAGAGTAGATTGTCGTTGCTATTTATAAAAAATTTTGTTGGGAGTGGGGTCGGTCATCGCGCAGCAAATTTGCATAACTCAAAAGTATAAATAGCGAGCCGTTGCGGAGGAGCGGTCAGTTTGTGAAGTGCGCACAACTGAGCAATCTGTTGTTAATCGATTATTGAATAAACTACTATTTGTCTTGTGATTAGGAATTTGCGCTGATACCAATCATTTGGTATCCGACTTAGTGTCCACGAGAGTTCAGGACACAACAAATTTCAAATTTTTATTAAAACTTCTAAAATCAATTATAAAATTTATGAATTTCAGTGCAAGCTCATCGTAGACACTTGCGTCTTTGCTTAGTACAACTCATCTAAATTAGCATTGGTAGTGAAAGTTTTATTTCTTGTAACTCATTTATTTGGTTAGTTCGTCTAAACAAAAAACGCCGGGCTTAAATTTTGAACCTAAAAAATAATTTAGCGTTTTTACGCTACCAAGTTTTTTTACTCTTTAAGCCGAAAAAACCTCTACTTAACGAATCAACTAATTCTATTTGCAGGCTTTCAAGATCATGTGCTTCAGATAGGATCGCTTTTATTATTTACACTGTGTATTTGTTCTATTATCAATTTCTTTTTAAGATAAAGAAAAATAGTGAATCAAAGTTAATAGTTAAACGAGTATGTGACTTGACCTTGTAACTTTTTATAGTCTTAATTTAAGGCTTAAGCGGAATTAAGTGCATACTGCACAGTAGCGGCAAAAACATTGTAATTTAAATTTGCTTTGTGCAACTGTAGTTGTTAAGAATGCTAACAGAAAGTGGTTCTTGGTGAAAGAGCACTAGCACTTTTAACTGCAGGTTGGCAAACAGTTTTGTGCTCTAATTTTTACTGGTTTGAGTTATTCGTTTCAATATTTGTTATATTGTAGATCAAGCAATCATATGAGCTGTTAAATTATTTTGGTTTACCGTGTGTGCTCCTCAATTTGTATGATAATCAAAGACACAACAGTAGCTTTGTTCTATTAGTTCCCTTTTGAACTTTCGCCTTAGAAATCAGCTCGAGGAGAAACGACCCAGGAGCTGTCAAGTTAGATAATGCTACTAGTGGACGCCACCCGTAGGTCAACGAGGATGTTTTGCTTTTATAGATCAGCTACATTTAAGCGAATTGTAGTAAAGAATGTTTATTTGATTACTCTTATATTTTAATCAAAATCCTGCGGGTCTTGACGCAAAGAACTTGCAAGTGAAAGAAAAGATAGGAGCTGTAAAGTTCACTTTTGAATTTATGCACTTGTTCTTTACTCACCCAATTGCTGGCTTATCACTCTGGCTGTATTAGTACAACTTGACCTTGTTCCCACCTTGTTAGTTCTTATTATGTTGTCCATTGGTAAATTGATCAGTCTTTAACCAGGTTGCTCAATCTATTTCAAGCCCATTCGTAGTAAGTTATGCCCTGTTAACCGAAATGATAGTCGACGAAACAGCTTCTGCTACCTCGATTAATTCGTGCAAATGCCAAGGAATCAAAATTTGGGCAGAACGATCATATGATGTGTAGGCGACATTTGAGAAAGCCCAACACCTTTCTTCTGCATCTTCCGTCTCCCGCTGATTAGTAACAGTATTTTGTAATGTGCAATCTGTCCACCTGCGGTACGCCTAAAAAACACATATCTTGGGCCAAACAGATAGACAGAGACTTGCACAGCAGCCAAAAAGATTCCAAAAGCTTATGCTCCATCAGCTCAGATTGTAACTTCAACCGCCTGTCATCGCCAAAGAAAGGACCCATCTTGAAGGCATTGCCTCACTGCAGCCAAAACAAACGTGCTAACTATAAGCTAGCAAAGTTACGCACACAGAAGTTTTTCCAATCCGCATCGACAGCAAACGAACGGCCTTCACGACCAAGAACCGATGCCACACGAGCTTCACTCACCGCTAGCACGACCCGCCACACACCAACCGGCCTGCAACAGCAACCAGTCGATGCAACCCTGTGGTAGCCTTGATTTTCTGCACAATACTGATATTGAAATAACAACGAAATCTAAAATTGGGTAATGATTAGTATTATCTCGTTTATAAATATTATATCGTTAATAGTAGCTGTTTTCTTATGAAAACATTTTAAAAACAGTTTTTCTCAATTTTGGTTTTTGCAACCTCAGAGAGCAGTTGCTATATTTTCCACTTTCTTGATTTATTTATTTGTAGTTATTTCTCTCATCCTGTCTCTCGATCTATCTACCTATTTCTACCGCTCTAAAGCATACTTTACTTACTTCTATACACCGAGGGGAGGAGGACGACATCAAAACGCAAGATGGAACAAAGAATTGAATCCCCAGCGGCGACCTAGCAACTTTGAGCAAGAAATTCAGCACATCAACTTCTATGTGTTTGACCTGTTAGAAACTCGATGAACAGGACAAGAAACATTAGAGCTCGGTTTTCCCCGACGGCTTGAAAAAAAGAAGGAAATCAGGACAAGTTATTGACTAATTAGTGAACAAAGCTGGTATCTTTCATCTGTAGAGATAAAGAAAAGAAATAAATAAAAGTAAAGTAAAACAGTTTTTCTGGGCTGGAAATCATGTTAATCGAGAAAACAGATTTACGAATTGGGACTATTTAGTGTTGGCAGTAAATAAATATGGGTTAAATTGTTTAGTTTATTTTTAATGCCAAAGAACAACAACAATTAAAAATAACTTCAAGCCATAAAAAGTATAAAGCAGCTGCGAGCTTATAACAAAAAGCCAAAAGTTTTTATGTAAAACGGTCACAGCCAAGTCTTGATCCTAAGTGGATTTTGATTTTTAAACAACTTTTGTTTATCCTTTAAAGCGTAAGCTTCGCAACCTATTGCATTTAAAAATTACGTCAAATTGCCAAAAGTCAGCAATCGTCTTACTCTAACAACAAGAAAACGAAGAAACATTTGTGCGCGGGCATTATGGTCGTTTTCTCTTTAACACAACAATTTAAAGAAGCAACTAATTTACTTCTCCTTCTTCCCTCCGTCTAATTTGGACTATCGCTCCTTAAAGACGCAAAAACTTCTTAACATTATTATCGTTCTGAAATTGC